>JAJOZX010004156.1:47500-232500 GCA_023014485.1 Bathynomus jamesi
CTGTATACTCTGTATATGTTTTAAAAGCATTATTCCTTTAAGGTCCGATGAGGATTTGACACGTGTTATACAATCTTTTGAAGAATCTCGGAATACGGGGGATATACTGAACAGTCAACAATGTCACACATCCTCCACCATGGACCTGTACGTCTCCCCGGAATTGTATGAAGAACGTGATACTGCAGCATTAACCGCAATTAGTCTTTTCAATGCGATTGACCGTGGCGAATTATTTTCAACGCAAACCGTAGAAGATATTTGCAGTGACGCTCCTTACAATCCGACGCAAGGGACTACCATAGAAATGTAAGTGTCTATAATTAGAATTTTTATATATATATATGGAGAGTTGTAGTATCTCGTCAAATAGATACTCGCCAAAAATGTCAATCAATGTTATTTGGTTATCCCCATTATGCTAAAATCGAAATTTTTATGGCATTCAATGTTATTCCTCGAACCAAAGATATCTTCACATAATGGGGATCTGTCTGTATACTCTGTATATGTTTTAAAAGCATTATTCCTTTAAGGTCCGATGAGGATTTGACACGTGTTATACAATCTTTTGAAGAATCTCGGAATAGGGAGGATATACTGATCAGTCAACAATGTCACACCGAAATAATGTAAGTGTTTTTCGATCTTTTTGGGATAAGAAGACAATATATTTTCATAAATTTATTAAATGAAAGAAATCAGTACAATAAACAACTACAGAATATATCGTTACAAATATACGAACAAAAACATTATAATATACAACGAGTACGTACAATTGGAAAACGGTTTTTTATCTGTCTGCATACCATTTCATCGTTTCGGCGAGTGTGACACGGGTCAAATAAATTTAAAAAATTTATAAATTCTTTATCATTTGACATATGCATGAGAAATGAGACGCAGTACATTCCGCAAACATTAGTAAAATATCCTTGCATGCGAAATGGGGTCCACACAACTTCGGGAATATGTAACTGAGCGAGAAATTTTACAATAATAGGGTCACTCCAGGGTTGAGTACCGAGTGAATCAAAATAGTACAGGCGCTGTCTATTTTTAAAATAGACAGCGATCCAGTGAATCCCTTCATTACCGATGATGTCTGTGTTCACAATAAGACTACCGCATTCTCGCGTACTTGGCAAACTCAATGTTTCATTCTTCGCAAACACGCCGATAAATTTGGAACGTGTGACTCGCTCCATTACTTTCTGAAGTGTATTAGCATCCATTTTAAAAGTCAGTGATAACGCTTCTAAATCTATCTACTTCTATTAGGGCTTGCGATTCGAGATATACTAGTACACTAATAGGAGCGTCTATAGGCTTGGCGAATTCCAGCCGCACTGAGATGTTTCCGCTCTGCTGTGGGGTTAAATGGGTATTTACGCTAGCAGATAAGTCAGGTGTAATGTCAAACGGATAAAGGTTAAATTGATCAATGAATTCTTCCTGCGTTACCCCATTACCAAGCTCATCACAATCACCTGCAATATGGGTCAGATTACTATAGGCTCTGGCACAAAGCGGTAACACAGCGTCTGATGAATAGTCCGTACCCATTGTTCCACCCAAAGCAGTGCCATTAACGTATAGAGTTATATTTTTAAGTCCGAAATTCTCGAATTTAAAGGCACTCTTTTTATATTTTCCATTCACCGAAGCGTGGTCCTGCATGCCGATTAATATCCTTTTAGGAAGATTTCCCAGGGCAATGTTTTCTATCTGCTTCGATGCCAACCCTGCAGGAACCGTATATAGTTTGATCTGCACTCTGTTAATAGGATATTTCACTGTAGCGTTTAGTAAATTTTTCTCAATTTCTAGTTGTTTTGGTGAACTTAATTTCACTCGCCGTACGCGGAGGTATGTGTCCATAATGTGAACCACAACGGGCTTTGCACCCTCTTCTTGATTCGCATCCAGATTTAAGCAGATCTCAGGACTCGTGCGGGTGAGCTTTATTTTCATATCCACCCCGTTCACAAGCAACTTCTCCTGGAAAGTGAAATCTGTGTGCAACCGTCCAAAACACTCGTATATTTTCTTTTTAGAATTTTTAAATTTGTCCTTTATACTATTTTCATCTTTAGTTTGATAATATCCCTCCGCACTTAAAAAGGTAGCCTTCGCTTCTTTGGAAAAGTTGAGGACATTTTCCAAATAGGCTCGTAGATGATAGTACCCCGTGCCTGCCGATATGTTGGTCTGATTTAAATATACGTCACACTGGTTGAATATGGCGTGCAGAAAGTTTGTTTCAGGGTATACAGCATATTTGTCATCGCAGACCGTTCCATCAGAATGGGCTATACGTAGCTTAGCGTACATGTGCACACAGCTTGGATCAAAAAAGTAAGGACCTGAGCTGGGTATCACGAATTCTATAGGTGCACTCGGGGAACTAATTGTGTTTAAAGGGTTAATTGTAATAAAGTCACTGTGCTCAATAGAAACTTGGGTTGGCGGGAGCTCAAAAAGGGACAGCTCCGATTTACAGCATTGTGAACTACATGGGTGGATGAAGCGTGCCATGGCGAAATAGTGACTCCTCTCTCGACAAGTGGTAAACAAACTATGATTCATGAGATCAATGTCCTTAGCTTATATCAGTCAAAAAAGTGGTCAACCATAGGTTTCATTCGCTTACAGCATTTCTTTTTTGATAGCCTTTTACGTTTAATACCACGTGACCCCTTCTTCTTCCGGGAGCCCTCTTCTTCTTCCCGCCACCACGCATTTTTCTCTTTGCATCTTTGATGATTTCGTCCGTGTACGCTTTAAATGTTTTTTTAGAGCTTCTTTAGGTTTAGCCCCGGCCAATATGTCTTCTGCAGTGTTAAGGCCTGATTGTAGCGCTTTCCTTCCAAGGTATCTGGCACCCCTCTTCAGCAAAGGAACAGCCGTACGTAGTATGGATGAAAAAATGGATCCAAGTCCACTACCGCGCTGGTATCGCATCCCTCGATAGACGGTGAAAGGCTTTCTATCCATTATAACTCAGTGCGTCGAAAGTGTAGCTTCACTGTTAAGCTCCCGTTACCGAATGGGAAGTTTTCGCCCTCAATCGTTCTTATATATATTGTGATATTGGTTATTAAATTAGTTGCGACATTCACATAATGGGGTCTGTCATATGTAATACTCAAACTCCTTCCTCTATGGTTGGGGATGTGAGCAATGCGCAGCAGGCGTGCCTGGGTATCCCCAACAAACTGGTGCTCCACTATATTACTGTAAATATAGCACATGTCTGGGGACCTTTCAGCCAATTTCTCCATCTTCAATTGATACATTAATCTGGACAAGTTATACTGTGTCTCGTGAAATGTGTCTCTTTGGAAGGCTGCGCTATATCGGCCGTTGGTTAGAATTTTGAACTTTCTATGTTCTTTAAGACGTCTGTTAGTCTTTGATTTTAGGATTAGTGTATGTGCAGGGTTGTTTACGATTTCATATACTAAATCATTCGTAAGGTTTGAGTTTCTTAAACTTACGTTTAAGCCTCTCACAACATCCTCGGCCGAACCATATTGACCCGGCCCTAGTCTTACTTCTGTACTGTAATACCGTGCAATCTTAGTCCGAGCGATGCGCATAGTTTCATCCATAGCTACCCCAGCTTTTTCACACTCGTCAATGTCTCTAAGAATCGTAAAAACGGTTTCTTTATGTTCAATATTTAAAAAGACGGTGTCCAGCTGAATTTCGCATATCCCCACCTCATACGAATCACGACCCAATTCAATGTGCCCATGGAGTTCTGTTACAAAGTTGGCTAGTGTGTTGTTAGGGTGTACAGACAGGGACGAGGAGGACGGGAGTGTGACGTAGAAATGGTTAGGAGCCATGTTGCATACTATTTAAGCTTCATTATTGCATCAGCTTTTATATAGGTGTTGAAGCTTTCTGGGTACCCTAGCCATTTCACCAGGTACATTTTTCTCCTTCCTGAACCTTTGCTTCCTAAAATTTTCTCAATTTTAAACACATTTTTTTCTAAATTAAACGCAACTTTCTGCAATTCCTCGCGGTAAAAGCCTCCTGAGATTTCTTCCCCATTCAAATCTTCAATGTAATACATCATTATCTCACCTTTAGGTCTCACAGCCCTAACTTTAAAAATCTCGCGTGTCCATCCTTGCTCAAAACCCTTTGCGAATTTATTCCCCGAACGCGACAGCCTTACATAATCATTGATTTTGAAGCGCGCAAGTGTGGTGGTGGTGGTGGTGATCCATCTCTTCTCGGGAGCGTACCTCTTTCTAAAACTTCGTTAGGTGTTGTCCCAATCGTGCGATGGTGTGAGCGGTTGTAGGATGATGCCAATGATTCCAGAATGTCTAGAAATCTGTATGTGTTTTTATGTGTAAAATAACGGTGCATGCGTTCCTTTATGGTGCGCTGAACTCTTTCAGCTAAAGAAGCCTTATGTATAGAATTGGTTGTGTAATAGCTGATATTAAACTCTGTCAACATGTTCTGAAAAGCACGGCCTATAAATTCCTTCCCCATATCCGTACAAAAATAGCCAGGAACCCTGTTTTCTTTTAACATTAGCGTTTTGGTGGCTTTAGCAACTGTTTCAGGTGATTTATTTTTCAGAGGAACTAGCCACAGATATCTAGAGAATACGTCTATTATGAATAGAATGTAGCGGTAACCATCGTTATACACAGAATATCTTTGCATGTCTGTTAAATCTGCTTGCCAAATAGAATCAATCGAGGAAGCCGTTGTCTTGGCTGTTTTAAACCTTTTTCTCACAGGCTTATGAAGCGTATAAGCGTCCTGCTCCCTCAAAAATCTTTCAACATCTTTTTTTCCTACTCCGTAAACACTTCTGTACAGTCTATCTACGCCGCCGTAAGAGGATGGGGTAGAAATGTCATAATAGCGTTTAGTTAATACGTTAGCCATTTGCGTATTTTAGAGGCACGTGGGTAGGGTTGGTTTAACCTCTTCTTGCTCCTCTTCAAAGGTGTTACCGCCGGGGGTGACGGCGCCTTCAATTGTGTCACAGGCGTTGCATGTTCCAAGTCTTTTAACCTGTTCAGATTTCCTATCAACGTTTTAGGGACATTTATTTGTTGTAGTCTTGCTTTAATATGCTTCCATCCTGATGGTGATGGCCTATCCCACTTTCTCACCAGATCATGGACAATGTCTACGATATTCGATCCCTGTACCTTTGATCCTTCCACAATGATCTCCCCTGTATCGGTCCATTGTATGGCGGGATCCTCATTCAATAGATTATAAAGACTTAAGCCTT
Source organism: Bathynomus jamesi (assembly GCA_023014485.1). Classification (NCBI taxonomy): domain Eukaryota; kingdom Metazoa; phylum Arthropoda; class Malacostraca; order Isopoda; family Cirolanidae; genus Bathynomus; species Bathynomus jamesi. The sequence continues at coordinate 52,782 of JAJOZX010004156.1, forward strand.
TACTCCTCAATGTAAGTGGGAGGGTATTTTTTAATACATGTTCGATATGTTGTGTGGCTAATCTTTTTGGTTGGTCAGCTGTGTCGTCGGGCACAGATCCTATGTCGCCATCGTCCCCCGTGCTGTGCCTAATAACCACAGGAATCTCTGTAGGGCTCTTATAATTTTCGTACTCGTGAAGAAATTTCTGCAGAGCTTCTTGGTATAAGATTCTTTTCTCATCAGGTGTTTTTTCACTGTTTAATAGGGCTAACAATTCGCTTTCCATTCTTTTAAGTCTGCTTTTACGGGGATCTAGATACGTGTCTGGATTCCTTTGCAGTGAGCGTACACCTCGTGGGGAATCACTACCACTTTCTTCATTATATTAATCTAGTCAGTAAAGGACCCAAAACTGAAAATAAGATGGGGAGAAATGACCCTCCTGTTTGTACAATAATTCGTTTTTTCTTCGCTACAGTTTGGCTTTTACGAGCGAGTGCACGTATTATGTTCTTGTAGCGGCGTAGGCGAGCCTTCTGATGGGTTTTCATTGATACATTGCAATTTATAACGTTAAGACAGATTTCACAGATGCATTTTAAAAAGTCGGCATCGATATTTTTAATAAACATCTGCTGCATTGCCCGGGGCAGTCGATGATAGATTTTTATTAATTCACGGTATTTCTTTAGTCTCTTTGTCATTCTGGAATATACACCGTTTCAGGCTCGTTTGGAAATATATTCGTTCGCAGAAGCACTCTAAACGTGTTTCGCGGATGAAGGTCGCAAAGCAAATATCCGTAACGCGTGCTTGTAGCTTCTTTATAAACTTCCAAAAACTCCTTACGCTGATTCGGGAACATTTGATTGGCTAATACCCCAATTTGTGATACATCTCTACGTTGCGCGAATAAGACTAGATATTGCGTATTTAACGACACATCGCGCATGTATCTATTTTTGAAAAATAGATTCTGATTGATGAAGAACACGCTTATGTTAAGATGGTGGGAGAATACTGTAAATGTCTCGGCAAACGTTTTATCCATCTCCAACATGAGATCGTCAATTACAATGATTGTATGTTCATTTCCCTTTAACGAATTAACGTCATATACGCCTTTGTGGAACAAAATATCATCTTGGTACTCGTTGAACACTGATTGATACGTCGAATAGCACCATATAACTTTATGCACAAATTTCGAGAACATCTCCCCTTTTCTTTAATGATTTTAAGCATAAACACAGTTTTACCACATCCTGTAGGTCCAGATATAATACATGTGGATGGGCTCGTGAATCTGAATTTTTCTACAGAGTCCATTTCTAACACGTCACACTCCTAAGTGGGTCATTTACAAAATATTACAAATTTTGAGTGCTGTTCCTTATATTTCTTCTCCCACAGAACCGTGAATGACGATGAGGTAGAGCAGCCCATCATTACGGATGACCTCGACGACAGTGTAGTTGTGATCTCCTCCCCTGAACCCTCACCAGCGATACCGGTAACACGTCCAAAGCGGAGGTATGAGATCCCACGTCAGGTATAAAGCGACCGAAATACGCGCCTGTTGCACCAGTAATAGATCCCCAACCCTCAACCTCTTACGCAACAACCCCCCAGCAGCACCTAATATATCCCCTTATTCATCCGCCGCCCCCGTTCTGTGAGGAAGATATAACGCTCGAATTGGTGCGCTCCGCAGCCCCCACCCAGCCTTGACTAGAAATCGGTATAGAGTCAGGGTCGACCCTAGAGTCATGTATAGCAATGGTATTGAGCGCGGACTACGCCGGGTTGTAGAGCGTATTATAGAGTTTGCTCTTCAGAATCGCGACGAGCGTGAAGTCAGGACGAGTCTGTCCTTTGGATTCGGGTCAGATGACGGTGATGTAGACGATTATTGGGTGATAGTGCCATTTAGACGTTTGGCGGCTGAAGATGTAGAATATATATTAGGACGTATAATGCAAGCCGCCCAAAGTAGTATAGCCTTCAATATGGACAACTTCACGGTAAATATTGACCATGTATACCGTGTTGCGGGTCATAGTGCCATACCGTATACTCTTAACCTCAATTCTCAAGCTATTTATAGACGGCATATAAACGTCGATCGTGGTTGCGGCTTTATAGCAGTACTCTTAGCACGTATGTTTACTGTACAAAATACACGAACTCAAAAAATTTGGTTGCCTACAGTCGTGGAGCGTGCCCGTAAACTAGCTGTAGACTGTGAACTTGAATTTGACTGTAATATGGGTCCTGAAGAGCTGAGAATGGTAGAACAGGAAATGAATGTCCGCATAGTTGTGTTTGGGTTGGATGATCGTCGTAGGACTGTGTATGTTTTTAAAAGCTGTGTGAGGGATCGTACAAGGCCCCTACTTATTTTAGGATTGTCAGGGACAACGTATCTCCCATCCGTAATATAAGGTGGCTTTACGCGAGTTATGACAAAAGTCGAAAATATGGGAGACATCATGATTTGTGTAAGGGGTGCCTCGAGTTTGCGGATGATATAGTGAGACATTGTAAAGAATGTCACATGGTATGTGAGCAGTGTAAAAGCACCAAATGTGAAAGCCGTGTAGTTGAAGCTGAGAAGAGAGACTGATGTGTGTAGACGCACATTTTTCAATAATAGCTGTTTTGATTTCCATAAATCAATTGGCACGTGCAGGAAAATGAGAATCTGTGAATGTGGTATGTTTCACACAATGGATAATTGGGGAAAATTTAAGCACAAGTGTGACGTAATTCACTGTCCTACATGCCAGGAGGAATATAAGGCGGATGGAGTAAAGCATGTATGTTATATGAAAGATGCTAAGCCTAAAAATAACCCTTGTATAACTGTATACTACGATATAGAAACATATACGAACGCTGAAACCAAAGAGGTAATTCCACATTTACTTGTGAGCCAGACCATCTGTGATGAGTGTATGGATCGAATGTGACGAGTGCCCCAAATGTGGTAAACGGACAAACGTTTTTAAAACGAATGTCCGCGATAGTCCTGTGAAACTATTTGTGTCCTATATTGTCAAGTTAGCCGACAAGTTCAAAAAAATGACTGTGTATATTCTCGCCCATAACGGGGCAAAGTTTGACACGCAGTTCCTTTATAAGGAGTTGCTTGAACACGAATCCTCTGAGATATTTACAGGTGATCCATTGAAAAGAGGCAACAAATTAATACAGATGCAGATAAGAGGCAATGTACAATTTAAAGATACTTTATTATTCACACCTTGTAAATTAGCAAAGCTACCCAAGGTGATGGGAGTAGCAGCTGAAGTTTCCAAAGGATACTTCCCTTACACTTTCCTCACCAGCGAGACTTTAAACTACGTAGGCCCACCACCCCCCAAACATTATTTTGACTGTATGGATGAACGTGAAGACTTTGATCGATACTACGACAGTTTTAATGAAAGTAACCCTTATAATATAGCTGATGAATGTGAGCGTTATTGCGTGAATGATGTGCGCGTGCTTAGAGTATGTTTCCAGGCCTTTAGAAGGATGTACATAGCCCGTTTCAAATGCGATCCACTGCAAGTCGCAACCACCATCGCATCATTATGTTTTACGGTGTTCAAGAATAACTTCATGCCTAAAGACACCTTAGCCATTATTCACCGAAACAACCCCGCAGTTACGGACACAAGGCTATTTACTGGCTCATACACCTACAGCAACAGACAGGTGTATACATAAAGCACGCCCGCAACACGGGTGAAGTACCCATTAAGATTAATGGACGTGTTTTTTGGGTTGATGGGTTAAGTGAAAACCGTGTCACTGGTGTGAAGACTGTGTACTCCTTTAACGGTTGCTGGTGGCATGGATGCCCCCGTCCTGAGTGCGGAATCACCGGAGATATCCACGGTAGGTCTCCTGCCGACTGTCTTGCATCGACCCGCACCCGCGATCAACTTATAGGATCACAGTTCACTCACAAAGTCTTGTGGGAGCATGAATATGATGCACGGATGGAGACAGACGAGGTGTACCGTGAGGAAATAAAACGATCAAGCGTTCAATGGTGCTGGATCCTCTCAAATGTGGTGATAGCTTGTTTGGAGGACGTACAAATCCTTTCAGACTATACTTTCCACCTACGGAGGGCGTGAAGCTCCATTACTACGATTTCTGTTCTTTATACCCATACGTGATGAAGAGCAATCCGTACCCCGTGGGCGCTCCTGAGAAACTGGTGGGACCTAGCCTACCCTCCATCAATGAATTTTCAAAAAATTTGAATGATCGTTACTTTGGGCTCTCTTTCGTAGACGTACTCCCCCACGCAATTTATGGATGCCGATCTTACCTGTCGTTATCGACGACAAGCTCATGTTTCCCCTGTGCGTGAAGTGCGCGGAAGAGGATAACGGCGAATGTAACCATATACCCCACCAGCGTAAGATCAGAGGCGTATATACAAGTCCTGAGTGGCCCTAGCCGTACGCCATGGTTATAGAATACTGAAGATACATGAGGTGTGGAGGTTTCAGAAGCTACCCAACCTTTTCACACCATATATAAACGCCTTTTTGAAGGATAAGGTTGAGGCATCAGGGTATCCGCGAGGAGTTGATACCGAAGATGAAAAGTCTGCCTATATTCAACGTTACCGCGACCGCGAAGGTATACAACTTGATCGTGTCCAAATTGTAAAGAATCCTGGCAAGCGCTTTAGTGCAAAGTTGTGTCTAAACAGTCTATGGGGAAAATTTGCGCAGAATACCGGCAGAGGGAGCATTCATTTGGCACAAAGTTATAGCGATGTCTGGGATTATGCCAATGCCCCGATAAAGAGGTCATGGAGATCGTGAATGTAGGTAATACTTACGTAATAAAGTACAACAACACTGAATTTGCCACAGATACCTCAAGGGTTACAAACATACCTGTGGCCAGCTTCACAACAGCCTACGCCCGTATAAAACTTTGGGGTCTATTGCATTCTCTTGGGCGGAGAGTATTGTATGCCGATACAGATAGCGTGATATTCACAGAGAGGGAGGGTGAATACATGCCCACTATTGGGGAGTTCCTCGGCGAGCTCACTGATGAGATCAAGGATGAGTATGGGGACAACGCATACGCCGACTCTTTTGCCTCAACAGGACCGAAGACTTATGGGGTACGGGCAGGGCCGGATTAAGGCCAACTGATGCCCTAAGCACAGCCCAACAATGGTTCCCACTCGACCCTTCCATTGTCTAACTGACAAGACATTAAGACTCAAGTGCTGAATGTGAAATAATAGATTAAAAATTCAGTTTTCTTCCAGGCCATCCCCCAGGCCAGACCCCACAACTATATTAAATATAACCTGTTTTTTAATTTTATTTATTTAACACTAAATAGCAGTAAGCCCCCTTTTTGTGGGGCCCTGGTTCAGCTGCATCATTTGCACCATGATAAATCCGGCACTGAAAAAACTCTGTGGTGCCCCCTTCCCTTGGTGCCCTAAGCACGTGCTTATTTTGCTTAATGGTTAATCCGGGCCTGGGTACGGGTCAGGGTGGGGGAGGAAATGAAATATATCGTGAAGGCAAAGGGTATTACGCTCAACCATGCGAATCGGGAGGTTGTTAACTTTGAGTCGTTGAAGGATCTAGTATGTTTGGACGATGGTGAACAACCTCCCCAACTAATTGTAGGCACCCACAATTTTCGGGCGCAGAAGCTGGGGGGCGTGAAGGAACTTAGGGGTACGATGGTGTGCCGTAACACCTATAGGAAACGTTACCAGTTACCTGGTACCTATGATACCGTACCCTTTGGATACCAATGATGCTTCTAACTCACACGTCTTGTATATAATCGTATCTATTTGTAAATATATATATATATATATATTATATATATATATATATATATATATAACTTGACTATCTCGTTTATTAAATCGTATTTGTAAATATATATAACTTGAATATCTCGTTTATTAAATAAATCATGTTTCAAATAGCGTTTCACTTTCCCCTTTGTGTGTGTGTGTGTGTGTGTGTGTGTTGTGTGTGTGTAGGTGAAAGTTCTAAGCTCCGCCCACTGTAAGACCGTGAGTCATGCTACTATCTGGGAGTGTCTGCGTGGTCAGTCGACCGCAGTAAGCCCGAGAGATCAGACGTGTATTCAGATCAGACGTGTATTCAAATGGCTACCTTTAATATTGCTTGTACAACGTTTACGAAATGGTATTCAGTAAAGTGCCAGGATGTGGTGGATACCGAAAAACTTCCTATTCCTCCCTCCTATGCCTCTTAAAAACACATTGGATTGTGCGAAGTTCCAAGATGTACAAATACTCTACGGATGTTCTGGTGAGACCGTTGAAGGCTTTCGTTGCACAGACGATGTGCTGAAGTATACTGCAGAGCTAAACTTTATAAAGTCTCACATACACCGTGAAGTAAAAGAAACAACGCGTGCAGAAGAGAAGCAGCAGGTATGGATAATGAGTCTTGTTGATGGGTGGTGTGACAAGCGGTATTACGTCATGCTACACCATGTCGATTACTCATACCCTACGACTGAAAATGTGAATCTCGTGATCATGGACAATCTTAAGTATTTTTATCACTATATTAACGTATATCATAATGAGGTTCGTAGTGAGGTTGTGGCTAGTGCCCTGCGTGAATTTTTAACAGAGTTTAGAGACGAGTATCGTTTGATGGGCAGAAAGGAAAAATATGAACATATGTTCCTCTCAAATAGTGCGCCGGAGTGTGGAGATGTTAGTAAAACAAAAATGTCCTAGTTCTTACCCAAACTGTCTGGTGCGTAGGCTGGTAGTGATATTCTTGTACCGAAATATGTACAATAATTCGACTCGCGGTCATACGAACAAGTCCATTCACGTATCATCGAGTCAGCCGCCCGTCGAACCATTCCTGCCTACCTGCGTGCCTCACACGGCTCATAGTTATCTCAGAGCTTGAGCCGAGTGGACGTGCGCTCCTCGAATACGATGGAACTTCCTTTGAGCAGCTCGTACGATGTGTCCGTGACGAAATCGTTGCGCGTGTTCAGGCGTAATTCCGGTACCATTAGCTATGTACTGGAAACGGAATGTAGACCGACAAACAAACGGGTTTATTTAAGTATCGAGGAGATGAATGGAATCTTTGTGATAGTTGAGAAGTGGAGTGAAGATCGTTATAAAATACCTGTTAACGTAGGTACAAGAAGAGAGCAGATTAGTGACGCACCCTCATACGCCGTTGTATGTACGTTGTGTATAAATAACGATCGGCCGTGCATTGATATACGGCTGATGTGGAAGAATGCTTCTGATAATAACGCTCTTATTCCTACGCGAAACCGTTTCATCCTCGACAGAATGTTTGAAATCGTCGGATTCCGTAAGCTGAAACCTATATTAGACGCGCGTGTTACGGACATGCTTTATTTTGATACAGTACTTGAATACGCCTACACCGCTCTGCTCGATGGGTTTACCGAGTGTAGGGCTGGTGAGAATGGTCTAGAGCTGGACGTTTATTTAAAAAGTTTAGACTCTTTGAAATACCATGAACTTTGGTACAAAGCAATTGATCGGTACAAGGCTGAGCTTACCTACACCGTTCACCCTGAAGAACTACAGGGTGGGCCGTAAGTTTCCATACATAGGAAAAATTAAACGTTTGTTTTTATGTTTCAGATACCCTAAGAATATGCGTTTGACGTAAGATCTTGTTTACTGATGAAGCAAATTTTTACGTCAATGGAGAGGTTAATCGGCAAAACATACGTTATTGGAGTAATGCTAACCCTAACTGGCTGAGTCCGACGAAGATGCAAGGTGCCGGTAAAGTGATGGTGTGGGCCGGGATATGGGGTGACAGAATTATTGGACCAATTTTTGTCAGTGGAAATCTTAATGCCGAAAGGTATCTTAACATGTTGCAAGAAGAGATTTTCCCATCCCTGCTAAACGAGGAAGGTAACTTCCCAGTTTACTTCCAGCAAGATGGAGCTCCACCTCATTATGGTCTTCACGTGCGTCTGTATTTGGATCAGCAGTTTCCGATGCTTGGATTGGTCGGCGTGGTCCTGTGGAGTGGCCTCCCAGATCCCCAGATACTCACCCCCTTGATTTCTATCTTTGGGGGCACTTGAAGGCCATGGTGTATCAGGAAAAGATACGAGACATAATCATCTAAAGGAAACGTTATCACCAACGCCATTACAAGCATAACGTCAACTGTGCTAATGCGTGGTTCATCAACAGTGGGGAACGTATTGAAATGTGTTTTCAAAACAATGGCAACCATGTAGAGCATATTATATAAATAAAAATGGTTGTCCATAATTTTTATTTTATTTTTCCTATGTATGGAAACTTACGGCCCACCCTGTATTTCTTTATATAACGCGCAGTTGTCGTAACGATTTAGAAGATTATTTCAATTGCCGCTATGTTGAGTGAGTTCACGATTGAAAAGCTCGAGTCGGTAGAAATAAACCCTCGATTGGAAAAGGTGTTTAAAACTTATATTTAATAATGTAGCTAACGATGAACTCTTTGTGCGTGCTTTTGATTGTATTCTAGACGTGTTTAAAGATGACTTACCAACCGGTTGTAAAGTGGGAACAAAAACAGTACTGAACGATATGAAAGCCCTTCATATCGAATACAGGTTTCCCTATACTTTAAGCGGTGAAATATTATTAAGCCGCATATACTGCGTAATGCAGAGCATAATGATGTAATTGTAAACTCGATTAAGACCGAGTTTAGTATTTTGAAAAAAAAGTGAATTGTATTTATATAATATATTTTGCTACATTTCTCCTGTACTGATTATACGCATATTTCTATTGATTTGTATTTATATATATATTTTGCGTGATATTTCTCCTGTACTGTTATGTACATATTTTATTGAAGTGTATATTTATTTGAAATGTATATTTATTTTATATATATCCATAATTGTGTATATATTTCCTGTACTGTTATATGCATATTCCTCAATTGAAATGTATATTTATTTTCTATATATTTATAATAATAAACAGAATGATGGAATGTTGTTTTACTTAATTGTTACGCCTTCTAAACCTACTACCGGTATTCTTTTAAGAAATATAATAATGCATACAACGGTATTGCGGTATCTGGCAATATTTAAGCCTTCTAAGCCAACTGGCTGATTAGGAGTCTATAATAATGTATACAATGGTATCTGGCAACTCGGTCTTCGATTAGAGAATACATGGCGCTATCTGGCAACTCAAGCCATTTACGCCAACTGGCTGATTAGGAGCCTATAAAACAACGCCTACTCGGCTGGTCTTAATGTGCACTTGGCTCCTGCCAGGTGAACACCTCTCCTCCTCCTTCTCTCTCCTTTCTCTCCTTTCTCTTGGAGGATAACGCCGCCTCCAAGTTTTCCTTGTTGCACCTGCAGCATCCCCCCTTTGGGGGAATTTTTTTCTTTAACCCCACCCCCTCCCCCTTTGCAACATTACATAATAACCTGCAACATTCTTGCACTCTCCCCTTTTTTCGGCTATACTACTCACCTCCATTAGAATTCGAACCTAGCCCTTTTGAGTCGAAGGCGAGAGCGCTGTAACCACGTTAGAAGTTAAAAATTAGTACAACCTGATAGATATTTCAAGACCTGCGGGAACACACAACACCCGAGGTTTTCATTGGAATAAGAAAAGAGGCAGATTGTACTGTTCCAACTGTGGTGGGACAGGGGTCCATGAAAACGAGGACAGAAAATACCCTTAGAATACGAGGCCTAAAACTTTTCAATGTACTGCCAAAAGAACTGACAAACCTCCAGCACACCAAGCTGAATAATTTCAAGAACCAGGTGGACAGGCTCTCGTGTGAAGTCCCTGTCCAGACACGCGTGACTGGCTACGAGGGCAGGAGAAGAGCGGAAACAAATTCTCTCGTCCACCAAATTCCGCAAATGAGGCGGGATGCTGCAAAGGGGGTCAACGGCAGGTCGATCTTGAAATGTTCGAAACCACCATGGTTTTATCACGAGGTGAAATATGTAATCGTGTATCATTCCTTTAGAATTAATTAAGCGAAGTGCAATCAGTAATAAAATGTTATTTAATTATAAACAAAGACGTCAGAAATTTCATGCTATATATATATATATATATATATACAGTATAGCCCAGGGGTTCTTAACCTTTTTAGGCTACGACCCAAATTTTGTTCGCGGGGTCAGCTCGGCGACCCATCCCTTCAAACAGTTCACTCGTAATAGATAATATAATAATAATGGTAAAATAATTAGGGATTACATAAATAAATGATAAATGACAATTTAATGAACCAATGTTGGGTCGCGACCCAGGGGTTAAGAATCGCTGGTATAGCCAGTGTATACAGGATTGGACCTAAGTACATGGAGGGCGAGGATGAAGGATTCGGATATAAGAACCTTCAACTTATTCCGGAGCCCGAGCCCGCAGTACAAGGACGTGCATACCCTATTTTAAAGTTTTACTTTGAATGTATATTTAAGCAATTTAACCGTAAATAAATAAACTTGATTGAAATGCGTTTACTTCATCCTTCTGCGTGTCGACAATGCGTGTTTGCTGATCATATTTAGTTTTAAAATAAACTTCACTTGAATGCCTTCAGTGACTACGAAAGGCGCACCAGGAATTCCTTATAACGCGTTGGTACTCCTACTTCTAAGGCCGGCCGCACGCAGGATCGTCTTGAGACTCAAGTCGCGTGTCGCCCATTCTGTTAATGTAAAATCACACGCGACTCGAATCGTCACGACCCCAGTCGTGAGTCACGAGACAATCCTGCGTGCGGCCGGCCTAAGTGAAACGAAGAAGAGACAGTATGAAAACGCCAATTCGACATATATATAAAAGACTCGAGTGTACGTAAATGGAATGGTAAGAATTCAGGAAGATAGAGAATGCCATTTCGACTTGCTCACGCGTGTTTAACGGACGGATTATAAACTACTTCTGATAAGCGAAAAACGACTCGCGGATAATGTAAAAATTGTCGTTAAATCCATTTTATATGAAATAAATCGCTTAAATCGACCCTCATAAGAAGAGATTGTAGACACCAATCGACCAGGGAAGTACTCTGGGGAGGGACGTTAGGCAGGAGACGGGGAGTGCTGGAACTCCCATTTCTCCCGTCACTGTCCTCCTTAGTCGATTTTTTTCCGTGTCTCATCTACCTTGTGAGCAGTCCAGCAAACTCTCACACACACTTCTGCCTCTATTCCTCAGCACACATACACGCATCTTACAAATTTTCGAAATTGAAAAGAATGCCATAGTTTTTAACAGCCTTGGAGACCTTGATTTCCGCGCTCTTCTTTTCCTTCTATGGGGGGGGGGGGGAGCATCTTTGCGTGCGTTCGCCCTTGACCCCCTCCTTCCTACACAAAAAACCTCGTGATATATTTGTACTCGCATCATACAGCCCTTAACAAAATTAACAAAATGCTTCCATACGCTTATAGTAATTATTATACATATACAGGGTGTCTCAGAAGTCGCGCACCATAGGCTTCATTCAGATTTACGAAGTTTAAGAGTCGAAATGGTTTATGAGTGATGTTTAATTACAATATATGTTCCATAATATTCGAATAATAAAATTAATAGTATGTACAATTAATCAAAAAAGCTATGTTAAAATAATTAAATTGAATGAAGCTTATATATATATATATATATATATATATATATATATATATATATATATAAAATTTAACAGAATTTGTACATCTAACCTCATCAACTGTATGCCGGGCATTTCATTTGGCAAAATCGTGCTCCAGAAACTTAACCTAACTTATCTTAACAGCCAGAAGAGTAGTCTGATCAGGCAGTAAATAACAGTGCTATCTAATTCCAGTACGTTCGACTTGCTTCCAGTTTCACCTTTTTCCAGTCCCAGTCTTGAGGTGTGACTTTATTCAATTTGATCTACAGTAATTCCAGTCGATGTACAGTACTTCAGCATTTCCAATTATACTGTATATAAGTGATCCGAACTCAACCTCATTGTATTCCCGAGAAGAAACGAATCATTGTATTCAAGTACTGAGACGGGATCTTTAATCGTTGATGCCAGAAATGTAGATAAGAGAAGGCTCAGAATCTCTTCTCAAACTTAGCACCATTTTAAAAAAAACTTAAATATCGTTAATGTTATTTTTATTAACATACTAAAATCTTTGTGGGTACTTTCAAAATATTAACCCCTTCCCTACGATGACGAGCGTGCGTTCGTCATGAAAGTCGTATATTGCACCATACGTTGCTGAGGCAAAGTCGTGCGGAAGGGGTTAATACAACAAATCAAATATGGGAATCACCTGCAGTTTCTGCTATATGCAAATTGATGAAACAGCTCTGACGACCGGACATCTCAAAGAGAGCGAACACTATTCATTCATATGCAGGATGTTTCACAACCGGTCTGCCATACTTTGAGGGGTGATATAGAGTAAAAAAGTTAATACAACATAGGTGCTATTTCCAACCGTGGCGGAGCTACGGACGTTTTAAGACGTGCAAACAACAGATCTCTACTTGGGTGTAATTCGATAGATGGCAGCACTGGTGGTAGTTCCGGTTAACGAAGTTACCACTACTAATCCTCATTTTTTTTCTTTCAGTTGGCTCTGATCTGTGTACGAGACACTGTGTTGCGCTAAGGTGAACAATCAAAATGAATCAATAGTTCACACCCACTGAATGCGCTGATATCCATTTCATTTATGGATTCTGTGATGGTAACAGCAGAGCGGCAGTTGAGCAATATTGAAGACGTTTTCCGAACAGGCAAGTGTTTAGTGACACACCAGAGATTGAGGGAAACGGGGACAAGTGTTCCATGTAACCAAGAACATGTAGCACGACGGCCCGTTACTAAGGAGGAGCGCATACTGGACCTAGTACAACGTAGCCCACCTACCAGTGTTCGAAGGATTTTTAGACGAATTGGTGAATCCGCATTGCGTGTATGGCGAACCATACATGATGAGGGTTTGTATCCCTATCATTTGCAACGTGTGCAAGCTCTTAACCGGATGATTATGATAAACGTGTTCAATCAAGATCAGCTGATTGGACCGTTCGTTTGGAACAACGATTAACTGCTGATATTTATCCGAATTTCCTGACCAACGAATTGTCGCTTTTTATGGAGGACGTGCCGTTGGAGACAAGGCGCAGGATGTTCTTTCAGCATGGGGCGCCACCACATTTTGGTTGTCATGTTACGGATTACTTGAATCAGCGGTACGGGAATCTTTGGATTGGTCGTGCTGGTCCAGTATCGTGGCCCCCGAGATCTCGGGACCTAACCCCGTTAGATTTCTTTTTATGGGGCTTTATGAAAGAGATGGTCTACAAGACCAGAGTACAAACGAAAGAGGAACTCTCGCGTCGGATTATGGATGCCGCTGCTTACATACGAGAACACCCCGAAATGATTCAATAGGCAGTGGACTTTTGTTTGGAACGAGCAAGGCATTGGAAACCGAGGCGGACATTTTGAACATTTATAAGGTGTATCTCATAAAATGTAGCAATAAATACACGAGATTAATATTCTCGTTTATTTTTTTTCCGTGCACCTTAAAACGTCCGTCACTCCGCAACGGTTGGAAATAGCACCGATGTTGTATTAACTTTCTTACTCGATATCATCCCCCAAATCATCCCCGAAGTATAGCAGACCGGTTGTGAAACACCCTGTATACAAAGAAGAAGAAAGATTTCGAGCAAAGAACGAGACCCGTCCAGGTATACATATACACAGTTTTGTCACGTGTCTCGCAGAATCGATATTTTCAGATGAGAAGGGTAAAAGGGGTGATGAAGATCTGAAACCCCTGAACTCACACAGATACATGAAGTTGATATGGCTAATTCACTTTGTCTACAATAGAATTAATTACGCATATGTAAGACAGGCCATTCATCTACGTGGGTGGGGGATTGAAGGATTTTGGGTTTCGCGACACCTCATCTCACCCGAAAATATCGATTGTGCCTGACAAGTCAATTTTATTATTATATATTAATAATATATATATATATATATATATATATATATATATATATATATATATATATATTTGTGTGTGTGTGTGTGTGTACAGGATTTTATGCAACGATTATAGATGATTCTATAGAAGAACCAACATGGATTCCGATAAGAATGGGTCTACCACAACTAACAACCTTGTATAACAATAGAATGCATGCACTCAAACAGAATGTCAGTTATAATGTAATGTACACAAACTTTGGCAAGGCAGTGGACAAGCATGATCATGGAATAATAAAAAAATAATTAAATGTGAGAATAGCAGGCGACGTATAACTTCCTTAATTAGAGAGCGTCAGCAAGATGTTATACAGCCCAAGAAATATCATTACAACCAGTTACGTAGCTCATTACCACGAGGAACAGTACTTTCTCCACTATAAATTATTCATAATCGTGCTAACAGATGTACAGGGTGTCCACAAAGTCTTGTCACCCCAGTAAATACTAACTGATTTTCATTTTTCTTTCAGACCCATTTGAAATGTGTGATAGCAGCAAGCCAGCAACTATACGATTGAACAACGCATATTGGCTAGTACCTGGGTCCATGAGCGACCACGTAATGGCAAAACCATTGAAAATATTCGTGCAAACTTCCAGGACGATTCAATTGTGCAGCTCCTCTAAAAATAAAGCAAGAAGAATAACTGGACAGATACTGAGAACCTTTAAACGGAGGAACAAGAATGTTAAGATTCCCTTACTGAAAACAATGATCATACCAAAATTGGAATAATGCTCAGTCTTAAAAATTAAAAAATTAAGAAATCAGGCGATTAGAATGAACTCTGACACTTCAAAGAACTAAATTGCTCAGAAAGATTACACAAATTAAATATATTTCCGTTGGAAAGAAGAGAGGTACACCATAATTTACATTTGGAAAACAATTGGAAAACTGGTTCCTAATCTCATTCTGAACTCCATAACTATCTAAATATCGGAAAACAGGAAAGACAAAGTGAGCTTTGTCGTCAGATAGTCAAAATTATTTAACCAGCTACCATAAAAAACGAGGAACATTGCTGATGTCGATGTAGGTAAATTCAGAAAAAGACAGGACACCTTGCTATGGATAATCCAAATGAACCAGATGTACCATGCGAGATGAAGAGCCGGAGAAAGTTTGTATATATTTGTGTGTGTGTGTGTGTGTGTGTGTGTGTGTGTGTGTTTTGTAGAGTCCCTTTTTAATGTACAGAATTGCGTTAAGAGAACTGTCCCCCCCAGTAAATATTCTTAACCTGAAACCCGACCCCAAAAAGTGCTATGGCCCTCATGATTTTTACACTTAGGCGAGATTAATCTCCGACACGTAGTGTTTTCAACAAACCCAATTCAATGATGAAGCATAGGTAATTCAAATTAGTTAACCAGTAATTTTCTTGACCCTAATTTTATAACCTAGGTAAAATATACCCTTGGTATAATTTACCAAGGTTATGAAATAGGAATTTACCTTTATTTCATAACCTTTATGTAATTTACCCTTGGCATAATTTACCATGGTCAGAGCTGGGCAGTATTTAAATACATTTGTATTTAAATACGTATTTAAATACATTTGTATTTAAATATGTATTTAAATACATTTGTGTATTTAGAACTGTATTTATAAATACATTGTTTTTCATGTATTTAAATATAAGTATTTAAATACTTTAATGAGTATTTAAATACAATGTATTTAAATACTCAAAATATAAAAATGTAAATACTTTTACTGGTTTAATACACGTTCTGTACTAGCACAGTACGACGCGTCGACAGTGTAGTACAGCATGGTTCATGTTTCAACAGTTTGGGAAAACATCCTCTCATAAAAAGACTGTTCCTCCGCTATAACACGACATTACCATCTTCGGCACCGGTAGAGCGAATATTCTCATTCGCGGGAATCACTTTGACTCCCAAAAGAAACTCTCTTTCAGACAAAACTTTTGAAAGATTGGTTTTGATCCGCAGCAACCGTGAAATAAAAGAGAATTCGTAAGGTGTCTTATGTTTATGTTTACGTTTTATGTTTACGGTTATGTCTCATCTACTCATTAATTGTTACTCATTTTGCAATGATATAATGAGTATAATATGTCACTGGTTGAACATCGTAAGTTCTAAGTTCTTTTGTTTTTGTTTTGTTCTAAAAAGGGAAATATATAATCGGAAATTAGATTGTACTATTTCTTTATCCTTTATCAAGCATTTTATATTGTTGTTACTCATGAATTAGTGAATGCATATGTTAAAATTTGTATATATTTAAAATGTATTTACAAATGTATTTAAATACAATTGATGTATTTTGTATTTAGTATCTAAATACATTCGTAAAATGTATTTAGTATTTAAATACATTTCTCCCATGTATTTAGTATTTAAATACATTCAATGTATTTATTGCCTAGCTCTGACCATGGTTATGAAAAAAAGTTAAGAACATGCATTTAAACTTTCACCCATAAAATACAATGAAATCAATTACATTAATATCAAATGGTCTAAACTCGATAACAATTTTATTGCCAAACTTTATGAAATGCGAGGCAAAAGACGAGGGAAAACAAAAGCTATTCTGAAGCTTCGAAATCCTAGCATTGGCGCCTACGTGTAAAATAAAGAACAAAAATTTCATTGTATCGTAATCCGACTTATACTAACATTTACGTCAAGTAACAGCTAATATTAAGTTTCGCGGGAACCAGATTACACTTGGTTAGGTAGTCGTTTCAGATTAGTTAGTTATTTCCCAGTTAACTAAGTTCAAGTACTGTATCAAGTTTTGGGAGACCAGTTTTCTGACAATGTAATGAACTAATTCATTTAAAAAAATATCCAATAAATGAACAGTGTGCGAACACCAAAATTAATACCATAAAAAATGACATGGCCTGAAGTTGAATTAAAAAATACATTTTTCTAGTGTATTTTGGTGTACTCTGTTCAAATATAACCTTCATTTCTTGTGCAAATGAACAGAAATACGTGTTTGGGCCATGCAATGACAACTGTATTTCTGTTCATTTGCGCAAGAAATGAAGGTCATATTCGAACAAAGCACACCAAAAAAACCACTTGAAAAATGTATTTTTGACTAAATTTTATACAATAAAGCATAACCTAACATGTTCATGTTCCGAGATCTCGTAAACGACGCATTACCACAGGAAACGTTCAAAACACCTCAAAATTAACTAGAAAAGTTTGCTCTCGTCATTTTCGTTCAAACTAACGAAAATATCACGACTTAACCTAACCAATCATCAAGGACGTACAGTTGACCTAACCGGGCATTCAATTAACCTGACCGGGCATTCAATTAACCTGACCGGTTAATATTGGTCATTTCACCTAAATATCTTCTGATCTTTTCGTATTAGGCGCTCACTGTCACATTACGGGCAAGTTAAGGATGAGAGAATAACACCGTAATTGATAAAAACATCCAATGCTTTGTCTTCATCTAGGGCACATGACGAATGAAGTTCTCAAAGTCGAAACCACACGAACGGCACGAGATAATTCTATCACAAACACCACGAAACTGAATCCAATTAGAAAAAAAAATGGCCAGAACAGAAAAACAAACTAATTAAGTCGCGGAGTAGCGAAAAAAATAGCCCAAGATTATACTCGTCGGACCAAAAATGAGTATTTATGTATATATTATTAGTATCATGATGTTCACCATTAATATGCATTTGCACAAAAAATGAGGGATCTTTTCCGTTTGACTGCCGCCATTGAAACATAATTAAACTTTTTGTATTTTGTATTTTGGTAATTATTCGTTTTTTGACCCACTCTCTTTTTATAATGAGAGCAAACGTTTCTGGTCAATTTGGAGGTGCTCTGCACGAATCTGCCATCCGTTTCCTGTGCAAATGCGTAGTTTTCGAGATATCGTCATCTCGAAAACTACGCATTTGCACAGGAAACGGATGGCAGATTCGTGCAAAACACCTCAAAATCGACCAGAAAAGTTTGCATTCGTGCTAAACACAACACAACACAACACAACCTAACACAACCTAACCTAACCTAACCTAACCTAACCTAACTAACCTAACCAGTCACCTTATTTTGGAGGATATAGTTCTGCAATTGCAGTAAGGAAGTGATGCAGAACTGTAGAATCGTCAGGATGTTCTGCCAGGAACAAGTATCATGCGAAATATTTCCGGTAATGAGGACGCCATGTGCCCTTAAAGATAGAAACAGTAAATCCACACTCACGCTTATTTTTTGGATTTTTTTTACGGCACCTAAACACCTTCGAGTCTTGTCTTAAAATACAGGCAGTATTACATTTAGGGCAAATCACGGATGTCGGAATTATGCCGTGATTGGAAAAAACATCTAAACTTTTATCTTCATCGAGGCCAACAAGGCGGATTAGGTCTTCAAAATCAAGTTCACAAGATTGACACGTCATAACAGTAGGACAAAAATCACCACACTAACAAAAAACATAAAGAAGTAGGCAAAAGCAAGAAAAAGTAGCCAAAAAAGGCCAAGTAGCCAAAAAAAGTCCAAGAAAAATCTCCAAAAAAGTCCAAAAAAGGTAGCCAAAATAAACAAACCCACCGAAATTTATATACATACATAAGTTATTAGAAAGTAGAAAATATTTTTTTTAAAAAAGTACATTTTATACAAATTTGCACAAGATATATATATTTTCTTATTCAGTTTTGATTGGTTATTCAATATATATTGCTGTTATAGCTGGGTGTGACTGGGTCAAAAAACGAATATTAACCTGTATTTTAACTGAAATGTCTTGATGATACAAAATAAGTTACTTTATAAAAAAGCTTTTCTTAATTTCCCCTTCAAATTTTGTTTCTTATAAACAATTTTAATTACTTTCAAGATCCATGCTTAATTTTTAAGTTTTAATCGTGTACTCAGAAAAATAAGGGGATCACCTGAAGATCAGGGCCTCCAGCCTTCTTTAGTTAGCTTTATAAGGCTAACTAACAAAAATATCACGACCTAACCTAACCAATCGTCAAGGTCATACAGTTGACCTAACGATTGGTTAGGTTAGGTCGTGATATTTTCGTTAGTTAGCCTTATAAGGCTAAGTAAAGAAGGCTGGGGGCACTCACCTCTTATGTTTCAATGGCGGCAGTCAAACAGAAAAGATCCAAAATGAGTGACAAATTTTAATAAAGCGACTAAAACTACCTCATAAAAAGTTATTTTCATTTATAGGTCCAGCCCATGTCATTTAATACATATTGACCAAATATAAACTCGGTGTGTACTATGATACCAATAACATTGAAAACAGTATTTTAGCCCTTATTTCATAACTATGGTAAATTTCACAACCAAGAGTATATTTTACCCAGGTTTTGAAATAAGGGTAAAAATCCAAAAGCTGAATGATTAAACTTTTTAACTTACTTTCTCAAAATTGAGGTGACGATCACTTCTCCATTTAAAGTTCACAATTCTGTAATCTAAATAATAAGTACGAATTACGAAGAAACTTAAATCAATATTTCACCGTCACAAATGAAAATTAATTCATCTCAGAAATATTTCTCAATGAATTCAATAAATGTAATCATTATTATATTAATACATTAAAATTAAGCCAAACAACTCTTACCTTAAATTATAAAATGTCGACAAAGAATTTTCCAGTCCAAATAAACTGTAAGACCTGAAGCTTTAAACAATAGGGAAACAGACCCCAACTTTTCGATACGAAACGGACACTTTTCACAGCAGAAAAAAAGATTCCAAACAGTTCAATAATGTCTGTATGTATGCACAGTTCACTCAAAGCGACAATACTGGGGGAAAAAAAACCAGACACGTCATTCAGTGCTGCCAACTTCAGCAACTATTTTATTCACCAAATATGACGTCACTTTTGCTCTACCCTTTCATAGTGAATGCAATAATAGCGTTGTTTAACCTCTTTTGCAATATCTAAGGTCATATGACAGAGGGGTGTAGTGGTTAGCGTCGCTGACTACGAATCCATCGGCCCCGGGTTCGAGACCCGGTGACGGCAGCCGACGCACAGCAAAACCCAGCTGTTCATCCTTCCACACAATCAAGACAGTGGTTGGTAGATAAATGGGTACCCTGGGTGGCCTAGTAGTTAAGACGCTGGGCTGCTAGTGGGGCGTGATTCGGATTCCACGTTAAATTGTAGGTCTAAGATGGAGTGAAAAGCTTGACATTCGTCAGAATGAAGAATTTGGGCGGAAGCTAACCAAAGGTGTGTGTGTGTGTGTGTGTGTATAGGAAGTCGTAAACTTGGAATTAATGTTCCCCAAGGTTAAATTACAGTCAGTTATTTCAGTGCTGTGACAGGACATTCCATCCGGATTATAGTATACAACACGAACCCATTCACATTCGTCAGAATTTATAGGCAGGTCAAAATAATCACGTTTGCAGACATTGTGGATGTAAGGAAATATATCATACTTATAACTATATATATGCATCGTATGAATGGGTTAGAGCACATTTTTCAGTAAAACATAAATGGCGTGAACAATGCTGAAGAGAAAATGAGGATGTTAAATAAAATTGTTTTCTTTACATGGTTTGTTTTCCTTACATGGTTTCTTTACATGGTTTGTTTTCCTTACATGGTTTCTTTACATGGTTTGTTTTCCTTACATGGTTTCTTTACATGGTTTGTTTTCCTTACATGGTTTCTTTACATGTTTGTTTTCCTTACATGGTCCAAATTCAGAAATTCAAATTCCCGCGAGAATAAAAAGAACACTAAAAAATTATAGTGAAAAGACTTCGTTCTCACCAGACAATAGGTTACAGACAGAGGGTGTTGCGACGTTGGAAAAAATTTTTAAGGTTGTAAAAGATGCCTCATACAGTGGGTGCTCGTAATATACTTTCATTTATCCGTCGTCAGGCACTGATCTGTTTTTATGATTGATTTCCTGCTTAATATTTACTTCTATTATCTGCTTCTACGGTATAACTTCATAATGGACTAATGATACCTTACATACTTCTTAAACTCACGCTTCAAGGTCCTACAATAACAAATATACTTAATTTTGGGAGTGGAGAGACTGAAAAAGGGGGATGTAACCTAAAATATAACAAAGTGGGGACTCGTAAATTATATGTTTAACTACATTGAGAGAGAGAGAGAGAGAGAAACTTACACGATTATATACTGTATACGGTAGCGGGACTATTCTGCACTGGATTAACAGTTAAGATCATACACTACACCTTGTTTTTAAGGAAGCGAGTTAAGGTCTGGATGTGCCCTGAACAGTCTCGAGACCTTATCAATATTAAGCTAATTAAGTTCATTGGGTTGAGGGTGGATTCCGCAGAAATCGGACGGGTGCAAAGCTGTGCCCCTCTGATTATTACGGTTAATCTTGATAATTAGAAGTGATTTTCCTCTACATTGAATTCACCAGGACTAGGATTGCCAACTTTTAAATTTAAAAAAACTGAGATGTAGGCTCGACTGCCGAGTCGACTAGATCGGTGGCAATTAAGCACTAAGCAGTGCGCCATTTGATTAATTGCAGACGCTTATTAGTTGCAATTTTGATTCTTGAATGATAAAAATCAAATTAAAAGCAAAATTTTAAAATTTTATTTTTCATATGAAATGAAAACCAGAGGTTTCATTTCCGGTTTTTCTTTAAATATAAAACCGGAGATTTGGCAGTCCTAACCAAAACTGTCGCGAACTGTATGCGAGTATAATTATAGGTTTCTACACCTAACTGCTATTACCCGCAGTAAATTCCACATATACTCTTAAATTTCTTTATCTTGCAACCCTCGGCACTTTAATTCAGGAACGAACAACTTAGACCTACAGTGACGTCATCAGGTGACCTTGAAAACTGCCAGACTCGAATTTTAGCTTAAAATTTTAGTTTGAAATCATCATCATTATTAACCAAATGAATAAATATACATTTATTTAGTAACTTTTAATAAGCAGTTTTGCGCGGGTTTTTAGTTACGATGTGAAACACTGGATTAATAAATAAAATCCTCTTCAACCTCTTTAATGAGAACAATAAATAAAAGACCACGAGGTACCGATAAAAGAAGTCCAACATGAAAATAAATTATTACAAACTGATAACGCCAAACGTACGTTCGAGTATATGAAATTAGATACGAGCTTCCAATTTGCATATTTGATGAAACAAATGATCTCTAATCAAAATTAAATTCATTTTGTGAATATATTAAATAATAGCGGTGAAGAGGAACTAAAAATGGTTATGCATTGATTAAAAGTAAGCCAGGTTGTCCCGAGGATAAACGCGTCAAAATAGTATTATGATAGCTGGAGTGAAGGATAATGTCAATGAAAAAGATCTTCAGAAGCACGAGAAAGTGGAAGACATTTTTGAAGACAAGTTTAAATTAGATAATATCAGAATAAGAAGGGAGTATATAATGAAGAAAAGCTCAATTCTCCGACAACAGGAAATCACAAAACTACTGTTCGAGCAATAAAGGATAGCCGCGAAGCGAAAACACTAAGGTCGGGGGTTCGACTCCCTATAGTGCTGGTAACAATAATCTCGGAGATAAAGCAATGGGCCGCGTTAGTTGGCTTGACCGCTGTGCCAGTTCCTGGCCCTCCTGACTTAACAGGAGTTAAGTCAGAAATGGCTGAGTTATTAACAAAAGTATTAAACTCAAGGAACCAACATTTTAGTCAACGATGGTGCGTGCAACGAAATCTGTATAGGGAAAATGTCGAAACTTATAAGGAGGTCAAGAGGCATGGTAAAGTAGCTTATTTCCTTGGATCTAAATTAATTAATAAAAAGAAAGAGACTCCACCTTAACATAACACCTCAATTAAGGGCGTTCGTGTCATTAATAAAGAAACCTTTGATGTTAAGAAAAAAGCAAATGACGCAACTGCGAAGCCTTGCCCAAGCGTCACTCAGTTAGCCCCACCCACCATCCATTAGATCATCCTATTTTTCTCCGACTTTACTCATTCATATGAATAATTGTTCGAACAGGTTCAAAGTGATGAGTTTAATAACTGTGTTAATTAACAATTAATGCAAAAAGTTCCATTAATTAATCTAAATATTCGCAGCTTTACCCAAGAAGTATGATTATGTATTTACTCGCTTTTTCACAATTAAGTTTCTATAAGGTCGAATTTAGTTTTATCTATAATTGTAACAAACTTGGTTCAACAATATATAGAAAATATATATAAATATATATACAGGGTGATTCAAAAGTCAGGTTACATAAGGAAATACTGTATTATGTAATGATACGGGGGAATAGTCACATCACATGTTCGATATGGCCACCGTTAACGGCAATGCACTTGTGCAGCCAGCTAGGAATATCACATCAATGCGCTCCTCCTTCGATAACATCTCATAACTTATTTACCTGCAAAGAAACAGAAAAGCCCTATGTAACCTGACTTTTGAATCACCCTGTATAGCAATATATAGAAAATTATAATGCATTCGGAGAATGATTAGGTCGGGACGAAGGAGAGGTATTTGTGCCATTGTGAATAAGACTTACGAATCTAATGAAGTATTTTTGTAAATACTAATATTGAAAACTTTTTTGTTAACAAAAGAAAAATATTAATAATTTCGTTCGATTACAGGTAAAAATGGCACGAGGTAAAAATGTTACGAGTAATAATGACATTTGGCAAAAATGTCATACTATACATAGTATAAATACTAATGCTACATTCGTATTAATATAGTATTAGTTATTTAGGTTCACCTAACCTATGCCATTTTTGCCATGTGACACGTTGAACCTATGACTCTTATTACGTACGGCATTTTTACCTACACCAATCCGTTCATGTAGTTATAGCCCACCAAATTGTACTTTAAATACCTTCCTAATTCATTTAGACAAGTTAATGTGGAACTTCAACAGAACGAATACTATCGTTGCGGGCGACTTTAGTATCATATTTGCAAAATGAAGCAATTAAATTCTCCATGCACTAACCTCTTGGAAAATTTTAAACTTAATGAATTCCTTACATCTGACTCATACCAAAGCCCACCCGCGTGTTTAGCTTTGGTGCGCATGATCGAGTAATAGAGTCGATCTACAAATAACAATGTCCTTGTAAATTATCAATTACGCAGTTATTAATGATCATTACTCTACTTACGTATTACGCACAATAAGATTGCACAAGCCATTAACGAGACGACAAACGAATATAAAAATTCTGAGGTTAATGAAGAAAATGTATGTAGGGGCTGTAGGTAATAACTAATAACTCGACTGATCTGTTGAGCCTTCGACTGACCCAACTCGCACGAATCCTTATTTGATTTTTTAATAGTTCTTCTTTTCCTTTAACGAAGAAAACAGTTTCTCGTAAAGTATGGCATATAACGCGTCGATCACTCCCGAAAATATTCAGTCGACAAAAAAATATATAAATTATTCAAGTTGCAACTGCAACATATAATTCTTGAATTATGCAATTGACACCACACGTACTGTGGAAATAAATGAACTAAATTCTTTAAAATAATTAAATATAATTATAATAATCAATTCTCTAAATACAAAGGAGACATGAAACGCATTTAGACAATTCCAAAGTCTTATTAAAAATTAATTCAGTTGATAACATTGATAATAATAATAATAATAATAATAATATAATTATTACTCATGATAATGTCTTGATAGCTAACGATTTACATCATAGCTGATAAACTTCGCTCAGAATTACAAAATAATAGTAAATTACATTAGACTATTATACCGATGCCATTCAGCCCACTAAATTAATTTTCTTTTTTCCTACTACTCCTGGAAAGATCGAAAGAATTATTGGTAAATAGAAAAACCAATAAAAACATCCATAACATTTCTATACCCATACTGAAGCTACTGAAAGGAAAATACCCATAACTTTGGCTACAATTGAGGCCCTCCTTGGAAGAATTGGCTAAGCGACAGAAGTAAAAAACGCCAAAAAACGCAGTTAAGCGTTGTATCAATTTGAAAGTGCCATAACTTTTGAACTTATGAAGCTACTTCGTTGAAATACAGTATCTTCAGAAGTTCAAAAGTTATAGATGGCATTTTCAAATTGGTACAACGTTTAACTGCGTTTTCTGGCATTTTTAAAATTTTGTCGCTTAGCCATTTCTTCCTAAAAGGGCTTCAATTATGATCTCAAATATTTCCAAAGGTATATTATCATCGATGCTAAAAATTGGTTGTAAAATATTCCCTTTGTTTTGCTCATTATTATTATTATTATTATTATTATTATTGTTATTATTATTATTATATTTATATTCAGAAAAATGTTTGAAAATTTTTTACAAAATAGGATAGTTTATTATTTATAGGCAACAACAAGCAACATCTGAAACTCATTTCTCCACTTTGCAGGGGTAAGTTTACCGCAAGGGTCACCTGAATACGAGCATTAACAGGATGAGTGACCGGCCCAATCCATTTCAGCATGAATTCTGTATAATAAAGACTGAAATGGCAATATTAAATCTCATGGAAAGTGTCAATGTCGTTAAAGAGAATGTACGGGCTTCAATAAACCTTAGCCCCCCGCCCATGGCTTAAACCATTAGAGGTACAGTAAAACTAAACATACCTTACAAAAGAGAATTTAATCCTGCATTTAACGAGAAACAATTAAAACTTGGTGTTCCCGCCATTGGCTTCCAAGACAGCCTGAATTCGCTTTGGGTAGCTTGCCAAAAGTGACGTGAATAGATCTTGATCGTTACGCAAATTTGTTAAAACAGTTTCAATGTGTTGCGTCATTGTATCCTTCGAAAATCGATTTGCTGCAGGTTCTTGAAACAAGAGACATTCAACCTTGTCCTTTATATCTGATCCAGTGTGTTCACAGACGTTCAGGTCAGGAGAATTTCCTGGCCATTCTTCATTTCCAAAGAAATCGATCTCATGGTTCCCCAGCAACTGTCTTAAAGCAGGGGGCCTTATCGTGCAGAAGTGTGACCTGATCGACATCCATAACATTGTTTGGGTTTCTTAGAAAAGGAATGACATGCTGGGATAGAATAATATCACGAAAATACTGTCCATCCCAACTCTGACCATTTGGCTTCAGCACCCACATGAGCTTCTTTGCAGTGAACAAAACAAACACACTAACACAGTCTGGACTTTTTAATAATTCGCGATAATGTTCATTGTCATCGATTTCATCTGGTGTTGTGGCCCACACTCGATCATTTTGGTAGTTAGGCCGACGTGTTACGTAAACAAAAATTCATCGGAGACAGCTAAATGCATGAAATCATCCACATCCCAATCTTCAAGATAATGGGCAAACCACATTCTGTCATCGATGTTAAGTTGAGTTTTTCTTGGCTTTGGAAGTTCATGCCAAGGCTTTAAACCTTGCCTATGACGGTACAGTCGAATGATCTCACCACTAACGATCTTTCCTCTCAACACTTCGATCTCTCTAGAAAGTTTAACACAGCTGTTTTTCCGCTTACGCGTACCGCTTTCAATGATGTCCTTTGTTTCCTGAGAGAGTGGCAAATTTGGGCGCCCAGATTTGGTTGTATCCATTTCACATTCATCCAAAGTTTTATTCCAATTTCTTTTGACGAAGTCCTCACTTCTTCGCAACTTTTTGGCAATCCATGAACGTGTTATAAAGGTAGCTCCAGCATCACGAACTTCCCAAAATGTTATTGCTCGTATGCGATCTATCACACGTTGCCTCTCCGAATCACCAATTAATTGAGAAGCCATTATATTATCACTTTATCAGCTAGAGTAATTTTAATACCTGCAATAAATAAAGAATTTTATATATTTTTATAATCACTAAAAACTATTTCAATATAAGTAAACATGTAAGCTGCAAATGGGGGGGGCTAAGGTTTTTTGGAACCCCTTAGAATCATAATTTCGCTCTTCATGCGACTTGAGTAAGGCTTTTGATGTGGTAGACCATAATATTCTGCAGAATACATTATACAGGGATGACTTTAGAAGGGTTATATAAATGTATATATAAATATAAATGTGTATATATATATATATATATATATATATATATATATAGAGAGAGAGAGAGAGAGAGAGAGAGAGAGAGAGAGAGAGAGAGAGAGAGAGAGAGAGAGAAATTTGTTAAATAATATCTGTTAATTTAAATCAGGGGTTCCCAAATGGAGGTACGCGGTATTCTGCTTTGGAACTAACTTTCACATGGAAAAGTACTCTCAGAAGACGGTGTACCTGCTACACCGTCTTTTGAGCAATTTTGAGTACGGGGGTGGTACGGGGCACTTGCCGAAGCCATCGATGGGTACGCAGCCGAAAAAAGGTTGGGAACCCCTGATGTAAATTTATTGTAAAACACAGTGTACCTCAGGGCTCAGTCTTGGGTCCACTTATTTTTTTTAAAATAACTGTGTGAACAAAATTATTAATTTAAAGTGAATTAATAAAATACTCGCTATATAACTCATCAAGGATTTGTCTATATAGTTCAACGTTTATCGAACCAGTAGTAGAACTATAGACAAGCTATCCCTCAATTTATAAATTACCTTCAACCCAAATATCACTTATTTTTGTTAAATTAGAATTCTAAAAAATAAAAAACACAAAAATATATTCCATCTAACTGCTGTTAATTATCCCTTTCTGGCCCGAATTATTTGCGAATTAGACAGAAAACCCACTTTTATGGGTTCGTATGGACCCACTGAGCCGGAAAGGGTTGAAAATAAATCGAAATCTCTTTTAATAAACTTTTGTAATAATGTCATTTATATGTTTTAATGAAGACTGCAAATGAGTGTTTCATCGCTCATATTTTCTTAGTAATTCTTTCAATGTTCTAAAATCAAACTCTTTAATATTTTTATACACAAAATATTTTACTTATTACTTAGACGTGTGTGTGTGTGTGTGTGTGTGTATGTGTGTGAAAACCCCTATAAAGGGATACGTTACCTTTTAATTAATCTGAGAGCCCAGTAAAGCCAAATACTTAAGAGCCAAACTGTGTTAAAAAATATATAAATACTTAAAAAATCTGCGTGTTCCAATACGTCAAAATTATTACAATATTTATCTGATACTTTTCAGCATTTTTTTCGACAATTTAAGTGTTAATTATAACCCATGATAAATGTAACATAATCATTGAAGCGACTTTCACGGCGAAACCAAGTAGTTTGTCCCCAGACAACTATAAGTTGATGCCATCTCATTCACTCATACACGCATCACCTACACACTCATACACATAATACACACGCACACACACACACACATGCAACATGAAAAGAACATTAAAAAAGCAGTGTGTGTGTATATATATATATATATTATATATTATATATATATATATATATATACAGTGAAGCTTTTATGCGCGGAGAACTTTATTTGGTTAAGCCATTTACCGTCGTCTTCTGCAACTGATCCATTTTCGGGCTGCAGAGGATGTTTAAAGACATTTTTTTGAGGACGTTAAAAATGAGCTCGATAATGAAGTTCATAAGATGTAAAAGAATTTTTTTTTTTTTTTTATGGTTTACTTTATTTTATAAGAGATGGAATTATAAAGAAAATGAAAAGCTGAAGGGTTTTACAGATATATTTTTATCTTGTTATATGCAGAGTAAAAAAAAAAAATATATATATATATATACGCGTCAATACAAACAATGTTCATAAACAACGGATGAGACACAATACCTGAACAACTAAGAACTAGTTACGTTTGTTTTGTTCGTGTATATACATATATATATATATGGGCACAGAGAGGGTATAAATATACAAACAAATGTAAAAAAAAAAATTAACATTTGCATTGGAAAGTTTAATTAACTCTGTTTTATCTCTTATAATTTTCTCTTCTCAAGTGGTACCTCGAAGTATTAGTTTGTGTAGGAGAACATTAATCTCAAGTGCGAAGTTACATCATTAATTTTGTCATTTTTCGACGCCTAACGTTTTTAGGATTTGTCGGCAGGACATCAACTTACGTTTTATAACGTTTCACCTTTCGACTAAAGCGTTAAAAATGTCAGATTGGATTGAATGAAATATTAATTTAAAACGTTTCTTCAAAATGGAATTAAAAACTTTTTTCCATTTCGTATTTCTATTTTTGCACTTTTGTGCTTTTTACTGCCAGAATATCGCATTTGTGTGTGTGTATATATATATATGGAGAAGAATTGAGAGGAATTATATTGTGTATATAGTGTGTATATGTGGTACGATTAACCCCAAAAAAAAACCCTCTTAATTTCGCGAATTTATGCGACGGTATATGACAATTTATTTTTGTTTACATTTCAAAATTGTAGTTTGTATTTCAACGAAATTTTCTGTAGGACAAGACCCAACTCGTTTAAGCCTCATTTCGGGTTAGGCCTATATGTTTATTTGTGTTACTATTTGATCTTCTTTTTTAAACACCTAAATTAAGAGCATAATAAATTTTATCTTGCTTTTCGTTAAATAATCTAAGCCTAAGCTTGTCTTATTAGTCCAAGGCGACACTTGACAAGGTGTAAACAAGACGCCATTTTGAGATTCGCTGAGTATTGAAAGTGTTGAACCTGCGCTTCAAACCTTTTTTTATGGTCTATATAATATCATAAATTACCCGTTATTCACTTACATATATATATATGTATATATATCAAACTAGAGAATTTGCACCGCTTCAAAGAAGGTAATCCAATCAAAATAAGTAATTTTGATTTTCATTTCTCGAAATGCGAAAGTAAATATCGCACAACAGGATACTATAATAAAATTAAAATCTACAATTTAAGTTGGAGCGATATTACGACTAATTTTATCAGAAATGATTTGGAAATACTGAAATGATGCAATGTCTCTTACGGAACAGCAAAGAGTTTTTCTCGCAAAATATTAACTAAATAGACGAATTTTAAATTTCATTCTACAGTGTCCGAGCAACGCCGTGGCCTCCCGTCGACCAGTGAAGTTAAGCGACATTGGGTTTAGGTAGTAGTTGGATGTTGGATGGGAAATCGTACTCCGCGTCCAGATTATTCAGCGACACGTGATTCGGATCCCACGTAAAGCTGTAGGTCCCCTCCGTAATATGACCTTAGATGTTGCGAAAGAGGTTAAATAACCCCATCAAACATCAACATCTACAGGGTGTCCGAAAAAGCTGTATTCAAAGATAATTATACAAATAACTATACAAATTATACAAATATGACAAAAGTAAATAGACACGCTTGTTTTTTACAATTTTTTTTATCCGATTATAAAGGTCGATAAATAATAACAAATTTATTGAATCAATAAATGTAAAATGGGAAGGAATACGATTTTAAATACATTGATTCAATAAACTTACTATTATTTATCGACTTTTATAATCGTATGAAAAAAATGGGGGAAAAACGAAAGGGTCTATTTATCTTTGTCAATCCGTTATACTTTTCATTCGGTTTTCGGGCCACACTGTATTATTTTATTAAATTTTTAGTAAATTACAAAACCTCGTCGCTGAATATTTATATGCAATAAAAACTACAATAATAATTGGTTATCAAATCTGCATGCCCAAGTACAGCTATAAATGTCAAATGAACAGGCATACAGCGTGATTATTACAACCTGCATTTTAAACTAACATCAGGAGTACAAAGCATCTTTATTTCTTCAGTACCTTCCTGTGCCATAATCTACCCATCAATAATTAATTATATAAATAAACCTGTTGGCAGATATATTGAACAAACATTGAGATAATGTTAAAAATGGGCTCCATAATCTGACTATCGCTGCATAAACATTCCCTTCCTTGTCTCACTTCACACACACACACACACACACACACACACACCGTGTTTAGACTTAGAAATAAACTGGCTAATTGGTTTAGCCTTTTAACCCTTTGGTTTGTTTACAAGCCAAACTGCCCTCTTGCGGCAGTAATATAAACCAAGTCCTGCGATAAAATGTCCCTCTAAAAGCGATAACTTTCCCCCCTTTTATACAAAACCCAAAAACCCAAATTACGATTTTAGACTTTATACAACATATTCAGGCGGGGAAATAATTTTCCTCCGATAGCGATGATAAAACGCGGGGATATCAATATTATAGTTATTAAATGAAACGAACAGACGTGTCTTAACGAAAGATATGAATTTGATAAACTTTATCTGCTTCGAGTAAAGTATTCCTAATTTTAGGAATGGTTAAAAATAAGTTCCTTTCGGCGAATTTGTTAGAGCGGCAAAAGACACTCCTTTGACCTAAGCCGTTAACGTCATGGTTCTGACGAAAATGGTTGAGAACATCCGCAGCTGATCTTCAAGGGAGGTTAATGGAAATTCTAGAACGTATTGACACTCGTTTAATGGAAGATTTCAAAATATTGGTCCTTAAGTGCCACTCATTGGCACTTAGGACCCTAAAAAGGGACTCTTACGGTTATTAACATGCAAGAAAAACTCCGTCGATGAGGTTACCGCAAAATAAAACAAAAAAGGGTAAAAAAGAAGGTTAGGAAACGCTGTTAAAAAAGGTTTTGCAAATGGAAAATTGAGAAAGAATGAGTCGAGAATGAAGATCTAAAATGGCCCCTCAAATGAGTAGAAATGGGGAGAGCTATTTCGGGTGGATAATTAGCACGTACGAATGACGGAACAGCTGCTAATGGAGGAGATTATCAGAGTTAAGGGTAATCCACCCCTTTCATGCACAAACACAAACACAAACACCAACACAAGCACACACACACACACACATACAATATATATATATATATATATATATATATATATATATATACAGTATAGATAGGTGATTCAAAAAATTTAACTCATAATTATATGGGGTACAAACCCGCATAAGTGTAAAAAATTTGTAATGACCATATATATATATATATATATATATATATATATATATATATAATGAATAAAACCACGAAGGAAAGGAAACACAAAATGGTGCTCAAGCGCTTTCGTCTAATGACATCCTCAGGAACACTCAGGTGAGTGTTCCTGAGGATGTCATTAGACGAAAGCGCTTGAGCACCATTTTGTGTTTCCTTTCCTTCGTGGTTTTATTCATCATAAATATTTTTCACGTGTTACCTTCGTGAAATAATTTTCATATATATATATATATATATATATATATATATATATATTAGTTAATCGATTTTCATAGAATAAGTGGAAGAATGAAAAGTTTAACATCTTTTCACATAGAGCATCATTCCGCCCATACGCCCATTTCACACACACACATTTTATATACATATATATATATATATATATAATGACGTAAGCCGCAAGGAATATGAAAAGTGATTCCAAGAACTTTCAACACTACACCTCATCAGGGTTCATGGGTTTGTTTCATTTATTTATTTCACGTGTTTAATTTAATTTAATTATTTAATTTATCACACACACACACAAGAACAAAATAGTTTACAAGGAAGGCGTATCCACTGCTAATAATACATTGCAAATAGCTTGCTAACATTTTCTCATTGTTGAAATACTATAATAATAGCGCAATAAATTAAAAAAAAAACTTATGTTCATTCCGAAAAGAGGTCAAAAGGCAGTGGAAGGCTTTGTTTAGAGAGGATTCCGTTAAGTGATTAACAACAGCGAAATCGTCGTCTTCGGGATTTATTACTCACTTATGCAAATCGAAGTAAAAAGCCTGGAAATTCAATTTATTTTTGCCATTCTCATCATGCTTCGCAAATATTAAATCATTTATTTTACATCATCTCTGTTTTATATATATATATTATATATATATATATATATATATATATATATATATATCAAAGTAAAATCAAGGTTAATCAAGGTGTGTGTGTGTGTGTACACACCGTTCAACCTTTCAAATGTTGCATGCGATAATTCTTCATTTCACGAAGGTCAAGTTTGCCGCCCCTCCTCTCGAGTTGGTATGGTGAAGTAGAGAGTTGGTTTCTTGTACTTTCAACATCACACAGCCAGGTACGCCCGGCTCATCTGGGATTGTTCTGAGTCAGGCGTCTGATCTTCTTTTGAAGATGTCCACCGGAACGCCACTTGTGCTTAATTCCTTGGGCAGGCAGCTGGTTAAACAGTCTTGGTCCTCTAACAACAAAATTATTTTCCTTCCAGGTTGAGGATGTTCTCTGTCTAGCCTTTAATTTGGGAACACGACACAGTCTTCCTTTTCTACTTTCCACCGTTGTTTGGGGAGTTACAGGGTTCAGAGTGAGATTAGGGACTAATTTCTCCATTATTTTCCAAGTGTAAATTATGGTGTATCTCTCTTCTTCTTTCCAGTGAATATATGATAGGTTTAATTCGTCTAACCTTCCCCCGTAATTTAGTTCTTTGCACCCATAGATCTTAGCTGTGAAGCTTCTCTGAATCCCTTCTAGCTGACTGATGTCCTCTTATTTTTATATGGGGATGTTAGGACTGAGCAGTATTCCAACTTCGGTATGATCAGTGTTCTCAATAGAGGAATCATTATATTCCTGTCCCTTCGTTTAAAGGTTTTCAGGATCTGTGTTTCAAATTTCGCATCATCAGTCATTACAACTGCTAAATCTTTTGCTTTAGAATTTTTCTGAATTTCCTGTCCATTTGGGGTATAATATTCCATGGATTTTAGGTCCTCCCTTTTTCTGTACCTTAACAATTGAAATGTTTGTGTTAAATTTCATATTGTTGTCTTCCGATCACTTGTAGATTCTCTCTCTCTCTCTCTCTCTCTCTCTCTCTATATATATATATATATATACATATATATATATATATATATATATATATATATATATATATATACTCGTATGAGTGAGTGTTATACAGTTTAACAATGTTTATTAGTTTAACTGAAAATAACTTAATTTTAAAGCTTCACTCCTTCGCGAGTGAAATACATGACATTTCAACACATTTTAGTAAATCTACTTTATCAAAACTACAAAAAAAAAATCTGGGAAACGCCAGTAGGAGACGAGAGAGCAGGACCAAAAAAGTCGTTTCAACAGAATTTAAAAGTTACAGTTAACCTGAAAAGTCTTGTATATCTCGGTCTGCAGAATATGCAGGATATGTCCATCCCCCAACCCTGAATTTGGACACTCAGGAAGACGCATTGACGTATGTCGTATTCACGTGCTTTAGAATCTCTTGCCCTACACACCAAACAGGCAAAGGGTGTAAATGTTAAGGATCGGTCACTGTTTTTGACAAATGACTGCCTCAGGACTGCTAAGTTTAAGGCGCGTACCGCACTACATAAAGTTCGCGTTCTGTGGCGTCAAGCATGACCTCACTTTTTTATCATCGTAAAGTTGTCGTGATTACTGCTAAAATAAGAAGTATGAAAGTGCGTGAAATTATCTGCACATCAGCTGAAAAGGGAAACTTCAAGATTTAAAATAAGGCCTATAAACGATTGATATAATCCTAATATCAAGAGGTTCTGAGTTTTTAATTTTACGCGTACCTACGTTTAGGGGACACCCTGTATATAGAGGGTTAGTTTGCGTACGTCACTCGCTATTCGTGTTTGTATAATTAATTCACGCCCAAGTTTTCACGCTTATCCGAGAAGAATTACCCTTTCGAACGTCATGGGTTAATCTATACGTATTTTATTCTGGCTAACGCCAGACGATTTTGAGCAGTCATGGGGAAAGTTACGATTCTGGAAAGAAATCGTCACTGACGTACAACATATAAATCGTCTTAAAATATGTACGAAATGATAGAAATGATTACAAACAAAATGTAGAGTAATAAATTAGAATAAATATATATAAAATTTTGTTTTCAATTCAAGTTTCCTCAATAACCGAAAAAATTGCTCATCAGCAATGATGATTTGGTTTTATTCCAAAAAAAATTTATTACTGTCACTGAAAAGAACGAATTATCCGAACAAAAATAGAATATTACCAATCATTCATTTTTTATGCGTTTTACAAATTTTACGATTCCCGATTCCAAAAATTTGCCAACTGCCATTCAAAAATCATATTTAATATTATAAAATGAAAACAAATAACAAATTTAATTTGAATATATATATATATATATATATATATATATATATATATAATTATATATCTGTGGCCAATGTCGTAACACCGCTTCCCGGAGATCAGCGAAGTTAAACGACATTGGTTTTGGGTAGTAGTTGGATGGGAGACCGTCCTCCGCGCCCAAATTATGTAGCGACCCGTGGTTCGGATCCCACGTAAAGC
The DNA here is from genome assembly GCA_023014485.1 of Bathynomus jamesi. Classification (NCBI taxonomy): domain Eukaryota; kingdom Metazoa; phylum Arthropoda; class Malacostraca; order Isopoda; family Cirolanidae; genus Bathynomus; species Bathynomus jamesi. The sequence goes on from JAJOZX010004156.1 coordinate 88,169, forward strand.
TGTAAGTCCCCTCCGTCATATGACCTTAGATGTTGCGAAAGAGGTTAAACAACCCCCAAAATAAAAATATATATATATATATATATATATATAATATATATAGGGCAATTGAAAATAAGGTAGACGCATTTTAAAATTATTTATTTTGGATACTAATTATACTTAAAAAACAAAAACTTTAATATGTACATAAGGAAGCATGTAGAAATAAAATATTTAATAGTCGTTTTGCGTTAAATGTTCAAAATATCAACCATTTGTACATAAACATTTGGCGCAACATCCCAAAACAGATCGTCACGCAGTAGTGTTCATATTCGTTGAGATTGTGCGTACTTCCTCAACAATCGCTTCCTGTAAGTATTGCAAATTTTGAGGGTTAGTACCATACAATTTGTCCTTCAGGTACTTCCAAAGTAGAAGTTCAGAGGTGTAAGATCAGGTGACTTTGGAGGATATTCAGTAGTGGATCCACGACGACCTATCCACAACCCAGGAAACTATGTATCAAGAAAAGAAGCATATTTACGCGCAAATGATGGGCATTTTTAACATTTGACATAAAATGAATAATAAATGTTGTTTTTACCTGCTTACTTATGTACATATTAAAATTTTTGTTTATTGAGTGCAATCAGTATCTACAATAAATAATTTTAAAAAATTAGTACATTATTTATTTTGAATCACCACACACACACACACACATATATATATATATATATGGGATGAATTTCACAATTAAACACGTGAAATGAATGAAAAAACCATATATATATATATATATATATATATATATATATATATATATCTGACCACACTTCCCAAGAACGAGAATAATATCATTTGAAAACCATGGGAAGCGCGTTGTAACCGATTCTATCTTTGCATTTACGTAGAATTTTAAAATCAATAAAAGATACTTCACTCTTTGAAATTTACTTCTCACACGCTAAATCCATTAAATTCAACAAATTTTAGTATGATTTTATGGGAGTCACTCATTTACTGGTTAATTATTTTGAGTAAATACAATCAAAATTATCTCACATTTTGTTATTTTTTTTTTATTTATATGAAAAAATTTAAGAGAATTTTGGTTTTCCTTTCAATTTCCTTCAAGTTTTTCCTTTTTTTTTTTTTTTATCTCTTCTGGAGATTACCTGTCTCCAAAATCGACACCTTCCCTTACAGATATTCGCCAGGCCTCTCTTAAGGGTCTTTCTCACACCTTTCTTATCTTTCTTTCTCTCTCTCTCTTTCCCTCAGGAAGTTCCTTCTCCTTATCTTTAATTCTTTCTCTGACTGAAGTAGGAAGAGAATTTATTGTGCCGAGAATTAAGAAAGCAAGATAAAGCAGATACGAGAGAGAGAGAGAGAGAGAGAGAGAGAGAGAGATTACCTTAATTATCCTTTTATTATTGAAACATTTAAAGGAAATAAAACCACAGTGAGGATTTATGAGAGCACAAGGTCTTCATGAAATGCAACCTTAGGAGGGGGTATTGAGGCAGGTCGATATATGAAAGGAGAGTGAGACCGAAGGTAAGGGAGCGTTCTCGTAATTGAGAATGTTCACTTAAAAGCATTTTAAGGTCAGTATAAAACGAACATCGAATTTCTACAAACCCGATTTCGTTGCTTCGTGTGTATATATATACAGGGTGATTCACTCGCTGGTAGCCTCAGAGTATCGCTTATATGATACTCTGGGGCTACCAGCAAAGTCAATCACCCTGTGAAAATACACAAATCATTTCGGGTCATTTTTCAAATGCAGCAACGACCATCAATTCGAAAATTGATGCGTCATCGTAAGCAATATATTTAAATGGTGTTGCTGTGGTCTGTAACTAAAAAAATGAACAGTGCAGTGTGAAGTTGTTCCATAAAGAACATCGTTTCTAAAAACTGAATTGCTCCATTTGGTGAATTGATTATTTTATAGAACGATTTCTTGGTAAATGAATGGTCCATCATGGAAGCAATTGGAACATTTTTCGGGACTGATTTTGAATTAAATATATGACATCAACGATAGAATTTATTCAAAATCGTTCCATAAAGAAACAATGAACAATTAATTTTACCAAGAAATTGTTCTATAATCACGGTTCAGCTTCAGCAATTGGAACAATTCAATTTGTAGAAACGTTGTTCCGTATGGAACAACTTTACAATGTATGTATCTGAAGAAATCCTCTCTCTCTCTCTCTCTCTCTCTCTCTCTCTCTCTCTCTCTCTCTCTCTCTCTCTCTCTCTCTCTCTCTCTCTCTATTTTAGAAGTATGTTTAGTTTAAATGATAACCCAACTCGCAACAATGGTTGGAAGTTGGATTTGAAACGGTTTAGGACTAGTGTGTGTGGGAATTACTTTACGTATAAGATCTGTGACACGTGGAACAGGTTACCTTCGGAAGTTGTGAACAGTTCCTCTGTGGATCAGTTCAAGAAAAGGTTAGACCAAATCTTGCACACTATTTGAGTGTGTAGAAAATTTTCCCTGGCACCCGTTGCCATTGGTACCTCCTCGGTATGGGCCGCAAGGCCTTTTGAGGTACTTCTTTTCCTTGTAACTCTCTCTCTCTCTCTCATAACGCACAAATAAAAAATAATTTGTCTTAATTTACACCGTCCGTGGGGCACCTCATCCCGAATTTTTCATTGTATTTTCTGACTTTTACTGAATGAAGTCAATCTCGTTCCCTTTCAGCAACACTTTTTCACATTAATTTATCTCATCAGAATTATTATACCATAACATTATATACATTCCTAAATGTACAATTAAAGTGGTATTCATTTAGAGTAACACAGTGTTAACAGCGCAGAGAGAGAATTTTCAGGATTACACTCGTGAATTTTTTGTGTATATATATACACACACGTGTGTGTGTGTGTGTGTGTGTGTGTGTGGTGTGTGTTTTAGGAGGCGGAACAAGTGTCTTTTACTGTCTTTGGGTGAACAATCAAATTTAGTGACTTGGAGTTTATAAAAGTGCAAAGGAAAAAGTTACATTACTATTTTCTTTTTATGACTTATTCAAATAAAAATATTGCAGAAACATTTTTGACTTATTGTATCATTGGTTACCATTATTATTTATTCAATTATTTTTAACGGAGGATTTTTTTAATAAGATTATTTTACAAGAGTAATATATATAGGGTGAACCAAATGTAGGTGGACAGTAAATGATAACGTTTATTTTGAGAATACATATTTAATTTTTTTGTATACTATAATACAAAATAAAATTTAAATAAATTTAGTTATAATATTTAATATAATATAACACAAACACCATAGTTATAATGAACACCATAGTTATAATATAATATAACACAAACCGTATTCAACCTACTGTCCACCTACTTTTGGTTCACCGTGTATATATATATATATATATATATATATATATATATATATATATATATATTGGAATATCATGCATGAACACACCCGATTTTTCATGATGAAAAACTTGTCTCCACCAAGGTTCGAGCTCACCGCCTCTTGAATAGAAAGTGAGAACATTAGCCACTACACTTAGACATCATAAAAGTTAATACAAAGTGTCATATATTTAAACAACGGAGAAAACGCTTAACGCTTTCGCGTCCAGAGGCATTTTACGTGTTAACTTCGAGTGCGGGAAGGGTTAACACGTAAAATGCCTCTGGACGCGAAAGCGTTGTGTTTCATCGGTTTCCCTCGAGAGTGGTGAGTTCGTGCCCTAGTAAAGGCAATATTTTCATTATATATATATATGTGTGTGTGTGTGTGTGTGTGTGTGTGCGCATGCACATTTCGTCGAAGGAATATTCTATAAACACCCATATTACTCTAACTTAACCTAACCTAACTCATCTCGAAAGAAAGTCTTGCTTACGATATGTTACACGGTCGGGAAAAAAATGCGCTTGTTAGATTAGATTAGAAAATTGATCAGTAATAAATGAATGAACAGTTTGCACCCCTCAAACTGGGGGCCAACTTATTCATACACTTTTGTAAAAATGGTATAGCTATCGGGTTTACCCTATACCAGTGATGGCGAACCTTTTTATCCAAGTGTGCCAAAATTCGTGTTTTTTAAATAATGATATTGTTGGCGTGTCACTTGCATACATGCATTTTAAATTTAACTACAAAATCATAGATAGCTGACTTATTAATCGAAAGTACTAGGGCGTAGACGATTTATTGCAGTTTTTCATCAGAATACCAAACATTTTCAACATCCATCGCGTGTCACCTGAAACCCTGCGGCGTGTCACTGCTGATACGCGTGTCATAGGTTCGCCATCACTGCCCTATACCAAACGGAAAGAAAAATACGAGTTAGTTTCATTTTTTAACCACTTACCCATCCATCCGTTACTGGAAGTTAATTTTGTAGAGTAGGGTGGGGGAGGGCCCGGGAGGGGTTCTTTGAAAAACGCGTTTAAGGTTAATGCGTCTCCAGACAAACCCATTAGCAACGCCTCTCTCTCTCTCTCTCTCTCTCTCTCTCTCTCTCTCTCTCTCTCTCTCATCTTGTTTAACCAAATTAATTGCCGACAATTCCATAAATTTAATAACGGAGAGTTCCGCCCCAATATTGGGGTGTTTGTGACTCAACATTTGTTTCTGGGAAAATTTTGGGGCGATTTCTCTTTAGGGATGAAACAAACTTTTGACATTATTTCTCCATTAAACGGAGTTCATATTCGATGCCAAAAACTTTAACAACTTCTCCACAAAATATTTTACAATTTCCAAGTTTCCTTAGAATGTTCTCGGTAAATATATATATAATTTTTTTAAACTTTAATTATGTATGAAATTATATAATTCATGATAAGTTATAACTAAATAACTATATATATATATTATATATATTATATATATAATATATATATATATATATATATATATAGTATACATTATATATCGTATATTAATAAATTAATTCTCCGTAAAGTTACAAATTTTGGAATATTAAGAGAAAGGTCAAATATAATTATATGCGTAAAAACTAATTGAGAATTATATTAAATACACTAGTTTCATTATACTATTAAAATTCAAACGTTAAAAAAAAATGTAAAAAAATGTAAAATGGAGAAAATGTAACATTTTTAAATGATGTAAATTTTTCATTTATTCTGAAATGACGAACTAAACAAGAAATAAAATTGTCTCAAAAAGTCTCTTTAAAGAAAAAAAAGGGGGAGAGAGCGCGCGCGATGACATGTTAAAGATTTGAAAGTGACATATGTTCTTAAAGTAACAAAAAGACCATTACTTTCTCATTTATTGTTCTTCCTCATCCGAAGATTGAAAAATGTTGAAAAAAGTAACACCCCGAAATTGAACAGTTTTAAACTCATTTTTTATTAATTTGGAAACTTTTTAAAATTTTACAGAAAATTCATTTATTATTATTATTTTTATTTTCTAAAACTCGCGTTCTTTTTTGCGACTGTGTTCTTCCTCCCGCGCATGTGCTGCTTCATTTTTTTTTTTTAACGTTCACGTTTGAAGTATGTTAATTGTGAGTTATATTTGGATGAGAGAAGCTTCGAGACACGAGAATTACATACGCGGCGTTCAGTGATTTACGTTTGACATAAATGGTATCTGTAAATGTAGGCAAAAACATTAAATTTAACCAAATTTAGGTCAAATCAACTTTCTGTACGTAATTGTTAAATCGTATATGATTAACTTTGAGTTACATGGACAATGCACTGTTAATTGGCTTGATTGAATAGATGTTTTCCTAAATTTCATATACAATTTAACCTTTGAGTTAAAAAAAATTACTTTTTTATATAAAAATGTATAGTTTTAATCATTTTCACCAGTTAAAACGATGTGATACGGAATACAGTCATAGATATTAGACGCAACCATGATCAAATCGATAAAGCCTATTGTCAAAAAGTACTAAATCTTCGAAGAGAAAATTAGGTAAATGAATTAATGGTACATCTCCTATTCATATACAACTAATAATAGTACATTTCCAAAATACAATTGCGCTGCAGTATGTTCGCCAACGCCGTTGTTTGACCAAACGTAATAAGAAACTCGTAGTTAGAAGCTATTTCAAACCTAAACGAATGTAGACATATTTTCAACAACAGAAAAATGGTCCGAGAGTGAAAGTATGAATGTGGCGTACCAATTTAGATATTTGGGTGATGGATGCAACTGCTCTTACATTGGTTACACCACAAACACACTGCATATCCGAGCGCTTCAGCGCGAGTATAAACCGAATAAAATTTACAAACATTTGAAGAGAGATCATTAAAAAAATCCAGATAACACCATTTCGAAGAATTATTTCAAAATTATATAAAACGAATGTTTTTTACAGTTTCAGACCAACAGAATCACTAGTGATTAAGGAAAATAAACCACAAATAAATATAAAATACAATAAAATGGAATATTTTTTTATTATTTTTAATTAAAAAGAAAATCACACAAGCGCATGTGATGTGGATCACTATATTAAGGAACCAATAGCGAACTTTCGGAAACGATTTTGTTAATCAATAAAATTGTTATATATATATATATATATATATATATATATATATATATATATATATATATATATACAGGGTGTCCCGTAAGTCTGGACCCATAGGGAAAAATAATAAAATTACAAAATAGTCCAAAAATTTATTTATAATATATTTTTTTATTATTTTTATTATTATTTTTATTATTTTTTTATTATGATCTTACTCCACTGGAGTTTTATTTGTGGGGCCACTTGAAAGCCAAAGTGTACGAGGTCAAACTTCAGAACATTTTCCACCTTAAAGCACGCATTGTGGAGGCGTGTCAAGAAATTTCTGCGACTGTGATTCAGAAAGTGCTGTCGCAGTGGAGATTGCGTCTTCAACTATGTGTGCGACACAACGGCGGACACTTTGAACAGATTATGTAATAAATTTTTGGACTATTTTGTAATTTTATTATTTTTCCCTATGGGTCCAGACTTACGGGACACCCTGTATATATATATTATTTAGTTTTTTTCAAGAATTGTTATAAAAAATTCTTTCTGTGCGAGAAATTCTCTTCAAATTTTGAGATCTCAAAAATATTATTATTATTATTATTATTATTATTATTATTAATTTTGCAAATCTAGATCTTAAGTGTGTAGATATATATATATATATATACACACAGTAGATGTTAAAAGTGGATATATATGGGTCCTTCCCCATGATTTCATGCGTAAATATTTATTTCTCAGTCAACGTTCTGGACCTTGGCCCATTCTCAATAATAAAAGTTTATTATATTAAATTAATTACGAAATAATTTTCCGTAATAGAAAATTTAAAAAAAAAAAAAAATTTAAATATAAAAATATTAAATGTTAACAAAACGTTATTTTCTAATTTTTAAGTTCGTTAAATTTAATTTCAAATAATGTATAAAGGAAGAGAAGAAATTTTATCACTATTCAAACTTAGTTTATTTTTCTTTATAAACATTTGATAATTATAGAATTTGAAGGTCTCGTTTGTTGGTGATAGAAGAAAGTATTTTATAATCTTTATACGCAATTTACGTCGGCATCCATTAGCGTAGTTACGTGAAGCTGATGATTCGGAGTGAATAAGAGGCATTCCCGTCCTATAACTATGCGAGTCAATTCTTACTTCGAGAAATCTGGACGTACGACCCGTGTATATTCCATTTTTACGAGAGGGACAATTAAATTCGTAAACTAATTCAGACTTCTTTTTAAAACTAGAATTGGATCCTTGAATTTAAAAAAAAAAAAGTGCCTATACTTAATGGATTTATAAAACAAAAAATAAAATTCTCCCGTGAAAAAGAACTTAGCCAAGGTTTTCAAAAGCACTTTCATTAGTGGAGTATTTAAAGTTCCAAGGTGGGGTAGCGATAAATAAATCTTTCATTTAGGAACAGTAATAAAGGGTTTTAGGACGATAGCGTGAATTAAAAATTTTAGAGAGAATTGAATCCGGCGAATCCATAGGGAATCCCAATAAATCCGTTAAGTTTTTAAAAATTAAATTTCTTTATACACACTGAAGTATGTAGAATTTTTAAGTGATAAATGCTATATACAAAGTCATACTCAATTCTTTCTAAATGGATTATCTTATTTAAGTTAAAGTTCGAAGGAACAACACGATTATATATATATATATATATATATATATATATATATATATACTGTATATACACACTTTGGTTTTGCTTCCGCCCGAATTGTTCATGCTGAACCACGTCCCAGCAGCAGCCCAGTGTCTTAACCACTGGACTACCCAGGGTACCCATTTATCTACAAACCAATTTTTTTTTTATTGTGTGGAAGGATGAACAGCTGGGTTTTGCTGCGCGCCGCCTGCCGTCACCAGTTCTCGATCCCGGGGCCGATGGATTCGTAGTCAGTGAGGCTAACCACTACACCACCGAGGTGTGTGTGTGTGTGTGTGTGTGTGTGTGTGTGTGTGTGTGTAAGATATTAAGTTCAGTATACTGCACATTGCGTTTGCCCAATGCGGTTTTCTTTACCTCATCCTATATAATATTCGCTTTTCTCCAAATGTACCATTTATTTCACATTTTAATCACTAATTTACCACACACACGATTACTACACTTTAATTTAAGTTCTACTGAAAAACAAAACGAGGCATTTATTAAATAAAAAGTCCCAAAATTAGATACTGAGAGTCATCACTGAACAGGAAAGATATATTGTATCGACAGGAAACGGGGGTTAAATTTCTGCGTTTTGAGTTTGTTAAAATGAATTCGAAACTGTTAAAAAAGAAAAAAAGAATTAATAAATTTTTATCTTAAGTTGCTTTACTTTGTCTGAATTTTCAACCAACTGACCAGAATCTTTTTTATTCTATAATTATACCCAAATTTATTTCTGTTGCCAGCTTTCGTCTGGTTATGAATTTTAGTTTTTCCATGTTTTCTGATGTACCCCATATAATTTATCCCTGAATTCGAAGCTACTTGATTTACCATAAACAATGATCTACAGGGTGTCCCATAAGTCCGCCATCATAGGAGAAATTCATATTTTTCTATTTCTACAAATCATAATTCATATTTTTCTCTTTCTACAGGCCATAATGTCTGTGAGCAAGGAAGAACGAATCCAGATAATTCTACTCATAGGAAATCGGAGTCAAAGAGAGGCCGCTGCTGAATTTAACAGACTGCATCCAGACGCGAGCCAATAACACAGAGTTGTGTTCGCAGACTTGTTGCAAAGTTTATGGAAACAGGATCCATAGAAGATAAACCACGCAGTGGACCTTCAAGGAGGTCCACTGACGATGATACAGCGACTGCTATTCTGGCTCATTTTAACAGAAGTCCCAATAAGTCTCTTCGGCGATTGTCCGCCGAGACAGGAGTGTCGAAAAGTAGCATCCATCGCATTCTTCAGGCTCACAAATGGCATCCATATAAACTTCAGATCCTACAGAAATTAAGCGAAGATGATGATCCCGACCGGCGGATGGAATTTTGTGAATAGGCTACGGAACAATATGTTCGGGATGCCAATTTCCCGTCCACCATTCTGTTCAGTGACGAGGCTGTTTTTTATGGAAATGGTGAGGTAAATCGACAGAACACCCGCTACTGGTCTCAAAACAACCCTCACTGGTATACCTCTTCAAAGGAACAAGGTGCATCTCGGGTGATGGTATGGTGTAGCATTTGGAAGGATCGCATCATAGGCCCCCTCTTTTTCGATGAACATGTCACTGGAGGCACCTACCTACGTATGCTCAAAGAAGAAGCATTTCCCAGTGTCTTGAACGAAGAAGGAAATTTTCCAACATGGTTCCAGCAAGACGGCGCTCCTGCACATTACAGCACCCAAGTAAGGGAATACCTGTACCAACAATTCCCTGGTCATTGGATAGGACGTCGAGGGCTTGTGGAATGGCCAGCTAGAAGCCCGGATCTCACGCCACTAGATTTTTATCTCTGGGGCCACTTGAAAGCGCTGGTATACGCAGAGAAAATTAGGAGTGTTGAACATTTGCGGCAGCGCATTATTGGGGCATGTAACATCATTATTCCTGACATCATTCACCGTGTGCTTGCTGACTGGGTATCACGTCTGAATTTGTGTATTGAAAACAATGGTGGACATATTGAGCACGTTCCGTAAATAAAAGCTTTTGTTTTGCCTTTTTTAATTACTTTTCCTATGATGCCGGACTTATGGGACACCCTGTATTAATTATTTTGCAAACTCCTCAAAGTCAGCTGCATTCGCATAAGGCACCATGAGTTTTCTTTACTATGTATACTAACGTACTCGAGCCATTTCCTAAATGGAGTCATATAATCATTCGTATTAAATACACTAGATTTAGTAGTTCCTTTCTTCCAATATTTTCCAAAACTTTTCTTCATCTCTCCAAATAGCGAAAAACTTCCTTTATTCACACACACACACACACACAGACACACACACACAGTCAGTTTCTCAGTCCCTCTCTCTCTCTCTTCTGTAATTGCAATTAACTTTCTTTGTTCTCTTAATGTCGTACCCTTAATTTTTTTGGGCAATCCGTTTTCTGTTGACATTCAAGTCTCTTTCTTCAGCTTTCACAATCTTAAACGATCCGAAAGTTTCCATTCGAATTGAACATTTTTCGTATTACCCACAACCCAATTATCCATCTACTCACTCCAAATCATTAAAAAGTTAAATGTTAAAGGTACGGTTATGCATGCTTTAAGATTTACATTACAGAGCGAGAAAAATATCATGAAAAACGGTTTATTATCAGATCCTCCTCATTTTCGAGTGAAAGAGAAAATCAAAAAATGTTTTTAAACTAATAAAATAATGCTCTCCATATTTAGGTTGGACGACAATTTTTTTATGTAACTACCAACAGTTGTAACAAGTTATTTTAAGCACAAATCAATGTCATTTAATACATTTGTCGCAATCCACTTAATATGAATTGTTCACTGCGTAAACCTGCAAATTTTGTCATGAAAGGTAATTTCATTGCCTTAAATTTAGCGGGTCGTTAGGTACAATACTTCCTTATTGTAATAACCATATATATACACACATACACGCTTTACTTATCTTTTGAACATTAAGGACGAGGTCAGTTAAATAATCTTCGAATCAAAATCCTCAGAAAATTTTTTCGAATCAGCATGAATCCACATCCCAATCTGAGACCATCCAAAATGCACGCACACATACGTACACATATAGTATATACAGGGTGTCCCAGAATTAACTATCTATTTCAATGAAATCGGACAAATTTTTTAAAAACACACTTTTATTTATGTTTATCATGTTTAATATGTGTTAAAAATGTATAAATTTCTAAATTTTTTTCATAATTTTATTTTCATAATTTTTTCATTATCTGGTCCAATGAAAGACCGTCTGAAGTCATAGAATGGCAAAGAGACTCTCCAAAAGTTAACGTGTGGCTTGGAATGACCAAATCCAAAATTTATGGCCCATTCTTCTTTGCGGAAGCAACTGTAACAGGTACCGTCTACCTTGATATGCTTCAGCAGTTTCTCGAACCACAGCTTCTTGATGATGGCATTCTTGATAATGTTGTGTTTCAACAAGATGGAGCACCATAAATTTTGGATTTGGTCATTACAAGCCACACGTTAACTTTTGGAGAGTCTCTTTGCCATTCTATGACTTCAGACGGTCTTTCATTGGACCAGATAATGAAAAAATTATGAAAATAAAATTATGAAAAAAATTTAGAAATTTATACATTTTTAACACATATTAAACATGATAAACATAAATAAAAGTGTATTTTTAAAAAATTTGTCCGATTTCATTGAAATAGATAGTTAATTCTGGGACACCCTGTATATTGATGAAATAAATACATACATAGATACATGGTGAGTTTTCGCAGTTCCAATGATGGTGTTTCAAATGTGGGTTTAAGAAAGAGTGAATGAATACGTTTGGTCGTCTTTCAAAGTGAAATTAAGAGATGGTGACGATAGTTTACCACGGTGACTCGCAGGTATTGCGCATTTTTTATTGTGTGTGTGTGTGTGTGTTTCGTATACATGTGTGTGTATAATTGAGTTTAATTTGTATACACGTGTGTGTGGGTGTGGGTGGGTAGGCAACTAGGCACAAGTGAGGTCGAGTGTGTGATAATTCATACATGTAGTGTAGTAGTCTTTTTGTGAGGCAACACTTTTGGTATACCTCAAAAATTAAAAGTTTATCCTGAAAAAACCTAGAAATATTTTTACTGTCAGTAAAAAGAAAGGATAGGGATCTTTTCCGTTTGGGGGCTGCAGCGAATTTTAATGAAAATTGGTATATTAATGTAGTTTTGGTCACTGATTTCAAAAATAACTCTTTTTTTGGAGAAATGAAAAACAAACATGTTAGAGCACTTTAAATAATTAATGTGTTTTTAACGAAAATATCATGACTTAACCTAACCAATCGTCAAGGGCGTACAGTTGACCTAACTGGGCATTCAATTGACCTAACCGGCCATTAATTCTTGATTTTTTACTGCTACTTGTACAGATCTGCCGAGATCCTTCAAAAAATTTATTCTTCGTAAAGTTGCACTTTTTACCGTTTGACCGAAGCTTTTGGCAACGAAAGAACTGGGTATTTTTATCAAAGGAACACACTTTCCCACACTTAGAGCACTTTTTCATAAACAGTAGCAGTTTGTGACTCTGGTTAAATTTAACACAATCCTCCGTAACTAGTTTAAGCTAGTTAAAACACACATTAATTATTTAAAGTGCTCTAACATGTTTGTTTTTCATTTCTCCAAAAAAGAAAGTTATTTTTGAAATCAGTGACCAAACCTACATCGGTATACTAATGTAGTTTTGGTCACTGATTTCAAAAATAACTTTCTTTTTTTGGAGAAATGAAAAACAAACATGTTAGAGCACTTTAAATAATTAATGTGTGTTTTAACTAGCTTAACTAGCCCCCAAACGGAAAAGACCCGAGGAGGATAGTACTGATTAGGGAGATTAGGTTAGGTGAACTTAGCTTCTACCTCGTAATTAGGCATTTAACAGAAAAAACTTCAAGCCTGCAACTGCACCCGGAACGTGTGTGTGTGTGTGTGTGTGTCAAAAGTAGCCATGCACATGTTGACCATGCATATTATATTTAAGTGTAAGAGATCATATATTGTAGAGCCACAAGAGTGATGTATATCTTAAAAATAAAATTTTATCAATTTCGGTAAAACGACTTCTTTTATTTATTATTTTTTTTTTTTCAATAATTACTGTTCCTGAACGACTGATAAATTTCTATGTAAAATTTACTACATGATGAGTACCAAACTCACCTTCCTTTATTCTCGACAAAATGATGAGAAAAACTGAGTTTTTTTCGCTACTTCGCAATATTATTTGCCAATTTTACGAACGTTTATTTTAACTGATCAAAAATAATTTGTTGGATGTCATGTTTCGAGACTTCACACCCAATACATTCTATTCGTATGACGAAACGTAAATGAAAAAACAAGAATTACGCATCAGAACTTTATTGATGATGAAAATATTTAATTAGAACGAAAAATGCTATATGCTATAACTAAATTTAAGTAAGGGAGTTTATAACTAACTAAATTTATTTAGTTTGGACTTAACTTTAGGTTGATAGAGTGAATAGATTAACTCTACAGAAAGGCTTCGTCGTGGCCAATGTCGAAACACCGTTTCCCGTCAATCAGCGAAGTTAAGCGATATTGGGTCTGAAGAGTAATTAAATGGGAGACCGTCCGACGCGCCTAGATGATATAGCGACCCGCGGTTCAGATCCACGCATAAAGTTGTAAGTCCTCCGTCATATGACCTTAGACGTTGCGAAGGAGGTTCAAAGAACCAATCAAACAAAAACTATACAAAATCCAAACTTAAAGCCCCCCCCCCCCAAATCATATAATTTCAATTTAAGCGAACACAAACCATTTTTAAATTTATAACAATCCAAAATTGAATAATCGATACATTCTTTCAATAAAGGAATCTTTAAAATTACCTTTAATGTAAATGGGAAAACCCAAAAGAACTTATTTTTTTTGTAATACTCTTAGAAAACGATTGAAAAATATGATTATTTTATTATTTCAGAATAATGAAGACCCGTTGAATTTGGCCGTCTTTGAAGAAACTTTCGTCAAAGCTCCAAAAATATGTTCGAAAACTTGTAAATTTAGAAAATTAACATTCTTCTATACAGGGTGTCCCACAAGTCCGGTCTCATGGGAAAACTTATTTTAAAATAAATTTACAAAAGTGATGCATTGGAACTAAAACAAATGTTCAAATTGATGTCTTGTTTGGGGACCTTTTTTTTGTTGCAGGTAGAATAACACGTAATGGCTAATATGGGAGTTACACTTCTGAGGAAAAGGTGGAGGCCTTTTCCTGAGGAGTATAACTCATTTCCATGATTTTTATTAACTTACTTCCAATTTTAATATATATATATATATATATATATATATATATATATACAGGGTGTTTCATAACATGTGGGACGCACTTTCGGGATGGATTCAGGACCTGAAAACAATGAAAAAAGGCTATATAAACATATGCCCGAAATCGCTTCGTTTCCGAGTTACAACCCGTTTTGTGTTCCAGCAATTCTTTCCGGAAACTGTTTACAAACACTGCTTGCCAACAATGTTTGTGAGTGTGTACGAGACTTATTTCATGTATGACCTTGCCGATTGTGATGTTTCGTACACTCTATGACATGTTTCAATATCTTTGAGTGTAGAGCCATCAGTCAGTCAGAGGTGCATCGCGGTGTTTCACTTTTCGTATTCGTAACTTCTTACCGTGAATAAGTGCAGTCCAGTGAAAAAAAAAAAAAAGTTTTTGTGCTATTCAGTGATAGTGTGCATTTGAAGTGAGAATGGAGGCTTATTCAAACAGAGAAATGGCAGACATGCATCTCATGTATGGACTTGCCGAGTTTAATGCGGCCGCAGCAAGACGTTTGTATGCGGAAAGGTTTCCGAATCGCCGTCTGCCAGATAAAAAGACCTTTCAGAGAATAGACGAGCATCTTGGTGATACAGGATCATTCAACAAGCGAGTTTCAGATGGTGATAGGCCAATCAGCGCCAGAACTGTTGAGTTGAAGGAGCGGGTCCTGAATCGCGTGGAGAAACATCCTGGTGTCAGCACCCGAAGAATAGCAGCGGCAAAGGGTGTAAGATACACAACTGTGTGGAGAATTTTACGGGGACAACAGCTTTACCCATATCACATTCAGAGAGTACAAGGCCTGACTGAAGCTGATTTCCTACCACGAGAGGCTTTTTGTACTTGGTTCCTTCAACAGTGTGCTCGCGATCCTCTTTTTGTATCATCCATGTTGTTTCCTGATGAGGCTGCCTTCACAAGAAATGGCATGATCAATTTTCACAACATTCATCACTGGGACGAAGAGAATCCAGATGCCATCATCCAGTCAAGGCACCAACAACAATTTATCATAGAATCAATGTATGGGCAGGACTTATTGCCGACAACTTAATCGGTCCTTTGGTTTGCCTGGAAGATTAACAGGAGAATCCTATTCCAATTTTTTAAGGAATGATTTAAGCGTTTTACTAGATGAAGTTCCTCTTCGTGTCCGACGTCGTACGTAGTTTATGCATGACGTCGCTCCGCCTCATTTTAGTCGAGTAGCCAGAGACTATTTGGATAACCATTTCCCTGAAAAATAGATAGACCGTGGAGAACCCATTGGGTGGCCTGCTCGCTCCCCAGACCTGAATCCACTCGATTTTTATCTGTGGGGTCATCTGAAATCCATCGTTTATGTGACACCCATTGACAACGTTGAAATGCTTCGCCAACGTGTAGAATAAGGATGCCAGAAATCCGAGCAATACCTGGAATGTTTGAACGCGTCAGGCAGTCTATGACGAGGCTTGTTCAGGCGTGTATTCAAGCGCAAGGCGGTCATTTTGAGCACTTCCTTTAAAGGTAAGGCGGATACTTGCTGGAATACATAACGGGCCGTAACTCGGAAACAAAGCGATTTCGGGGATATGTTTATATGAACTTTTTTTCATTGTTTTCAGGTCCTGAATCCATCCTGAAAGTGCGTCTCACATGTTATGAAACACCCTGTATATATATATATATATATATATATATATATATATATATATATATATATATATATATATATATATATAAAACCCTCAAAGGAAGCACAAAAAACAATTTTTTTTAAGTACTTCTAGAGTTTATTTCATTTCCTCTTCAGATAATGGGATTCTGCGCTCTGATTTTGTTTGCGAGTTAGATATATATATATATATATATATATATATATATATATATATATATATATATATACAGAGGGGCCCAAAAGGTACCTACCAACATTAACTAATATTTTCTCCGAAACGAATGAATAGAATTCGATGAAAATTTGCTGACACACTATACTACTGACGTCATTTGTTTAACATCACTTTGGAGAGAATGTCATTGGTTTGGACTATCGGAAGCACTCTGGAAGCGGCATTGATTGGTCTGCCTATTCGCCTGATCTCAACCCGTGTGACTTCTTTTTGTGGAAATGCCTCAAAGACAGAGTTTACCAGAGCAACCCAAAGACTTTGGAGGAGCTGAAATCATCGAGTGAACGTCAAATCGTCGACATTCCGACAGAGGTTCTCCGCAGCGTGGTATCGAATTTTGGGATGAGGTTGCGAAAAATCGTCGACGTGGAGGGACAGCACATCAAACACATTGTCATATAAATAGCTTGAGATGTTGATTTGAATGGCGTTTGAACTATCTTTGTGCTCTCAATAGTTTTGGTGAAATAAAGGCTTAAATTTGGTAGGTACCTTTTGGGCCACCCTGTATATATATCGATTGAATTGGGGTAAGAAGTTGCTGGTATGGGCTGAATGATGTTAATGTAAAGTAAGACACAAAAGACTGAAATTCGTTACCTCGTTAAAGTAATTTGCATATTTCAAATTGTTCGAAACTATATTATTTTTCTTATCCGTTACATTTAACTTCTGTTCAAATCTTGCCTTTTTTATAACCCATCTATCTGTAGTTATGAATGACCAAAATTTATACCAGTGTATTTGGCTATGCTTGAAACATCGATTAATTAACTCTTGATTAGCTTAAACAATTCTTGTAATGCTTTTGATGCTTACAATGTATTACCGACTTTATTTCCTATTAAATTAGTTTCTATTTTATACCTTATCTATTCATACACTGTGAAATGAGCGTCAGGAACGCAGTAAAAAAAAGTGACTGTATGGCGTGCCGCCGCATACCACCTCATTTCGAATATATATGCAGACGAGGTTATGTCTGATATTATTAATACACACGTGACTACAACCGAAGGAGCACAAACATACAAATGAGTCGCAAACTCTTTCAATAATTATTTGATGATGTCAGTAGCAAAATAACACTTACCTTATCAGGTAAAATAATAGTTAACATTTCTAATAAAACTAAATACAAAAGTATTTAATATATTTAGATTTAACTGATACACTTATTCAGAAAGAACGGATAGTCTTCTGGATGTGACGTTTCTTAAAGTTTGAAGATGTCGGAACATACTTCATGTCAGACGGGATTTCATTCCGGCCATTCACATTTTGCTGTTAAAAGTTGTACTTGCGTGCAGTAATTTAGAATGAGGAGTTGTATCGCGTTATTCTGGAACCTGAAATTATACTGTTGTGATTTCTTATGCATGAAGCTATTAAAACTGCCATACAGGAAAGATGTGATGATGCATTATAGAAGGAACTTGCATAAACAGTAATACCAATTTGGTACCTATATAACGGTGGTGCCCAACCTTTTCTGACTGAAGTCGCCTCATTGCCATTTGTTCTTCTTTCACGGCAACCCGGAGGATTTTCGTCTCCCTCTATTCAACATCCAGTTCCCCCACAACCTCGACCCAACATCGTCTAACTTCAAGCTTAGCCTATACACCATTTCCGTAAAAGTAATAATGGGACAGTTTAACCTCTTCGCAACATATACGGTCATATCACGGAGGGGACATACAGTTTTAAGCAGGATTCGAACCCAATGTCGCTTAACTTCGCTGATCAACGGGAAACCGTGTAACGACATTGGCTACGACGCAGCCCTAACGTTTCCATATTGGACGTATGTATAATAATAAATGGCGGATGTTTTTGATATGCTCAGTAACTTTTTAATTTTACCCAACTTATTTTCGTTATTTTTCACGAAATTTCAGGGCATCCCTGTTGGAAAACACTGCTTGCTGTATACGTTCTTAATCTTCAATAATTTCTAAATCATGAATGTATAAATAATAGATCATTTAACTCTTGATTTAAGTTAATAAATACTGTCTGCCATGCAAATGTACTTTTAACTATTTTGTTTTGATAATTTTGCAAATTAGGGGGCATAAAAGCTGTTACAGGACGTGAGGCAACCCACAAATTGACGTTCAAGGTAAATAATAAAACATTTTGGTTGATTTAAAACAAAGAAACATTTGTCAAAAAAGTGGCGCCAGCATATTTTACTAATTTAGTATAACTAAATATGTATAACTATATATGTATAACTATATACGTTTCACTTTGGTCATCATCAATAAAAATTCCCAAATCTCTATATGCATGCATTGTACATTGTTTGCGCGCGTTTAATGTAAATAACATCCCTTTCGTTTTTGACTGGATTTAAAGATCATTGTATCAAGGTCATCAAACTTTGCGTGTACCGTATACAAATACAGAGTGTACTACCTCCTGATTATACACCTTCATATTATTAGAAGTTTTAGAAGACTGTATGGGCAGCATAAATTGAAAATTTTTGAAAAGGAAATGCTCATATAAGTCATTCTGTGAAAACGAAACAATGGAGGTCCTCAAAAGTTTCCTTGAGAGATTCCAACATGCAGAAGAGCGTATAGCATTTCTGAGACAGCTTCATTAAATACAGTATGCATCGTTTTCTATTCTTTAAATGTACACGAGTGGATACAGGATAAGGCAAGACCACAAACACCATATGTTAAAGCTTTTTAAATAATGAAGAATTGTCTGTACCGTACCAAAAGCTTTGCTAAATCCAATAAAAAAAAATACAGTGCGCATGTCGTAATTTTTGTAGTGGAACGAATAAATAACTTTTCATTACTAATTCAGTGACGACTACCGAGTACACTTGATTGTGTATAATATATATATATATATATATATATATATATATATATATATATATATTCTTCTGCTCCTAGAAAAAACTCATTGGACCAGCACATAAATACCCTTAACAAATAGTACAAAATTAAATTCTAGTTTTTATTTTTTTTTACTTGATAGGGGAAGGAGGGGAGGTAATTTAGGTGTCTTTCATTCTTTCACTTCACAGAACAGGACAATGTATTCGTGGGAAAAAGCAAAACAAAAACAAAAAACGTGGGAGAGAACAAATTAAAGAAAAACAATAGAAGACGATCTAATATATCAGAAAGCTTTCAACCTCTACGTCAACGACACAAAATTTAGAGTGACACTGTGTCAAGAATAAATTAAGCCCCCCCACCCCTAAAATATATATATATAATAAAAAGTATTTTATACTGAAATTAAATTAAATTAATTCCTTCTTTTACTTAATTTATTAAAAAAAAAAAAATTAAAAATGTATTTTTCTAAAAAAGAAAAAAAAAAAAAAAAGTGAAGCTTAAATTTAAGTATGACATTTTAAGTTAAAAAAAAATATATATTTTTTCGTTTTCAATGCCTGAATGCCTTTGACATTTTTTCTCATAAAATAGGTTAAAGAAATTTATATCAGTATACTGTAACTTTTACACGTATTACAATATATATATGAAAATTTTCATTATACCGGGTGTCCGAGAATTATCTGTACAATTTTTGGCTGTTATTAAAAGTCAACCATGAAGTGTAGAAATTCCAGTGTTGTCCCATTTTACAGAGAATCTCATTAAGTTTTTTCTAATACCACGTTTTGACAAGTTTTTTAGAAATGTACGCGGGTGACAGACATTAATGATTTAAAAGCAAGAATCACAGCTGCTATTGAACGAATTGATGTGGATATGCTGCAGCGTACATGGCAACATTTGGACTTTGGAGTATCGATTGGATGTTTTGCGAATCACTAATGGTGCACATATCGAATGTTTGTAACAACGTTACTTTAATAAAAGAAACTTTTGAAAATACAGATTCTAAATAATCTTGTTTAAGAATTTTACGTGTTATCAAGAATTTTATTAAAAGATGAAATTGTACAGATAATGTTCGGACACACTGGAATTTCTAAAAAACTTGTCAAAACTTGGTATCAGAAAAAACTTAATGAGATTCTCTGTAAAATGGGACAACACTGGAATTTCTACACTTCATGGTTGACTTTTAATAACAGCCAAAAATTGTACAGATAATTCTCGGACACCCTGTACCTATATTGTACAGGGCGTCCCAAAAAAATGTATACACACTTTAACAGCTGATAGCTCAATTGATGTTTCTTTCTTTCCAAGTTAAACCCATTAGAATTAATAATGGCAGTCAGACTAAGCTTTGAACAAAGGAAATTCATTCTAAAATGCTACTGGAAGTGTGAAAACGCAGTTGAAGTGCAAAGACAGTTTAGGAGGGAGTTTCAAACAGATCCACCAACGCGACTTACCATCACTCGAATTAGAGATAAGTTTGAAGCCGATGGAACTGTTCAGAATGTCCACAAGAAGCGTTCCGGAAGACCACGGACATCGACAAGCCCCACAAAGCAAGAAAGAGTACTGGAAACGTATCACCAAAGTCCAAGAAAATCTGTGCGGCAAGCGAGTCGTGAGGTAGGAATTTCAGAATCGTCTGTCCAACGCATTTTGAAGCGCTGTCAATGGAAAAGTTACATTCCAAGATTAGTCCATGCTATTAATGAAGATGATCCGGACCGAAGAGTGGAGTATTGCGAGTGGTACTTGGCACGATGTGGATGTGGATTGGACGAAGGGGTTTCGTAGAATACCCTCCGCGTTCACCAAACCTCACACCACTAGACTTTTTGTTATGGGGATACTTAAAAGACAAAGTCTACGCTATAAAACCTGCAACAGTCGCTGAATTGAGAGCAGCCATTGAACGAGAATGCACACAAATACCAAACGAAATGTTTCGTGATGTTTGCTATTACATTGCTTCGCGTTATCAGCAGTGCCTGGACCAGAACTGACGTCGGTTTGAAAACAGGCGTTGACAAAACAATTAAATAATGTCTGTAGATTCTATTACATTTTGAAAATGAAATGTATTTTAATAAACACTGCCTTTATAATTATTTAAAGTGTGTATACATTTTTTTGGGACGCCCTGTATATATAATATAGGGTGTTTCAAAAGTCTGGCCTCATGGAGGACTTGAAATTGTTAGTTTTTGTTTTATTATAATAGATGTTCAAATGCTCATATCTCATTCTCCCATGCAGCTCTTCTACACGTGTAAATATTGGCACACGCTTCCAGTATGCTGTCCGTCAGGTCATTTGTTGTGCTTGGACGCGTGCTGTAAGCAACGCTCTGAGGATCACCTGATACTAAAAACCGAATAAAATGAATTAATAAATAATAAAAAATAATTAATAATAAATAATCTAAAATCCTTCTAGGGCCGGACTTTTGAAAGTATATATACTACGTATATATATATATATATATATATTGCTAGGGACGCGTTTATTTAAAACAGTAATGCAGCAAAAACACACTTACATGAATTATAAATATTATATGAGAAAAATACCCATGCCGAATTCTTTTAATTTAATGAAATGCTAAAGTTACGCCCATGAATACCCCATGAATACCCGAATGCCACACACCCTCATTCTTCATGACTTCAAGTGGATTTTAAAAATTTAATCCGAACGCTTTTGCATAAAATTAAATTTTTTTTTTTTTAGTGAATATTAATCAAATGATTTTTTCATTAAAATAAACAAGAAATACTGGACTGGTGTGTGTGTGTGTGTGTATAATATATATATATATATATATATACTGTGACCCGTCTGAATAAAGAAATGGGCATTTCAAGCGCTGCAAAGACATCATAAAAGCGAGTAGAGTAAACAATCCGATTTATGGGCGACAGTTGCTCGAATGTCGGACAAAAAGCGACGTAAAACTGAACAAAACGTCTCCTCTTCTTTACAAAGACTCCCATTTGACGTAAATGCATCTTTCGACGTAGATTGACGCCTTCTTTTATGATGTTCGGTGACGTCACTTGATGGAGGATGATCTATATTCGAAAGAGTGAAGCTCTTTGGGTTCGCTTTAACAAGACTGTCTGTCTATTTCCTGAGTGTGTATTTTTTCTTGTCTATTTTTGAAACTCGAAGTAAATGCCTTTTCATTCGAGCAGATGGTTCGTGGATGCCTCGAATAGGCTTCCTATACGCAAATGTTTTTACTGATAGTAAGAAAAGGGAATTCAAGTGGGCCGACATAAGGTAACGTTGATATTACGGGTAAATAAATGAAATTTATACTACTCCTATTATATTTTGATTAACATGAAAAAAACATAATAGTGAGCAATATATAAAATATAAGTCAATATCAGACGCAACATTCATCCATTCTTCGAACCACCGCGATGGCGTTTAAAAGTTTTCAATCCACTTGAATGAGCTTATATCAAAATATAACTTGGTATAGAGTAGAAGATGAAGTGGTCTTAATGCCCCTTAATTATTCTTAAAAGCGACTCAACCGGGTTATTTAAATAGCAAATAAACACTTTAGCCTTCCTCGATTGAAGTTCAGACAGTTCATAGGTATAATGTTTGGTTGAGAGATTATTATTATTATCATTGCCCCTAATGCAAATCTTATTACACTTCAAAATACTGAGCACTATATTTAATTTTCATATATATTACACTGTCCATTAATGTAATTAACGTGTTATTAAGATTTTTCTATCATGTGCGTGCTATTGCTGCTGGAACCACCTCGCTCTCATCCTGTTTTCCGCACAATTTTCTGAATGTCTCATCCTTTCTGCTACACAGTATTTCGCGTGTCCTTTATAGCCATTTTTCTTTACTCTTTCTTTACGTCTATTTACAAAGTCATTCATTAGTACTTCAAATACGCCCATATCCAGACAGATAAATAGCAATAAACTATACTTTATCACTGGAACTGCCAGAAATGATTAAATGTGAGAAATTTTCGCCCCAGCACTGGAGACACGTTCCTTATTTGTTTTGTCCCATCAATCGCTTAGTTTTGTGGCACCATTCACACGGACAATGTCCTCACAAAGTCTCGTAAACGTTAGTTAACGTATTTTAAGATGTCGAAGTGTGTTTTATCACTCTGATAAATTCTACAAAACAGTCGAAACACACACACACACACACACACAACACACACACACACACACACACATATATATATATACATATGGGATGAATTTCACAATTAAACACGTGAAATGAATGAATCATGCAAACCCACAAGGAAAAAGAAAAATTATTCCAAGGCCTTTCGTGTATTCAGAAGTACATTCCCTGACAAGGTGTACTTCTGAATATACGAAAGGCCTTGGAATCATTTTTTCTTTTTCCTTGTGGATTTGCATCATATATATATATATATATATATATATATATATATACCGATCATAAATGTGAGTGATGCAGTTTCTTTTTTATGCAGCTGAGACAGACGGAACAAACAAACCATCTAACCAACCAAATTAGTTTGCAACAGAACACCAATTTCTTTTTTAGCGAACCCCCTTTTATGAACCAGAGAACTAGTTTTATCTGCATTCATACTTATATGGTGTGGAACAACCTGGTGAAATGCCTCTTATGCAACCCATATAGTTTCAATAAATGCGTAATCCTAACATTTGTTACATAGGAATTTATTACTCTTGTTTTCTTGCTTTAATACTTATAAGAGGCGAGAGATGTTTAAGGGATAATAACACATCAGTCGATATATAGATCACTTATCTTTCCACATATTCTCGGAAAATGTTTAATATTCTTCTGTACCAAGAAGTGAACATAGAGTTAACACGTAAATTAAGAGCCCAAATACTCACTCTCCATAAACAGGGAAACGGGCAAAGAGAAATTGCAATGACGCTCGAAATATCTGATGGAGCAGTTATAAAAAAAACTACAACGAGTGCCAGAAAATGGCAGTTTGGGCACTCGTTGTGGACAATGTCGGTCTTGAACAACTACTGCAAAAAAGTAGAGTGACGGGACCAGACTTGAACTTTTTGAAAAAGAAAGTTGTACTGTAGGTTTGTAAGAAAAGTTTTAATCGTACTGTATTAATTACTATAAGTTGTGAAACATGGTATGGAAAAAATTATGTTCTTTAACCTCCTACGCAACATCTAAGATCATATGACGGTGGGGACCTACAGCTTTACGTGGGATCTGAACCACGGATCGCTACATAGTCTGGATGCGGAGGAGGGTTTTCCATCCAACTACTACCCAGACCCAATGTCGCTTAACTTCGCTGATCGATGGGAAGTGGTGTTACGACACTGGCCACGACGTAGCCCACGTGGTATAGTGGTTCTGTTATGGTGTAGGGGTTATGCTTCCAGTTCAGCTGGAGTGGGTGATCTTATAAAAACAAATAGGATTATGAATAAGGCGCACTAACACAGAATTTTGGTTCAGTTCAGTATGCACTGCCTAGTGGAGTTCTTTTAAGTGGAAGGAAATTCATCTTCCAGCAAAACAACAAGCCAAAACATACAGCAATACTGAATAAAACGTACTTGGAGAAGTATGTATACACTGGGAGGATTCAAATGCTGACATTTCCAGGCACCACAAAGTCCTGATTTAACTCTTTAATGCCGGATTTTTTTTTTGTAGGTCTAAGTTATAAATCCGTGTATTTGAAACGCTACCAATTTGTACCAGTCGTCTTTAAAGGGTTAAACCCTGTTTGTGGTTTCGTACATACAGTCAATGGGAAAATAGAATAGAAATTTAGTAGGGTCACTGAAATTTATAGGAAATTTCTGTTCGGTTGGTTGGTTAGTGAAGAGGGCTGGGTAGGTTATGAGTAAAAGTTGAGTTTTGCAGTTGGCATTTAGAAAACAAGGAAGATTTGACAAAGTTTGTAAAAGTTACCGAAAACCTTTAATACTTTTCTGGGCAGTTGTTCGCCTCTCAGTGAGGCAACCGGACTAGGGCTGCGCTTAAAGTCCCACACCGGCAGTTTCTATAGACCTTGGGGCCCTACTTTTTCCGACTTAACTGCTAAGCCTCCAATAACGTTTGTATATATTTAATGTAAATATTAGTTTGGTTTTTGTTTGGGGTTATTTGTATTGTAGACTAATAAAGGTCGAAAATCGAGTTGTTTAAATTAAACTGCACTTTCGATTCGAGGCGAACTTTTGAGTACCGCGTGTTGTGGCGCCTCCGGCGATAACAATGGAAACTATAAAAAAACTAGTGCCTCAAAATGTAGCCAACAGGACTTTCAGCCAATTGTTCATTCGAAATGGCAATCAGTTCCCACAGGTTTTGGGTTGATTCCATGTCTTTGAGATGTGAAGTTATCATCATGCTGGAGGAGGTCAGACTAAATACTGAATGTTGGACTGTCTTTGTAAATTATGTCATTTGCTGCAATTTACTGCACTGTCTCTCATGGGCTATAATTTAATTTATGTATTAAACTAGAAATGTAGGGCTTTTTTTTTGGCCTTTTTTTTTCATAAGTAGCATGTGTACTCAAATTTATGATCGGCACACACACACACACACACATATATATATATATATATATGTAAAGAACGACGCTTGTATAGAAGACATTCCGCGCAAGATGAGGAGGGAGAACGAACAAATGAAAAAATGAGGTAACCACCCGGGAATCGAACCCGGGATCTTCCGATTGCCGGTCAGATATGATAACCATTACACCATGGTGTAATGGTTCGTTTCCCTCCTCATCTTGCGCGGAAGTCTTCTCTACAAGCGTCGTTCTTTACGTTAATTATACTGCGTGTTCTTTGCAGTTGAAAATGTATATATGTGCGGCATGCGGGAGGTGCCCCCCTCGGGGCATTGGTTTCTGCGCGTATGTAGGAGAATTACGACTTCTGATCGAGTGAGGCCCATGGTGTAATGGTCATCATATCTGACCGGCAATCGGAAATCCTGGGTTCGATTCCCGGGTGGTTACCTCATTTTTTTCATTTGTTCGTTCTCCCTCCTCATCTTGCGCGGAATGTCTTCTATACAAGCGTCGTTCTTACGTTAATTATACTGCGTGTTCTTTGCAGTTGAAAATGTATATATGTGCGGCATGCGGGAGGTGCCCCCTCGGGGCATTGGTTTCTGCGCGTATGTAGGAGAATTACGACTTCTGATCGAGTGAGGACCATGGTGTAATGGTTATCATATCTGACCGGCAATCGGAAGATCTCAGGTTCGATTCCCGGGTGGTTACCTCATTTTTTTTCATTTGTTCGTTCTCCTCCTCATCTTGCGCGGTATGTGTCTTCTATACAAGCGTCGTTCTTTACGTTAATTATACTGCGTGTTCTTTGCAGTTGAAAAAAAAATATATATATATATATATATATATATATATATATATATATGTGTGTGTGTGTGTGTGTGTGTGTGTGTGTGTATATATACACAAAAGCCCTGCATTTCTAGTTTAATACATAAATTAAATTATATATATATTGCTGCAAATCCACAAGGAAAAAGAAAAAACGATTCCAAGGCCTTTCGTGTATTCAAAGCTTTGAATACACGAAGGCCTTGGAATCGTTTTCTTTTTCCTTGTGGGTTTGCAGCATTCATTCATTTCACGCGTTTTATTGTGAAATTCATCTCATATAATATATAATATATATATATACAGGGCGTCCAAAAAAATGTATACACACTTTAAATACTTATAAAGGCAGGTTTATTAAAATACATTTCATTTTCAAAATGTAATATAATCTACAGACATTATTTAATTGTTTTGTCAACTCCTGTTTTCAAACTGACGTCCGTTCTGGTCCAGGCACTGCTGATAACGCGAAGCAATGGAATCGCAAACATCACGAAACATTTCGTTTGGTATTTGTGTGTGCATTCTCGTTCAATGGCTGCTCTCAATTCAGCGACTGTTGCAGGTTTTATAGAGTAGACTTTGTCTTTTAAGTATCCCCATAAAAAAAAGTCTGTGGTGTGAGGTCTGGTGAACGCGGAGGGTATTCTACGAAACCCTTCGTCCAATCCACATCCACATCGTGCCAAGTACCACTCGCAATACTCCACTCTTCGGTCCGGATCATCTTCATTAATAGCATGGACTAATCTTGGAATGTAACTTTTCCATTGACAGCGCTTCAAAATGCGTTGGACAGACGATTCTGAAATTCCTACCTCACGACTCGCTTGCCGCACAGATTTTCTTGGACTTTGGTGATACGTTTCCAGTACTCTTTCTTGCTTTGTGGGGCTTGTCGATGTCCGTGGTCTTCCGGAACGCTTCTTGTGGACATTCTGAACAGTTCCATCGGCTTCAAACTTATCTCTAATTCGAGTGATGGTAAGTCGCGTTGGTGGATCTGTTTGAAACTCCCTCCTAAACTGTCTTTGCACTTCAACTGCGTTTTCACACTTCCAGTAGCATTTTAGAATGAATTTCCTTTGTTCAAAGCTTAGTCTGACTGCCATTATTAATTCTAATGGGTTTAACTTGGAAAGAAAGAAACATCAATTGAGCTATCAGCTGTTAAAGTGTGTATACATTTTTTTGGGACGCCCTGTATATATAATTTAATTTATGTATTAAACTAGAAATGCAGGGCTTTTGTGTACACACACACACACACACACACACACACACACACACACACACACACACACCACACATTAGTACGTACAAAAAATAAGATATTACAGAATTACAAAGCACTTCTCTATACGTCTAAAATAATATGGAAACGAAAAATGAAGATTCTTGTTAAAAGTTGAAAGTTTTTCTGTAAAAAGAGGCCCTTCAATGAAAGATACACAATAATTTACGCATGGAAAATACTTGAAAAATCTCTCCCATATTGCGGGAATAAAATATATCGAAATGAGCGAATTGGAAGACTATATATGTACATCATAAAGCATGAAGGCAGGAAGCTCCAAGAACAAAAATAGAAATTATACGTATAGCATTCGAGATCTTAACCAGTTCAATAAGTTACCGAAGGAACTGGGAAATCTACAAAATATTCGGGAAATAACATTCACAAACCAGCTTTCCGCATAAATTCCTGGTCCAAGTGGCAGGTCAAGATGGTAAGATGAAAATAAAAAATAAACTAACACTCTTCTTTATGAAATTCCACAAATAAAGAAGGATACTGCAGACGAGTAGGTTGCCGGCTGATCCTCAACAATCACACGATTAAACTTCAAATTACACACACACACACATATATATATATATATCTATATATTATTATATATATATATATATATATATATATATATATATATATAACTTGATTGAAGGGTTTGTTCTTTGGGAACCGCAATTTAGTAAGGAATAAGAGGACGAGAAGGTGGTACATGTTTATTAGTCAAACGTTTTGGAAATTCAATTTCCATCATCAGTGTTAAAAATGAAAAGTAAAAAAGTGAACAAATATAGTGAATAAAAGATTTTATATAATATACTTATGCAGTCCTATGATAATAATTTTTAAAAAGTTACATGAAATGTAGAGAGACCGCTCTACATTTCATGTAACTTTCATGTAACTTATATATATAAGAATAAAAAAGACCATCAACGCCCACGTCAACATTATGAAGATTTAACATTAGACATTTCGGAAGTCAAACTCCCATCATCAGTGGTATGTTTGATTTGTACGCAGAATTATAATCATTCAACTTCGGCTTTTGACAAAAGTCGAAGTTGAATAAGTTTGACTTCCGGAACGTCTGATATTAAATCTTCGTAATGTTGACGTGGGCGTTGATCGTCCTTTTCATTCTTGAATGCCGGTTCTCTAAGAAACACCCCTTTCTCTACAATTCAATTATACATATATATATATATATATATATATATATATATATATATATATATATATATATATATATATATATATATATATATATATTCTTTAATGTAAATTCCAGTCACAAGAGAAGTATGAGGCAAACTTTTTTACTAAAATTATTACTGTCGCTGTTGCTTGATACGAACTTAAATTTGCATCCTGAATTGTGATTCCGAATTTACATAAATAAATAATAAAATTATATTTCATTTCCAACAATTCGTAATTCCGTCGCTGAAGTAATCCCGGTGAAGAAGGGAGTTGCTGCTCTCGTACTCTCTATTTCACACAGACAGGTAAACTTAGCTTACCTGGGATTGCCCTGAGCCAAATGTCTATGTTTCGTCTCAAAGGTGCCTACTTACGTTGACACACATTTCTTTTGGCACTTCATCAAGTTGCGTTCCTCAGAGTGAGGAGCCACTCTTTGCCAGAGTTTGCTTAGACGTTCACAGTTTTGGTGTGTTGCATAACCTTTCTGTTTTCAAATGTTATTTAAATAGTTATAAAGGATTTATTTTAAGGTTCGACGCTATATTTTTTTTCAATTATTTTGCATGCGTAATGAGGGTGTGTGCGCGCGTCTCTCTCTTCTCTTTTCTAAGAATTCACAATCTCTCCATGCAGTAATCTAAGCCCTTCAGCTTGTTTATATTGAATCACTGACCATAAAAATGCGTTCGCATTCTTTTATCAATCTGGTTTCTTCTTTTCTATACTCGGGACGTTGCTCTAAGACGAGGGTTCGAAACCTCCTCCATACTGCACGTTTTACTTCAATCTTCGTATTAATTAAAATCAATGTACGGTTATTGTAGTTTTCTATAATACAAGTTACTGAAGGATTAAGTAGCGAGTTGGAATACGAAAAACGAGCAAAATTCAAGAGTTCTTCTAAGGAATCATCACGTTTTTGTTCCCCCCGCTCTTAAAAGGTTCTCGAGACACGTCCTGTTTTTCTTTTGGTTTTATTTATTGTTATCTTGTTACGTGTCTCGAATTTCACATCGTCGGTCATACACTGTCTCTCTTAAATCCTTCGCTTTTAAGTTTCCTGTCCATTTGGGGGACAGACTTCATCTTCGTAAGTTTCCAACTTATCCCGTTCTTTTCCCTTAAAAGTTAAACTTTTTATGCGTTACTTTCTATTTTCTTCCGACCTATACCCATTTCGTCGACGAGACCAAAACATCGACACTCTAATACCTAACTTAACCTAACCTAGCGTAATCTAACTTAATTTAATAAAAACTTGTCGATAGAATGTAAAGTCAATCAGATGTCGTAAAGCCGTTTTCCTCGCTACACACACACACACACACACACACGCTGAAAGACTTGTAAGGAAAAACATACTTTGCGAATGTTTCCAAATCAACTTGCTTCCATCATCAAGTCAATATTAAACCAATTTTATATTTTAAACGTAAACCTTATAATAAATCTTCTATCTGAAATAATTACTGTAAATAATATTGAAAATAATTCCTATAAGTTTCAGATGATTAAAATATTTCTTCATAAAGCAAAGGAATATAGAAGAGGTTTGAACTTCACATAATGCAAAATGGACGAAGAAATTGAATTTAATGAAATGAAGTATATTAATTAAATTGGAATACGTTTGAAAAGACCGTGTTTATATTTAAAAAACTGTAAACAGTTTCGGTACAAATTATACACGTGTTGAATGATTTACCCACGCAAATGAAACCCCTTAAAAGTGAAATTTCTTCGCCACGAAAAGTCAAAAATCAAAATATTCTCCGCGTCAAGTCCGATTCAACATAAATAAATATTTCATTTCAAAATGAATTATTTGACAAAAGTGAATCGCTGTAATATTTGCTCAGTTTTTAACCTCTTCCCGACTTGATTTATACCCAAATAGGAGTGACTGTAATACATATGTATAATAGTGGATTATTTATATCATAAGCACACGCTAATTTTTCCGTCACATCATTAAAGTCTTGGGATAATTAATGGGAACGCTCATTATGTATTCTTAATTAGGGCGCATCTTGAATACCTTAAGAGAATTCCACTTTTTAACTTCTGATCATTAGTAGTTTCGAAAACATTTAGTTGGGTACTTTTAAGTTGGGTACTTTTTAGTATGTCATCATATACTAATATACTAAAGTTTCTATACACACACACACACACACCACACACACACACACACACACACACGGTATATCAGCATGCCTGGACCGTTTGCACAAGGCCTAAACTTTATATATGTCCTGAAAACGACCTAAACAATTCAAAGCAGTTAAGTGGTTCCGAGGGTGAAAGAATTCCTTTTGCGAGTTGGCCAGGGGTTCGACCCTATCTTTTAAGGAGTTATAAAGAAGGGTTATAAGAGTTTCTTGGGTTTAAGAGGGTTATTTCGAGGTTTATTACTTTGGGAAACATTTTCTTAATGTATTGTGTTACCGACAACGCTCCCTCTCATATGTTTTTATTATAAATTGCTGGCCCTCTAACGCCATTTAGTTGTGGTAATGATCAACTCAGCAAAAAGTTTCTGCAAAATATCCATTCGCTTATTCGCTTCTGAGAATTTTTATTCCCTCTCTCATATATATATATATACAGGGCGTCCCAAAAAAATGTATACACACTTTAAATACTTATAAAGGCAGTGTTTATTAAAATACATTTCATTTTCAAAATGTAATAGAATCTACAGACATTATTTAATTGTTTTGTCAACGCCTGTTTTCAAACTGACGTCCGTTCTGGTCCAGGCACTGCTGATAACGCGAAGCAATGGAATCGCAAACATCACGAAACATTTCGTTTGGTATTTGTGTGCATTCTCGTTCAATGGCTGCTCTCAATTCAGCGACTGTTGCAGGTTTTATAGCGTAGACTTTGTCTTTTAAGTATCCTCATAAAAAAAAAGTCTAGTGGTGTGAGGTCTGGTGAACGCGGAGGGTATTCTACGAAACCCCTTCGTCCAATCCACATCCACATCGTGCCAAGTACCACTCGCAATACTCCACTCTTCGGTCCGGATCATCTTCATTAATAGCATGGACTAATCTTGGAATGTAACTTTTCCATTGACAGCGCTTCAAAATGCGTTGGACAGACGATTCTGAAATTCCTACCTCACGACTCGCTTGCCGCACAGATTTTCTTGGACTTTGGTGATACGTTTCCAGTACTCTTTCTTGCTTTGTGGGGCTTGTCGATGTCCGTGGTCTTCCGGAACGCTTCTTGTGGACATTCTGAACAGTTCCATCGGCTTCAAACTTATCTCTAATTCGAGTGATGGTAAGTCGCGTTGGTGGATCTGTTTGAAACTCCCTCCTAAACTGTCTTTGCACTTCAACTGCGTTTTCACACTTCCAGTAGCATTTTAGAATGAATTTCCTTTGTTCAAAGCTTAGTCTGACTGCCATTATTAATTCTAATGGGTTTAACTTGGAAAGAAAGAAACATCAATTGAGCTATCAGCTGTTAAAGTGTGTATACATTTTTTTGGGACGCCCTGTATATATATATATATATATATATATATATATATATATATATATATATATATATATATAATAATTTAGGCCGTTTCGAAAAATCGAAATTTATGATGGCTCAACGCACACATACTAAAAAAGTAATATGTCATGAATAAAGACTTCATGCAAAATATTAAGACAAGAGCTTATTGTTATCCCACCCCTCAATGCATATCTATTTTACCCCTCATGAGAAAATTTTCATTTTTCTGGCAAATATATTTATTTTTTTGTGATGTCCTCTTAAATTTGGTATATAAAATTCATAAATAAAATTGGAAGATAAGTAGGTCATTTTCAGGAATGGTCCAGTAACCCCCCTATATTCTTTAGAGAGAATTCTAGAAAATTCTTCCTTCAGGATAACTATTCTAGAATTTCCATTTTTTCCCTTTATGGATTATATGGTTTTATTTGCTTTTTCATCTATAATTACTGATATTTTCACAAGTTTACTGTTCTAGAAAGGTTACTTCATGTTACTTTACAACTTTCTTACAGTAATCAAGTCATAATATAATTTAGGTGAGTGATTAATGATTATATTATTATTATTAAGAAACAGGTGGTAAAACTTTTTCCATCAGAATTATGGCAAAAACCAGAAACAAGTGTGAAGCCTGGTTGGTCGGACAAGTGCTGGAAGAGGGTTTTTTTGAGAAGCAGCTTCCAACTAACAGTGATGTCCTTAAACGTCTTTTTTATCACATTAAGGTGGGAAAGCAAAATGTCTCTGTAGCTTGCGCAACTGTAGCCAACGAAGTTATTGCTATGTGGGAAAAAGCCTCCTTAATTACATCCCACAAGCCTTATATTGTCTCAAAGCTTAAAAGGCTTTACAATAAGCATGAAGGGCTGGTCAAGAACCGAACTCGACGAACTCCTACCCAAGAGAAGAATGAAGCAGAATTTGTCACCAGCTTAAAGGAGCTTTTCGATGTAGCTCATTCAGAAGTGGAAACAGAAATAAAATTGCAGGAGGATAAAGATTTTCTTAAGGATCAAAGGAACGATCGGAAAATGATTATGGGTCCAGAAGACAAGGAGTTTTCAAGAAAGGCAAAAGCACGACAGATAAGCATGGAAAGAATGGAAAAACTTCGCAGGAAATCAAAGGAAGAAATGAGGCAATTGACAAAGGTTGTGGATCTCAACCAATGTGAAAATTCCGGTTCAGGAGGAAGTGAAGAATCATCTGGTGATGAATTGTTCTACAGAGCACTCTCATCATCATCTTCAAAAAAGGAGAAGCTTGAACCAGGTGTAATTGTTAGGGATAAAAAGTTCTTGGCTGCTCTGGACCGCACTGGAACATCTGCAAGAGCTGCTATGCACATTGTGGCACCTGCCCTTTCAGCTGCTGGAGTGGAAATTGAAGATATCACACTTTCATCATCCTCTATCTACAGGTCTCGGCGATCAACACGGATGCAGATGGGAGAAGACATTAAAGCCAGTTTCCAACCAAATACCCCTTTAATAATTCATTTTGATGGAAAGCTTCTTCCATCCATGCATGGGGGTAAGATTGATGTAATGCCCATTGTTGTGACTGGTGCAGGCGAATTAGAAAATTACTGTCTATTCCAAAGCTTATTTCTGGAACGGGAGAAGAATAGGGGAGAGCAGTTTTAGATGTCTTGAAGCAATGGCCACAAGTAAATGAGTGGGTAGCAGGCCTTTGTTTTGATACTACTGCAAGCAATACAGGTATCCATGCTGGGGCTTGTACCATCATCCAAAAGGCCCTTCAGAGATCACTCCTTTTTCTGGCATGCCGCCACCATATCCACGAGCTTCTTATCACTGCAGTTTTTGAGATGTTTTTCTCTTCTTCGGGTCCACAAATTCCCTTATTCAATCGATTCAGAGATTGTTGGGATAACATTGATCAGCAGAATTACAAGCCCTATGAACCCAATGATCTCACCTCAGAATCTTTAGATCATTGGATCTTGAAGCACAGAGACAAGCTTATATCTTTCATCAACTCCAAACTTCAAGAGGGCCACACTCGAGGTGACTACAGGGAATACTTAGAACTTGCACTTATCTTCCTTGGTTGTCCAATGCCTAAAACAAATAAAGGCTCTGATAGCAGATTCCACTACCCAGGAGCTTACAGCAGAGCTAGATGGATGGGAAAGGGCATCTATTCCTTAAAAATTTACTTATTTAGGAACCAATTCCTTCTCACCCCTCATGAAAAACAAGCTCTGATACGAATAAACGCCTTTTCAGTGACAGTTTATCTTCAAGCTTGGTATACATCTCCAGTTGGAATTGATGCTCCAGCAAATGATTTGGCCCTCCTCAAGATGCTACATATCTACAAGATCCAGGTTGATAAGGAAGTGGGTGCTACAGCCCTCAAAAAACTTCAGAACCATGGTTGGTACTTGAGTGAGGATCTTGTAGGATTTGGCTTTTTCTCAAACCTCGTGACTGAAGATGATAAGGTTCTAATGCTCCACAACCTTCACCACGCGCCTCCTCGAAAAGTGAGGGCAAGAAAGGTGGACCCCCGAATGTTGCAAAACCCCAATGACTTAAAGATTACTAGTTTTGTCACAACTCAAACACAAGACTTCTTCAAGTGTTTGAAAATAGAAATTCCCAAGAAACTTGAAGACATTGAGGAGCACCGTAATCGGGCCATGGCAGTCAAAGTAATCAACGACTGTGCTGAACGAGGAGTCAAACTGGCTACAGAGTTTAATGAGAAGCTCACAAAGAGTGAGGAAGAGAGACAACTGGCCTTTCAAAT
This sequence comes from Bathynomus jamesi, assembly GCA_023014485.1. Taxonomy (NCBI): domain Eukaryota; kingdom Metazoa; phylum Arthropoda; class Malacostraca; order Isopoda; family Cirolanidae; genus Bathynomus; species Bathynomus jamesi. The sequence continues at coordinate 123,702 of JAJOZX010004156.1, forward strand.
CATTGAAAATCAGAGAAAGGAGGTCCCTCAGCCACTGAAATCCCTATATTCTTAATCAATATATGTCTTAAATAGAATTTAAGTCGCTTTGTTTTAAAACATATTTTTCGTTCAGTCTTATATTTGCTCTAATTATTCATTAATGTAAAAGAAGTGCCATCTGAGGGGTGCCTTTTTATCATTAAAATAAAATGATATTTTGTCTATTTGTTTTTCTTCCTTTATATAAAAAAATAAAAGTGTGCGCGTTTATCAAAATTCAATTTGAAAAATTACCATATAATCGTGAAACGGTCTAATATATATATATATATATATATATATTATATATATATATATATATATATATATATATATATATATATATATATATATATATATATATATATATACTGTATATATATATATATATATACACGAGGCCTTAAGGAAGACATCCACGCATACCTTGAATGAAAACTGTGATTACATACTTTTGGCCTGTTCTCTATCTCTTAAAGATTCGATGTGGCTGATATTAAATAGTACGTTGGTGGAGTGTTAAGATTTAAAAATGATCTTTCTATTCTATTAATTATATATTTTGAAAATAAATCATTATTATTAATCTGTAATTACTAGACTGAAAGAAATATGATTCAGTGACCACATCAATTGACTGTAATGCATTTTATAAACCAAGGTTACGTCACTTCAGAGTGAATGCGAACCCGTGCGTGGAGAACCATTTCAAATTTTATAATCTCGTTCTTTCTCCTTTTATTTGAAGATTTAGATTGAGGGGAAGAAAAATTATCATTTAGCCGTCAGAAATGAATTAAAGTTAGGGAATGTCCCACACAAAACTATAATAATAATGCGTTATTTTAGTCATTTTACATTTATACACAATCTTCGACTTCCGTGCACCTTCCAAATAATTCATTTACCAGTTTCCAAATTGTCCTTTTCCTCACTAATAATAATAATAATAATAATAATAATAATAATAATAAATAACTTAAAAATACAAATTTGTTCAATTATTAATATATATATCTATAGGAAGGAAGGGGCAAAGGCGAGTGCCCACAAAAATGCCCCCCCCCTTTAAGAAGCAGAGAGCCAAAATCAAGGTCTATGAGGCCCACAATGCCATTTTTTTTAAATAAACTTTGAAAAGATTGTATAGTGTGTAAAATGCATGTATATGTAGTGAGGAACAGAAGGAGAAGTGTGTGTTTGAGAGCATGCTAGACTGCGCACAGGGGAGATGAGACACTGAAAAAGATCAGCTAAGGAGGACAGTAACAAGAGAAACGGGAGTTCCAACACTCCCTATTTCCTGCCTTACATCCCCCAGGAGTACATCCTGTCGATTAGTGTCTACAGTCTCCTCCTTTTATATAATATATATATATAATATTATTATATATATATATATATAATATATATATATATAATAAAGTATCTCGTAAAAGTACCGAATATGGAGATGATATATAATTGAGGTTAATGTTTTTGCTATATTTATGTGTAATTGTATAGAATACAAGGTATATCACGTGTCTTTCAGTGACATACAATCTTTCAAAGGGCCATGAAACAAGATACGCACAGGTGAGAATTTGACTACGTCATTGGTATTTCTATGTTTTGTATTACCTTAATATATTACGACATATTTGTTTATTGTATGGTAAGGTTATAATTCCAAATCGTATTAAATTGCGACAAACGAGGGAATTGATGAGAGAGCAGAGAATTTAGATGCAACTCCTCTTCTTCTTTCAGGAACTTTCCTGACGTGCCATTGTTAAAAAGCTGAAGTGATCCAGATGCGCATTTCAAATAACATTGAAAAGTTTCCAAGAAGCGAAAGAAGACCCTGATATCAAATAACGCGGTGGTCGGAAAAAGGTGACATTGCACCGTGAGGACAGGCATTTAAAACGCCTCTCTCAGAGGTCAGTCATGACCTTCGTCACACGACCTGCAGGAAGCAACTGGAACTGTTTTATCAACTCGATCGGTCAAAAAAGAAGATTTGCAGAAGATCCGAGGATAGACTCGGATGATCAAAAACAAGAAAAATGCCTTAGCTGTCTGAGTCCATTCGTAAAGAAAGACATCAGAGAGAGCAAGGCAACACGAAAAGTATGGATTTCTATGCGTTGGTCAAAGGTGCTTTGATCCGACGAAGCCAAGTTTCAAGCGAGTTAACAATGCCTTAAGCCGGGCTTAAGGGAAGGATAAAATACATATATATTGGTCGTGTCCTTCTGTAACTTACTTCAGATCATCTATTGTATGAGCTAGTTTTCGTTCTAAAGTACACTTTGGGCAAAAGTTTCAGGAATGTCGATCACGGTCAGAGCTTCAACCAAGATAAATAGAAGAACTGAGCAAAATCGGAAGAGATACGTACAAGAGTATTATATATAGTTTGTTCCAAAAGTGTAAAAAATTAAATCCAAGAGAGGATTTACCAAATATTTGTACAATATGTTGTTCAATAAATATTTTTGTAGACATGTCACACTGAAACCACTTAAAAATCATATTACATGGAAGGTATAATGCTCAATACTTTGGTTCAAGGTGATATATATATATATATATATATGAATATTTTCTGTCCATACCCTTATCATGCTCTCTCTCTCTCTCTCTCTCTCTCTCTCTCTCTCTCTCTCTCTCTCTCTCTCTCTCTCTCTCTCTCTCTCTCTCTCTCTCTCTCTCTCTCTCTCTCTCTCTCTCTCTCTCTCTCTCCGATGTTTTCCAGGTGCCACGAGCCAGATAATTAATAGGGAATTAGTCAAAATTAATATCAAGAATAAGAGGTGCCCCATCATTGCACGTGTTGGTGGCAATGACGTTTTTCTGGGAGGGACAGGAGGGCAGACAGAGTCCATTGAAAAAGAGTTCAAAATCCTAACCGACAAGGTTAGGGATAGGACAGATATGGGTATGGTCGTAGGGATTCTCCCTCGAATGCATGCTAGTGACTATATTCTAAGTAAAGTAAAGCCATTAGCATAAATAAAAGAGTTAAACGCATGTGCGATGAAAAAGGCCTAAAGTTTGTTGATTTTGGCCTACATTCTACGGAAATGGGGAATACTTTGGTTCGGACGGGATACATTTTAATCAGAAGGGGAAAAAGTAGTTTGGTGATTTACTGAACATTAATTTGTATAATCTTTTTAAACTAGGATCCCCCAAACCAGCAATTGATCCTGCTCCCCCATCTGTTAAACCAGTGGTTCCCAACCGGTTTTTATCGTATCTGCTCATGAAATGTTGGGAATTGATCGAAACCTAAATAATAAAGTAGTGCATCTACTTCTAGTATATAGGCCACCTCACTACCCCATTGATATGGATATAAACTTGTATAACCAATTAAGCAGAATAGTGAATAATAAGATCAGTTTGATTTTTGGTTATTTTAATTGTGGTAATATAAATTGGGAAAACAAAACAGCTGATGCTGAGGGCTCAAGACTGTTGGAATTTGCAGATGATAACTTATTCAGTCAATGGGTTGACGGTCCTACAAGGGGTAATAATAAACTAGACCTCATATTCACGAACGAAGATGACCTAGTCTCTAACCTGACTATTGGTGGAAATTTTGAGTAACAGCGATCATAATTTGATTAGGTTTGACCTCAGGGTTCCAGTTAATACACGCGAAAAGACTCGTGAAAGACTAGATTTCTCGAAAGCAAATTCTGAAAGCTTCCGAAGTAGTTTAGACGCACTTGAAGTTCTAATAAATGAGGATATCAATGTCACCTGGAGCTCATACAGGGATCAATTTAGAATATTACAGAACACTTTTATACCCACTAAAATAGTTTCCTTGTCAACAAAGTTGCCGAAATGGTTTAACAACGAAATTAGCAGTGCTATTACGGGAAGAAATAGAGCCTACAAACTACTTAAGTCGCATTTCAACCAGACTAATTCAGAAAACTATATAAACCTACGTAGGAGGGTTAAGTCCTTAATTAGATCAGCCAAACGTGAAGAAGAAGCTAGAGTTGCCTCACTCTGTAAAGTTAACCCTAAAGAATTTTTTGCCCATGTTAATAGCAGAAAGCCAATTAAAAATTTTGTAGGCCCCCTAAAAGACAGAAATGGCGTACTGAAATTCGGTGGTAAAGATATAGCTAATATGTTAAACGAGTTCTTCGTTACAGTCTTCACGGAGGAAGACACAATAGAAGTGCCAAGTCCTCGGATTACATATGACGGTGACCATCCCGTAGAGACCATAAGTTTTACGAGAAATGAGGTACAGCAATTAATTGATAAGATGAACAAATACAAATCACCTGGCCCCAACTTATTTCTTTCAAGGGTATTAAAAGAGGTTAGCCACAATGTTGTTAACGACTTAGTAACCATATTCAAACAATCAATCGAGTTAGGGAAAGTTCCAACCGACTGGAAGTTAGCAAATGTAACACCAATCTTTAAAAAGGGTGATAGGGAAAATCCTTGTAATTATCGCCCGATCAGTTTAACATCAGTTGTCGGCAAACTGTTGGAATCCATCATTACAAAACGTATTGTGTATCACCTTGAATCTAACAATCTAATTTTTTATTCTCAACATGGATTTAGGCGACATAGACAAACCTGTTAGAGTTTTCCATAATATGCATACACTTTACGATACAAGTAGGGCAATAGATATAGTGTATCTCGACTTTCAAAAAGCCTTTGATAAAGTCCCTCACGCGAGATTGATGGCTAAAATCAAAGGACTAGGAATCACCGGGCTCGTTTCCAACTGGATTGATGATTGGTTAAAAGATAGAAAGCAGAGAGTGGTAATAAATGGAGTGGCTTTGGAGTGGGCGCCCGTCACCAGTGGTGTCCCACAGGGTTCCGTTCTGAGTCCTTTGCTTTTTATCATCTATATTAACGATATAGACGTCGGGCTTCTAAGTACAATCTCCAAATTTGCAGACGATACGAAATTAAGAAGTAGTGTAGGTACTGAGGAGGGCATAAGAACGCTTCAGAACGATCTTGATAGATTGGGCGAATGGGCTGCTACTTGGCAGATGCCATTCAACTTGGACAAATGTAAGGTAATGCACATAGGTTATAAAAACCCGAAGACCGATTACTCTCTCTTGGGAAGGAACTTGACTGAGACCGATCTAGAGAAAGACTTGGGAGTCTTATCAGCAACTATCTGAAACCGTCGAAGCACTGTGCAGAAGTCGAAAAGAGGGCCTTAAAAATATTAGGTTATATTAAAAGACAGTTCCAGTTTCGGAACAAGGAGACTGTAATGTCTCTTTATAATTCACTAGTCAGACCTCAACTGGAATACTGTGCGCAGTTTTGGTCTCCATCCCTCAGGAAGGACATAGAAAGGTTAGAAAGAGTACAAGCAAGGGCTACAAAATTGATCCCTTCAATGAGAATGCAAAGCTACCAACGGAGATTGGAGCGCTTAAATCTGTTTACCTTAGAGACGAGGAGGTTGCGGGGTCAGCTTATTCAAGTTTTCAAGATGCTCAATGGAATAGACAGGGTAGATTACAGAAACTTATTCTCACTTAATGCCAATCCGACAAGAAATAATGGGTTTAAACTGGAACTAAAAACATTTGGACCTCTGTCTGCGGGAATTTCTTTTCCTATAAAATAGTTAATATCTGGAACCAACTTCCCTCAGAGGTTGTTTCCAGTCAAAGTGTAAATGTGTTTAAAAATAGGCTAGACAAAGTACTGAATACTCTCATAGTTTAAGACTAAAACATAACATAACTCTGCATGAGTTCGCTTGCACGGTGTCTCTGTGAGCATGCTAAATATAGAGCTATTTATATATTCTCCACTTTCCTGTAAAATTCCCTTGGCTACTTTTCTAGGGTCAAGGTATTTTCTTCAACCTTTTTCCGTACCTGCCTCTGGCAGGGAGGGAGCGGAGGGTGGGGAGAGAGCCTTCTACTTTTCTATCCAGTTTTCTACCACTGCTAGGATAGTTGAAAGAAAAAATAAACTTGTTTAATAACAGGAACCTCCCAGAGTGGACCGGAAGGTCTTTGAGGCTTCCTCTTGTCCTTGTAACTCCTTGTAACTCTCTCTCTCTCTCTCTCTCTCTCTCTCTCTGATAAAGAATTCGAAGGAATCTTCTGCATTTAATGCAAAAAAAAAAAAAAAAAAAAAAAACAGGAATAACGCTCATACTTGTAAAACTGTTGAACTTGTAAAATTGTTCATTTCAGTCTGGGCAAAATGTTTTACAGCAATCTGCAATATTCCATTTCATTCCCTGCTCATTTGTAACAGATTTCAAAAGGAAATCATTTACAGCGTCTAAAACTTAGACAATTTTGAAACACAATCGTCATTCCTCACTTCAAAGTAGCAAAAATTCACCCAAAATCTGTTTAAATTTCTTCCAAATATGTACCGAAATTTTAACAGGAAATTAAATGTGCATAAAAATCTCAATAATAAACTTCAAAGAATCTTTCGTGTTAAATTTCTAAACACTTTTTTTGGGAGAGAGAGGGGGGGGGGGGGGGGGGTTAAAACTGCCATAGGAGGAAGGATAATAAATAATTTTCTTTTCAGATGCTTCTGATGAGGTGCGAGGGGGAAATGAGCCCCCCTCCCCATAACTATTAGACAAAATAGTTAACAATTTGACTGCGGTATAAGCCCTTATCATTTTGCATTACTGTTTTTTTTTCCTTTTCGTCCTACTTCTGTTTGTAGTTTGTATTATTATTACTATATCTGTATTATGGAAGTTACTTTGTTTTCTTCTGCCAATAAACTTTTTTATTTTAATGTACAGTTTCGGAAAAAAGTTCGCCTAGAAAAAATTGCTAAAAAAAGCATGAAAAATTACTAATTAGTAATAACTTTTCTTTGTGAAATTTTATTACTGCTACCAAAATGAATAAAATATCCAAACAAAAAGAGGATATTTCCAATTAGTAACTTTTTATGCTTTTTAGAAGTGTGGGTTTCTAGGCGAACATTTTTCCCGAAATTGAACCCATACTACTATCGGTAATAACACTATTACAACACAAACGAAAGAGCTCAACACTAAAGGGGACATTCCGTGTATATACATTCTGTAATTCTAAGAAGTTATGAAACGTTTGAAGTTTCTTCAAAGAATGATGAGAGAGTAGTAAAATAAAGCCTTCATTTTCATTAATGACAGACGATTTCTTACAACGAACCACATAATGATCTTTTCAGAAGTTTGACGGAGGATTCGTGAAATAAAGATAAAATGAAAACAAAACTCTTTTTCTACAAACATTCTGTAAAATATAAGAATGATACAATCTGATATATATATATATATATATATATACGGGGTGGCGCAAAAGTCGCGCATCATAGGAATTTTTAGTGTTGGCTATTTTATCGTTTAGGTTGGGGATGGCTACGAAGTTAACAATAGACGAGAGGGTGAGCTTGGTTTTAATGTATGGAATACGAGGTACCACAAATCGATGAATCGGTACAGAATTTAAATTCTCTACCGATTCATCGATTCGTTGTACCTGGTATTCCATACATTAAAACCAAGCTCACCCTCTCGTCTATTGTTAATTTCGCAGCCATCTCCTACCTAAAAGAGAAAAAAAAATAATATATTATAGTCAACACTAAAAATTCCCATGATGCGCGACTTTTGCGCCAACACACACACATATATATATATATATATATATATATATATATATATATATATATATATATATATATATACAGGGCGTCCCAAAAAAATGTATACACACTTTAACAGCTGATAGCTCAATTGATGTTTCTTTCTTTCCAAGTTAAACCCATTAGAATTAATAATGGCAGTCAGACTAAGCTTTGAACAAAGGAAATTCATTCTAAAATGCTACTGGAAGTGTGAAAACGCAGTTGAAGTGCAAAGACAGTTTAGGGAGTTTCAAACAGATCCACCAACGCGACTTACCATCACTCGAATTAGAGATAAGTTTGAAGCCGAGGGAACTGTTTCAGAATGTCCACAAGAAGCGTTCCGGAAGACCACGGACATCGACAAGCCCCACAAAGCAAGAAAGAGTACTGGAAACGTATCACCAAAGTCCAAGAAATCTGTGCGGCAAGCGAGTCGTGAGGTAGGAATTTCAGAATCGTCTGTCCAACGCATTTTGAAGCGCTGTCAATGGAAAAGTTACATTCCAAGATTAGTCCATGCTATTAATGAAGATGATCCGGACCGAAGAGTGGAGTATTGCGAGTGGTACTTGGTACTTGGTACTTGGCATGTGGATTGGACGAAGGGGTTTCGTAGAATACCCTCCGCGTTCACCAGACCTCACACCACTAGACTTTTTTTTATGGGGATACTTAAAAGACAAAGTCTACGCTATAAAACCTGCAACAGTCGCTGAATTGAGAGCAGCCATTGAACGAGAATGCACACAAATACTAAACGAAATGTTTCGTGATGTTTGCGATTCCATTGCTTCGCGTTATCAGCAGTGCCTGGACCAGAACGGACGTCAGTTTGAAAACAGGCGTTGACAAAACAATTAAATAATGTCTGTAGATTCTATTACATTTTGAAAATGAAATGTATTTTAATAAACACTGCCTTTATAATTATTTAAAGTATGTATACATTTTTGGGGACGCCCTGTATATATAATATATATATATATATATATATATATATATATATATATATATATATATATATATATATATATACACACTTTGCAGATGTTTCGTGCGTCGGTCTCTGTTCACACGTAGACCAGGCTGGTGGCTCTCTCTCTCTCTCTCTCTCTATATATATATATATATATATATATATATATATATACACAGGGCGTCCCAAAAAAATGTATACACACTTTAACAGCTGATAGCTCAATTGATGTTTCTTTCTTTCCAAGTTAAACCCATTAGAATTAATAATGGCAGTCAGACTAAGCTTTGAACAAAGGAAATTCATTCTAAAATGCTACTGGAAGTGTGAAAACGCAGTTGAAGTGCAAAGACAGTTTAGGAGGGAGTTTCAAACAGATCCACCAACGCGACTTACCATCACTCGAATTAGATAAGTTTGAAGCCGATGGAACTGTTCAGAATGTCCACAAGAAGCGTTCCGGAAGACCACGGACATCGACACACCCCACAAAGCAAGAAAGAGTACTGGAAACGTATCACCAAAGTCCAAGAAAATCTGTGCGGCAAGCGAGTCGTGAGGTAGGAATTTCAGAATCGTCTGTCCAACGCATTTTGAAGCGCTGTCAATGGAAAAGTTACATTCCAAGATTAATCCATGCTATTAATGAAGATGATCCGGACCGAAGAGTGGAGTATTGCGAGTGGTACTTGGCACGATGTGGATGTGGATTGGACGAAACGGTTTCGTAGAATACCCTCCGCGTTCACCAGACCTCACACCACTAGACTTTTTTTATGGGGATACTTAAAAGACAAAGTCTACGCTATAAAACCTGCAACAGTCGCTGAATTGAGAGCAGCCATTGAACGAGAATGCACACAAATACCAAACGAAATGTTTCGTGATGTTTGCGATTCCATTGCTTCGCGTTATCAGCAGTGCCTGGACCAGAACGGACGTCAGTTTGAAAACAGGCGTTGACAAAACAATTAAATAATGTCTGTAGATTCTATTACATTTTGAAAATGAAATGTATTTTAATAAACACTGCCTTTATAAGTATTTAAAGTGTGTATACATTTTTTTGGGACGCCCTCCTGTATATATATTATATATATATATATATATATATATATATATATATAATATACTTAAGGTGCAAAAAGTTATTTTTGAAGATTTATAACTTTATAGGTATACGTATAGAATACTTTCCCAAAGAAGTATATACAGTATATATACACAGGGTGCTTCAAAAGAATGTTACCACTTGTATGGCTCGAATATATCATTGCTTACCACTTATAGTTTGTGTTTTTCTCTTTTTGTTTACGTAAGTACTCGTGTGTTTATTTGCTTGTTTTTTTAATAATAATAATGTCGTTTTTTCAGGGATTGTGCGAGTGATTAATGAGTGAACACCATTCAATGGGTTTTACATTAGAGGTTTACATTAGGTTTACATTAGAGTAACGCAGAAATCTGCGTTGCTCTAATGTAAACCTTGTTGCCATTTCCATTGAATGGGGTTCACTCATTAAATACAATCCCTAAAAAAAACGACATTATAAATAAAACAAGCAAATAAACACACACACACACACACACACTATAAGTGGTAAGCAATGACATATTAGCGTCATATAAGTGGTGAATTTTTTTGAAGCACCCTGTATATGCGTGCAAAAATAAATTTCGAATATACATTTCCGCTTAATAATATGTTAAATAATGTTAAATCTTATCAACGCATTCCACACAATTTCATATAAAAATTTTAATACATCAAAACTCCTTCAAAAAAAAAATATATATATACAGTATATACAGTCCGTAATTCAACAATCACAACAAATTTGATCAACAAATTGTGTTTCATTATGTATAATTAACAAAAATATCCTTCATCCCACCCCACCCCACGGAACTCCCTTAACGAAAAAAAAAATAACAAGGAACAAGATTTATTGGTTTTATCAAAATCAAAACGAAAAATTTGGAAAGTACAAGTTTATCCAAATTATTCAAAAAAACAACCCCCCGAAAAAAAATATGTCCATTGCATAAATTTAAATAGTCAAAGAGTGTAAAATTTACAGATTATTCGTTGTAAATTTTATGTAAATGATTTATTGCAATTATTTTCATTTATTTATTTTTTATGATCAATTACTTGAATTTATTTAATTAATTTTTTTTTTACGGTAGGATGGAGATGGGGATTGGGGGGAGGGGAGGGGAGGGGGAGTTTAAAGGGATTTTATACGCAATTATCATATAATTATATAAAATATATTTTTGTCTCTCAGAACCTTGGAAAACTGCACGCAATTTCAAGAAATCTCTCGGAAAATATTTTGGGTGTTCATAAATTATCCTCAAATTCAATCGGAATTTAATTGAATTTGTAAAGATAATTTAGGGACACCCTGTATATACTACACCTGCCTTATTAACATATTAATAATTTAAACATAGATTCTACGTTAATTACAATGTGTTTACACATAATTTAAAAACATGAGAAAAACATTTCATTATCTTGCAAGGTTTTTTTTTTAATTTCTACAAATAATTATATTTTATTATTCATTTTGTTAACGCGAATTAACATTTATTAACATTTGCCAACATCTCATGAAAGTAAAAATTAATTTGAGCGTAAATTAACAGGAAAAAAAATATATATATATGATGTAAACCCACAATATATATATATTATATATGTAGAGGATGATGATGTCTGATGTTTGTTGTTCTATATTCGTTTACTCTTATGCCTGATGCAAACCCACGAGAAAAAAAAAAAATGATTCCAAGTCCTTTCGTGTATTCAGCAGTACACCTCGTCAGGGAATACACGAAAGGTCTTGGAATCATTTTTCTTTTTCCTTGTGGGTTTGCATCATTCATTCATTTCACGTGTTTAACTGTGAAATTCATCACACTCTTATATATGTCTAAACGGCTAAGGTAATCTGCGCCAAGTTTAGTATTCACATCAAGAAAGAACCAAGGAAGGTCTTAGTAACACCTTTCCCCCCCAGTTTCCCCCAAGGTTGCGTTTCGAGGCGTTGGGGGGAAGGGTTCCTGCGCAAAGCGCGGGTGTTCTTGTATTTTTTTATACAGGAAGGAGGGCAAAGGACACTCCTATATGCGCCTCGGTAGTGTAGTGATTAGCGTCGCTGACTACGGATCCATCGGCCCCGGGGTCGAGACCCAGTGATGGCAAGCGGCGGGCAGCAAAACCCAGCTGTTCATCCTTCTACAAAATAAAAATTGGTTGGTCGATAATTGGGTACCCTGGGTAGCCACGTGATTAAGACGCTGGGCTGTTGGTGAGGCGTGGTTCGGATTCCACGTTAAACTGTACGTGTAAGGTGGAGTGACAAGCTTGACATTCGTCAGAATGAACAATTCGGGCAGGAGCTTAACAAAGGTTATAGAAGGAGAAGAAGAGAGCCGAAATCAATGTCCAGGATTTTGGAGATGCCTGGACACTCCGCGTTTGAAAGATTGGAGGTCATAGGGGGAAAGATGGATTGAGGAAGGTTGTTCCAGAATTGACCGGTTGAGTAAATGAAAGAGTGAGAGTATTGTGTTATGTTTCCCTCCCACTTACGTTATTATTTTATACGTAATTATTTTATATGTAAATACTTTTATGCTTGTTTCGTTTCTTAAGCGAAAACACAGCGTTAGTTAGGTTTTTCGTACCTTCTCTTAGAGGTGAATGATACAACTTATTACAAAAAATAAGTTATTACGTCGATGAGTTTAACACTAAACAAAAATACAATGGAAAAATGAAAATTTGACTTCAACGAAATTTGTTAAAGAGAAACCTTAGTTTTTAAGTTAATGTTAACTCAATTTAATTTTGATTTTTACTTTAAATGACTATTTAGTTCGCTTTATACGAGTTCTGTTTACTGAATTCAAATTCCGTCAAAACTCGTCAGATCCAATTAACCCTCGCGCTAATATATATAAACACGTGGTTAGAACAATCCAAGATGAGCCGGGTGTACCTGTCTATGTGAGATGGAGACAAGAAAGTAATTCTCTCCTTCATCAAGTCAAATCTAGAGGTAGGGCGTACCAGCCTGACCTCATGAAGAGAGACAGACGCGTGAAACTGATGCAAAGTTGCAAGTTGCACTATATATATATATATATATATATATATACACACACACACTTGGTAAAGATGAAAGCAGCTCGCAGCATTACTTCCCCAAGTATATACAGTATATATAGTGAATGCGCTATAACGACACTTCCATGCATGCGTAGCTCATTCCTACTGAAACAATACTTTTTTTCACCAACCCACTAATCCCTTCAATGTACACTAAAGAATGTGTGAAATTCATTGTTTGCAACAAATTTGCTTGAACTGTAATAAAAGCGTATCTTCAATGTTCAGAAAAATTGCACACACGACTACAAATTACAAAAGGTTTCCAAATATGCGATAATTAGAATGGAGTGTACGGTAGAAATGTTAGCGTTAATGATGCCATATACTGTAGGTTCAACAGGCCACACAGTAAAAATGTTATAGGTGAAGTTAGGTAAACCGGAACAATCCAAGAATAAGCACCCCAAAGTCCCCAATCCAAGAAAAAGCACCCCAGTTAGACCCCAATCCAAGAAACAGGACCCCCAGTTCGACCTCAATCCAAATTAAAGGATTTTAATATCAACATTCTTCGAAAACTTTGTCCAGGTCATTGCTCGATCGCGCTTAGGACACAGCATCACTTTTATAATAAGATTTTTTCCCTTACACCAATTTATTACCGGCAATGGATCTTCAACCAATAATGATAACACTTTAGTTTGAAAAGTTGATGGTGTCATCTTGCCCTCAAACTTCTGAATGGTTTTTGCATTTCAGGACTTATTTATAAATATATCGAAACCTACGGTAAAATTATTGAATGCCCGGTTAGGTTAATTGAATGCCAGGTTAGGTAACTGTACGCCCTTGACGATTGGTTAGGTTAAGTCGTCAAATCTTCGTTAAAACTAACGAAAATACCACGACTTAACCTAACCAATTGTCAAGGGCGTACAGTTAACCTAACCGGGCATTCAATTAACCATTTTAGAGCAATTAACTCCATTTTAGAGCAATCCAAGAATAAGCACCCTCATTCGAACCCAATCGAAGAAAAAGCACCCTAAATTGATTTGGGGTGCTTATTCTTGGATTGCTCCGGTAAACCTAACTAACTAATACTCTATTAATGCTAATACAGTATTAATACTATATAATATGTACAGTATACTATGATATTTGTACCTATAATTTTAGAATGGTACCTTCCCAATCAAACGTACTTCTCTTAAAAATGTTATTAGATAGTTCGCTCTGACCTTCTGTTGGAGATAAGCAAAACGCTTTATCAAATACGTTAAAATATATGTAACAACGAGAATTAAAAGTAAACTAAAACTAACTTGCTTTGAAAACAACTTTCGGGTGAAAGTTTCTGGGCTAAAACAAGAAACTGAACGGGACAACAACGTAAAAATTAATTGGAAACAAGTAAGATAAATTAATATATCGTCGATGCGTTGTAGACAAACTAATCGCGTGTACTTAATCGCCTGTACTTAATCGCGTGTACTTACTTCAGGTTTCTTTGAACCGTTTGAAACCCTTTTTTTTTATGCGTACATATAATTTAACTTTAAAAGGAATCACTCGACAAATTTAATTAAGATTCTGGGGGGGGGAATCGAGTCGCGGTCGCTGCAGTGTGCGGGGTTCCCATTCTGTCACTGTAAAATCATACGCGACTCGAGTCGTCACGACCCAAGTCGTCAGTCGTCAATCGCGAGACGATCCTGCGTGCGGTCGGTTTACGTATAAACGTATACGTATAATTAAAGGAACTGGTTAATAAATGTTCGCTACAAATATAATTAAGACTTACGATAAAGGGTTAATTACGATATTGTTTAGTAAACTGATAAAAAGAAACGTCCCGACTGTTTAATGCGTGCCCTGATGAACTATCTATTCCACTTAAAATGTCAAAGTTGATCGTTCTATTGGAGAAATTAGAATAAATATTCACTTCATGCGGTTATTCGGTTCATCAATTAAAGGGCTTGAATGGTTAATAAATGTCCGCGAAACTTGTACAGAAAATACTGTTAAATGTAAATAAAATGAAAGTCATGTTTTCAAACAATTTCATCGGCAATTTACGCGTGTAATTCAATTAAAGAGAATTGCTACTGAACAGACACAAAAATTAAAGACTCAAGGACTCTACGTCATATTACATCTAACTCCTTGTGTGATTAAAAAAAAAAAAAAAAAGGAACTTATACCCAAAATGAAATACGTTTTATAAGAAAATCTGTGTAACCGAAAGAAAAAAATAAAACTTATTTCAAACGGGGGTTTCTCTGTGGTATATATATATATATATATATATATATATATATATATATATAAATTTGGTTACGGAGAAAACGTGAATCTGTATAATAATAATAATTATGTCAAGAGGCCCAGAAACTGTTACAGCGCTCAGGCCAACTAATGTGGCCCATTGCTCTGACTTCTACACATTTATTACCAGTATCACCTGGATTCGAACCTCCGACCTCAGTGTTTTCGTCCGTGGCTACGGACGTTGGCAAAGTATATATAGGTTCACGCAAGCTTGCGGCCCCAGCTCAGTGAGCAACAACCGAGGTGAAGATAGTGAGGCTGAGGGTTCGAATCCCAATGATGCTGGTAATAATAACACAGGAATTAGAGCAATGAACCGCATTAGTTGGCCTGAGCGCTGTGCCACTTTCTGACCCTCCTAACTGATTGTTATTACGTACACTACATATAAAGCATTTAGGAAGTTACATACTTATTGCCACCTATATAGATGTTCGGCTTCTCGTATGTTTGCCACAAATAATAGCACAATTTTCACGAAAGTTTTCGGCAGCACAGAAATAAAATGCAATGTAGAATAATAAAATCATTATATATTTGTAATGAAAGACCTACCTTAAATCAATATAGTTCTTATTTTAACTTCAATATAACATAAGCTACCGATGATCGAACCTAGTACACTTTCGAAACATCTAACACAGGAGAAATGTTGAAGTATACTTTATATATATATATATATATACACAGTATATACCTTCAGCTGCCTGCTTTTGGTTCCATACCCCCATAGCTTTGATGCTGTGCTTCACTCGCTTTCACAAGTTGGTAAGTTGGCTACCCCATTGCAGCTATTTGTCTTTGGGTCTTGTATCTCTCCTCCACCCCATCTGTAATTTATTTCCCCTACACTAATACATGAGTGTATTAAATCTTCTCTCTTACACTTCAGCTTTGCCAATAATTCAAAGTACATCGGGGGACCCATTGTGCTTCAATCAAACGGAAATTCCAGGGGTACAACACCCTCCCTCTTCCTGTTTAAGGACTTTATACACACGCATGCACGAACATACAAACATACATAGCCTCATTTATCATACATATATATATATATATATATATATATATATATATAATAAAACTAAAATTTGTAGTTTCGTGCAATTCCTTCAATAAAATTTCCTTAAAAAAATATCTAATTTCGTCGAGAGAACAAAAAAATTTTCAATTAATAAAAGTTCTTTTTATATTTCAGTATTATTTTTATAGCTTTCAATATTAATGTTTTTAAATTTCAGGATTAATTTGGGCCTTGTTTTAATTGTTTTAGCCCGTGTTAGTACCTTTTTTTTAGCTCTGCTTTTGTTCTTATAAGTTAGGCGTAGCAAAGCAATTTAAGTTAAACACAAAATTTGCTCATTTGGTTAGCCCTTCATATTTCTATCGTTAAGGAGGGCGTTCGGCGTTTCAGCAAAAACACTTAATTACAAATTAAAGCAATCTCCACAATAGCTTCATGGTTTTTCCATTTCTCAACCTGTTTATCAGCCGGATATATATATATATATATATATATATATATATATATATAGGTAGATAGATAGATAGATAGATAGATAGATAGATAGATAGATAGATGATATGCAGGGTGACCGAAAAATCAAATGAGAAAATGAGAAAGAAATGGAGGTACAAAAAACACTAACTCAAATAGCGAAGAACAAAGGGACAACCCAGACAATATACAAAGGTTATCTCTAAAAATTTAAACAAAAACCAACAACAAAGACCCCGAAGGAAGATTATGGAAGAAACAATATGCAAGTAGTATGCAAGGGGTAATTGCAGTTGCGGAGGAGGACTGTGTTTATACGAGCACCCAACCATATGTAATTTCTATTATAATAATTAGGGCGGTCAAAAGTCAATAAAGTCAAATTGTTTCCTATGGGGCACTTTTCGCTGAAACGACTGAAAATGCAATAAAAACACCTGTAGGGGTATATTACCAAAGTTAATAGGTCAACCAAAAGTCAACTTTTACCTGTTAGGTCAAAAAATAGCAATGAGGTAAATAAAGTCAATTTTTTGGAATAAATAATTAAAATAACTAAAAATTGGCATCTTTTTGGTTAACTGGCAACTTCGCTGCTCGTATTTGTCTTATTCAGTTATATCCGTTCTGGTTTTTGCTGAAATAGGAACTCCTCCAGAACCGATTGTAACACGTTGGGCAAGCTTGCTGAACGCTGCTTTTTATTATGCAGACAATTTTCCAAATGTGAAGACAATTGTGGAAAATTTTGAAGATGAAGGAATCATTGTTCAGAAGGCTAAAGAGAGTGTTGCTAATGAAAAACTGCCAAAGCAACTAATGTCAATCAAAATGAATTATAGTTTGATTGCTAGCTTAGTGACTAGGATGGAAGCATCTGATTGCACCATTAGAGAGGCATATGAAACCATTTCTTCTATCAACCTTGGCGAAGATGTGTGTTCAGTCAAACAATACATTGAAACAAGACTCAAGACAAATGGTATTTGTGAAATAATTAACCTCAGTAGACCTGAAATCTCACCAACAGTTTATGGTCAGCTTTTGCAATGTCAACCAACAACTGTCGCTGTAGAGAGATCTTTCTCCATGCTTAATAAATTATTAAGTAAGGATCGCAATTTTTTGCCAGAAAATGTCGGCAAATACTTCATAATTTACCACAATCGGTCAACTGATGTAGAAGAGCAAGAATAAGTAATTAAAGTATCGTTTTTATTATTGAAAGTAAAGGCAACTTTATAAGTCAATTTTTTCAATTCGTAAGGTCAACTTTCTTAATTTTTTCGGTCAACTTTTGACTGCCCTAATAATAATAATCACCGTAAATTTGGTGACAACTGCGAATTCTACCACCCCACCATTTGCAGGAATTACGCAAGATATGGGAGCTGCAAATATGGTAAAAAGTGCTATTATCATTACATCCTAACAAACTCGTTGGACAATATAAAAAATGATAAGAAACTTATGAGCACAAACCGTGAAGCAAATTTTTTCGACATTGCTGACGCAACACGACTACTAAGTTTCATTCATCACAAAGTCGACACAGTTTAAAACCTCCGCGTTTAAAATAATGGACTAAACGACGATTTAAAGAAAATATCCAAAATATTGAGAACTGTCTGAATCTGTTTGCATTCCCCCATAGGTGATAAAGTGGTATCTGATCGCAATACCTTCTTTGAAGAGAAGCTACAAAAAGAGAATATAATTGATTTTGACTTTGCCTCAGAAGCGATAGCGCGAGCTATAGGATGGGCGAAATCAAATTCAGCTGCAGGTCCGGACACATTGGATGCATCGATGATTAAAAACCGTAAGAATGAAATAGCTACACCCCTATATTGGATATGGATAAGATCTCTGGACACAGAAGAAATACTGGGCATCCTGAAGAAACAATCTCAAGCAAAGAACTATTGATCAGTGTCACTGACATTTCATCTCCCCAAAATATTTGAAAGAATAGTTCGAGAAAATTTGACTTTTTGGATTCACTGGAAAGATTCAATGAGAACCAGAACGGATTCCGATCAGGAAGATTCTGCTTATCACAACTAATAGAGCATTCTAACAATGTAACTGATGCACTTGAAAACAATGAAAACTATGATGTAATATACGCATATTTTGCTGAAACATTCGGCAAGCGGGATTATGGTGTAATAGCATATAAAATGAAACATGGGAATAACGGACAAAGTAGAAAATGGATAATATAACTTCTTCAGAAAACGTCAGCATGAAAAATCAAGGAATATGATCAACAGAATCGAAAGTGCGTAGCAGTACCATAAGGAACAGTATTAACATCACTCTTATTCGCTATCATGCTAACAGACATAGACAATGAAGTAACCAATAACAGTACAGTAACATCCTTTGCTAACGATACCAAAAAATCAACAGAAACATAAGAAATGCAGATGATGTGAAATCCTTAGAGACGAACAAAAACAGAATATAGAGATGATCAGAAGAAAAAAACATGAAATTTATTCACAAACGTTTCGGAATTTTTATTTTCCATCATCAGTGCTAAAATTATAAAATCAGATAAAAAAAATTAATAAATATAATGAACGGTCTCTCGTCTCGAGCGTCCTCGGGTAGGCCAAATCGGCCATAAATCAGTTTCTCACCCGGAGAAAAGTGTCCACCGCCTCCTCCGCTCGCTTTAGACGGCCGAAGCCGCCGGGGAAGAGGCCGAGTCACCCTGGAAACTTATACATTGTATTTAAATAAACGTGTGATATTAATGGTGTCTTTATGGGGTATATTTAAGTAATTAAAAATAAAATAATATAAAATATAGAAGAATGATCAATCGTCAAAATATAAAGTTAAATGCGAACAAAATTGAGAGGAGTCTTACGAATTTGTTATTATCGGAGTAAGGGGACTAATTGAGCAGAGAGTTGGAAATGATTGGTTGTTGGAAGGGGTCCATATTAGAAGAGTTGAAGCCAGACGGAGTGATGGTGGATTTCTTCTCAGTGGTAGGATATGGCAGTTTATTTGGCTATGTTTAAGTTAAAGGCAGAACTATAGTCGTTGAGAGTTGGTTTAATATTGAGGATGTATAGGGACTCCAGAATGCGGAGGTCGGTTAGATGGTTGGTTGTGTTAATAATTTTGAAATTAGAGGGAAGTAGTGGGTAGTTGTGAAGGTAGCAGTGATCCCTTACTGCTGATTTAGATGGTTTATTTAAGGGCTGCGATGTTCTGGTAGAAATACCGCGATCCTCGGCCACTCTTGTTTGATATTGGCGAATGGTGCTGCCAATATAGTTCGCTTTGCAGCGAACACAATTGAAAACGTAGATGGTGGACGAAACAAGGGGGCTGAGGTGTTTTTGCTTTGTAGTTGAGGTATGATTTGATGCTATTATTGTTGGTGAAAACGAATTGAAAGTTAATTTGGGGGGTAAAGAGGGGTGAGTAGGAGGCGGAATTCTGAAAATATTTTGTGGCTGATATGGTCGTAATAGGGAAAGGAAAAGTATTGTACGTCTTTTTTAACGGTGAGAACTTTAAGGAGGGGGTTGATAAATATTATCAAGAAAATGTCTGGTTAAAAATTGTAAAAGATGTTTTGTGAAGTTGTTAATACTGAAATTATGAATGAATTCTATTTCGTTGTGCAGGGATAAGTACGAAGAGCAAAGTTAATAGGCGCGGTGGATTCATAATTTTTCGTCTCAGTGGTGTAGTGGTTAGCGTCACTGACTACGAATCCATCGGCCCCGGGATCGAGACCCAGTGACGGCTGGCGGCGCGCAGCAAAACCCAGCTCTTCATCCTTCCACACAATAAAAAAAAATTGGTTGGTAGATAAATGGGTACCATGGGTAGCCTAGTGGTTAAGACGCTGGGCTGCTGGTGGGGCGTGGTTCGGATTCTACGTTAAACTGTAGGTCTTAGGTGGAGTGACAAGCTTGACGTTCGTCAGAATGAACAATTAGGAAGGAAGCAAAACCAAGGTTAACCAAGGTGTGTGTATATATATATTATATATATTCGTCGTTTGGCCTTTGCCGAGATCGGACGCATTTTTTACAGCTCCTGAAAAGCGAGTGAAGTTTATCTTCGTTTGTGTGTATCTGAGTGACTGCAGTATTTGACTGTCAACTTTGTCATTTAACTAACATTTTTCTCATTACCGGTAGTGATTTTAATTATTTTATATTAATATTTTAATTACTAAAGTATTTAGAGTGAAATTTATTATTTATCGTTGCATGCGAGTACATAATTTTTTAGTTTATTATTATTACAGTTTTTCTGTTCTATTAATTATTATTAATTAATTAATATATATATTTAATTATTATGAAAATATATATTTCATAATTATTACACAGGAAATTTAGAATCTGTTGTTGTTGTTGTTTATTATTATTTCGGTTTTGTTTACTTATTTAATAATAATTATTTCACAAGAAATTCAGAATTTTTTAATACATCCACCATGTGTTTGTTGTTTGTCATCGCTAATCACCCGGATAGACTTCATTTACCTACAACTAAAAAAAAAAAAAAAAATTGGGTCTGTATAGATATTCTTCTTTTGGTATTTTCGAACTCTTCTTACTATTTTCATATTAAATCCATAATATTTTCCAGTCTCTTCTGCCTACCTGTTAGATTGGGAAATTAATTTTAAATTTTCTTGAGAAATTTTTTCTAGATATGGCCTACGCGATAATTCTGAATGCGGTGGAACGTTTCCTCAGTACTTTTTTAACGTTCTCTTCTAAGTGAGTGAAGTTCTAACCCTTGTTAGTTTGCAGATGTTGCGTAAACCGACAAGAACTACGAAAAGAGGTGATTTTGGCGAGAGGCGACTGCGTTGGGAGAGGAATTTAATGCTTTGGCAGGTAGGTTTAACTCGTTACAGGATTTTGTTTGAGAGTTTGGGCGCGAGTTCTCAGGCCGGAGACTGCGTGAAAATTCTACGACGAATCCCTGACCAGTCGTCATTCACGTCCCCCTTTCCCCTTCGAGGGATCGACCGTTTGGGCCAGCTCGAAATGGGGCCCGACCGAGACAGCATAAAGCCATAAACCTTGCTAAGATTAGTTACAATTAATAAATTTTCTGTCTTAGGCCCAGAACAGAATAACACGCTAATTGGCGATTCCATTATTCAAGGGCAATTACAGGAGTTCTGCGGCAGGAACCACCGAACTCGGAGGAAGAGGAGGTACTGCTATCCTGGAACCCGTGACGACGACACGACATCACGAACTCCATAGACGAGTTTAGTGAAGGTGCTGATGAAAATATATTTATGGTGCATGTTGGCCCGTTGAGGGTAACGATGTTAATATTTCTAAGTCAGAGGAGCCAATAGGGAAATACAAGCATCTGATGCGGACTCTTAAAGGATAGAACTAATAAATTAATAAGAATAGCAGGATCCGACGACTTTTTCAACAGAGCTACCAACATGCATGAATAATATTCTTAAGTCCCTTTGCCAGCAGGAAAATATTGAATTCGTCGATTTGTGGAGTCATTTTTCTAATAAAAAGGATTTATTTTTGAATGATGGTCTTCACCTAAATGGCGTTGGAGCAGTTCGTCTTGGTACACTATTACACAGCTCTGCGATCTATTTTCACACTAAAAACAGCAAAACTCCTACGCAAGCGACCAACCTAACAAATTTTCCTCACAGTGAGCGACTGCCTTCACGAAGAACCGAGAGATTCTTCTGCGATACTCAGAATTTTATAAATGTATTTTATATTAACGCTCTAAGTTTAAGACTGAGATTTAATGAACTATTAAGTATTGTCCTTGACCAAAAATTTGAGGTTGTAGCAATTACTGAATCCTGGTAGAGATCTTCTCGGAGAATATCATATTCCCGGTTACGAGATATTTAACAATTATACAATAGAAAGAAAGGGTAAAGGTACAGTACCATACGTTCAGTCAGTGATGGGCAGTATCTAGATACATGTATCGCCGATACGTATCGATCGATACTTTTGTATCGGTATCGGTATCGCTTTAGCTACTTCACAAAAGTATCGATTTATCGGTATCGCTAAAGTCAATTTTCTTAAATGTATCGAAAAAAATCGATACTTCGATACATCGATACATTAATAAGAATTTTTAAATATTTAAATAGATGTTATAATATGACACTACTGAGTTATATTTATGAATATACATAAATAATAATATTATTAAATATTTATTTAATGACTACTACTCTACTGGTCACGTCACACAGTACGGCGCAACGTTTAAACACGTTTGTACTTGTGTTATTGAGATTAATTAACCATAATATAGAAACGCTCATAATATAGAAACGCTCATATAATGAGCTTGATTTTCCAGGAATACCTAACCGTACTACTACAACCCATTGCAACAGCACTTGATAGGTTGCAGTCCGACAAAGAATGTTTTTACGGTTGCCTGCTTCCGACATTGTTAGCTGTAGAGAAGAAGCTAGAGCGTTTGAATTCGGAGGCATTGCGTCATTGTCAGCCACTTCTCAATGCAGTCACAGTAGGGTTCACTAAGCGGTTTGAAAAGTTTCTGTGCCTTGATGCGTCGCATGAGTGTAAAGCAGCAACACGCATCGTCTTAAAATCCTCTGTTCAAGTTAAAGTGGATGACAATAAAAGGCAAATTTAATACTAACATTGTCAAAAAGAGGGTTCAAGAAATGTTGGTTAATGCTGTTAAGAGCCTCAGCGAGCAGACCCCCCCAGCAACAACTAAGTGATGCTGCATCTGACGGAAGTGCAGATGATTTCTTCTGTTATGAGTCTGCTTCCACTAATGTCTCTGCAACCCAAGATTCCACTGAGATGGAAGTTTTACAGTATCTGGGTGACGGAAGTCATTCTCTCCAATCTCTGAGGCAGTACCCAGGAATTCTACGGGTCTTCCTGAAGTATAACACACCACTACCATCCTCTGCTCCTGTAGAACGGTTGTTTAGTTTTGCTGGTCACATTCACGCTCCAAAAAGGAATAGACTGTCTGACCAGATGTTTAGCCAGCTGGTATTTTTGAAGGGTAATAGTAATTACTTTTAATTGTTAGTGTAATATTTTCAGTCATTCATGTATCCTACAAAATTAAAACATACTTTCATTAAATAAAGCAATTGTTTTTATTTACATCTATAAAACCAATTAAAATGTCGTTGATTTTATTTACAGTGCGTACAAATTACTAGTATAAACAATAATATCTAATACCTACATATTAAATGAATAATTATAAAAATGTACCGGCGATACATGTATCGGCGATGCATGTATCGGTATCGGTATCGCTTAAGACATCTAGAAAGTATCGGCGTATCGGTATCGCCTAAGACGTTCTTCATGTATCGATGTATCGGTATCGCTTTAGCGATTTTCATGTATCGATGCCCATCACTGCGTTCATTCACAATTAAAAACCATAATTAAAAAATTTGCAGAAATTGACAATATAAATGCGACGTTTGTTGAAATTAATGACAACTCACGAGAGAAATTAAGTACTATAGAGGTTTAGTATGGAGGCCGCCCTCTCAAACTGTCAATAGTGATAATAGACTTCAGGAATTAATTTTTTTACGTAAGTAGCGAACATGATGCGATAATTATGGGAGCTCTCAATTTACCTTGCAGGGATTGGGGTGGTCCTTTGCAGTCTAATTCCGGTCGCCGAGTGTGTACGACGGTTTGCTCGAAAGTTCACTTTTTCAAATGGTTAAGGAACCCAGTAGAGAACGCAATATTCTAGATTTAGTTTTAAGTACAGACTTAGACTTAATTGATAATGTCTATGTAGGAGACTACTACTACTACTACTCCACCAGTGATCATCGGCAAATAACATTTGAAATTGAAGTTAAGTGTTCATAATTCGGAGAGCCTGGAATACGTTTTGGATTTTAAAAGAGAGCTAAATTTCGTGACATGAAACCCCAACTTTCGACCCATAATTGGGATAAGGCTCTATCGCGTGATATTAATGACACAGGGATTTCTTTTTTTAATTATTTTAAACGTTTAGAATCAAGTAATATCCCATTACGTAAGACTGGCGAAGTCTGTTAAACCTAAATGGTGGAATCCTGAAATTAAAGTAGCTTAACGTTGAAAAGGAACGCGTATTCCGAATTTAAAGAAACAAATAATTTGTCCGATGAAAATGCTTACAAGCTACTGAGAAGGAGAAGCAAAAGACATTAGAAAAAGTAAGGGATCACCTGAAGATCATGGCCCTCGCCCCCCAGTCTTCTCTAGTTAGCCTTATAAGGCTAACTAACGAAAATATCACGATCTAACCTAACCAATCGTTAGGTCAACTGTACGCCCTTGACGATTGATTAAGTTAGGTCGTGATATTTTCGTTAGTTAGCCTTATAAAGCTAACTAAAGAAGGCTGGGGGCCCTGATCTTCAGGTGATCCAAAGTAAGCACAACTGTGAGGTGTGTATATAGTGAACCAAATTACATCGAATCCAATGGAATGGTATAATTATGTTAGGAATAAAAAAGCAGCTTCAGAGACTATTGTTTCACTCAGAAGCGAAAACAACGAACAATTCACGATGAGTAACAAATGACGAAATTTTTAAATAAATTCTTCTCTTCTGTGTTTACTAACGAAAATATGAACAACATTCCCGTAATCATGCTCAGTGATGATCATTTAAAACTTCACAAATTTCCTATCAGGTAAACTGAAGTAAGGGCCTACTCTCGGCCACAGGTAAAATTAATCCTAATGAAACCAGGTGCAGATAAGCTCTACCCAAAGGTACTTAGAGAAATGAACTGCGCAATAGTCTCTCCTCTTACATATATATTTAATAATAATAATAATAATATAATAATAATAATAATAAATCGTTACAGTTTGGAGAAGTTCCGTTCGACTGGAAACTTGCAAACATCACGCCAGTATTTAAAAAAAGGGGACAAATCGCTTCCGGGAAATTATCGTCCCATTAGTCTGACAGTTTTAATCAAAGATTCTCAATACGGCTTTCACCGTAATCGTTCTTGTCTTACATATATATGACGGGAGTAAAACGGTAGATGTTATTATATTTCGATTTTCAAAAGGCGTTTGATAAACTGCCCCATAGGAGATTATAAGCTAAACTTTATTCCCACGGAATTGATGGTAATGTCCTCGAATGGATTAAGAATTGGTTCAGTGAACGTAAATAAAGACTGGTCATTATTGGCAAAGCGTCTAACTGGAAAAGTGTAACTAGTGGCGTGCCTCAGGGATCAGTTCCGGGACCAGTTCTTTTTATTATTTATATCAATGACATCGACGCGGGAATTAAGAGCATGATTTCAAAATTTGCGGATGTTACCAAACAAACTACGAACAAAATCGTTTTCAAATTCAAGAAGATACTAATAAGTTACTCGAGTAGGCAGAAATTTCGCCAATGAACTTCAGTATAGATCAGTGGTGCACAAACTTTTTTGATGTGAGGGCCAAGCGAAGAAAATAACTAAATGTATTAGCCTACTTACTTTCCATCTAAGTCATAAATTAGGTCACTTTTATATTCTAACTTTTTCATTGAATTGAAAAGACCCGTGGGGCCACTGAAAAGACCCGTGGGGGACACATTTGGCCCGTGGGCCAGGGTTTGTGCATCACTGGTATAGATAAATGTAAACCGTTGCATATCGGTAGAAACAATTTTAAAGAAAGTATTCTGTGCGCAACAAGACACTAATGAATGTTATGGAAGAGAAAGATTGAGGTATTATTTATTGTTGCCGACACTCTTAAACCGAGTAAGCAAAGTATCGAAGCGGTTTGAAAAGCAAATAGAATCTTAGGATTTATTGGTAGATCATTTGAATTTAAGTCGGAGAAAACAATGTTAACATTATATAATACCTTAGTACGCCCCCATCTGGAATACCGCGTTCAATTCTGGTCCCCATTTTTACGACAAGCCATAGACAGAATAGAGAGTGTGCAGCGACGGACTATTATGATTCCTACACTTAGAAACGTATCATACGCCGCTCGTTTAGAAATGTTAAATTTATTCTCACTCGTAAAAAGGCGTAGTCGAGGAGATTTAATCCACGTATTTAAAACGATTAAAGGTTTTGATAATGTCGACGCAGAAAAATATTTCATTTTCAGAAATGCAGATGGAATTCGCGGTAATGGCCTGAAATTAGTGGGTAAACATTTTAATTCTAATGAAGCTAAAATTTTTTCTTCAATCGTACAGGTAATTGGTGGAATGGATTGCCAGCGAGGGAAGTTCAAAGCAATTCGGTCGAATCCTTTAAAAAGAGACTAGATGCTTATCTTGGCTTAAACCCCAAATTAGAAGCATTTGTTAGCGCATAAAAGTACTGTAGCATTTTCATTTGGATTTCCTCCTCTTCACTTTAAAATTTTCACTTTCTCTTTACAGTTCTTTCCTTCCTTTCAACCTCTCTTCTTTGCTTTGCCGATCTGTTGCCGTTTGGTGTCTTTTGTGTGTGTGTGTGTTTGTGTGTGTGTGTGTAGGCAACTGAGCATGGTTGAGGTCGAGTGTATGATAATTCACGGATGAAGTGGGGTAATTTTTCGAGGTAACAATTATGGTATCTTGAAACATTAAAAATTTATATAAAAAATCTTGAAACATTTTTATAGTTTGAAAAAGATATATTGGTCCTGATAAGGTTACGCTGTTAGGCGAGTTAAAGTTTGGTTAGATTAGGTTAAGTTCGGCCAGATTAGCGAGTACCTCACTATTTAATGACTTAAAAGAAAACAACTTTCAAGCAAGCCCTCGCTTGTATCCGAAACACTTATCTCGCCCTTTTCGGTTCGATGGCACTAAAGTCTGGTTAGGTTAAATAGTTTTAAATATATGGATTTAAAGTCTGTACCTCGCAAATGTGTGTGTGTGTGTGTGTGTGTGTGTGTGTGTGTGTGTGTGTTACCTAGGGAATCAAGACGATCTTGAGGATACACAGAGACCGTCGTGACACGAACGTGCGTATCCGTCATTTACGGTGTTGCGGTGAATTACGTTCATAAATTCTATCTTGTATCATGAAAAAAGGGGCTATAATTAAGGTTAGACTAGATTAGGTTGGGTTAGGTTAGGTTAAATTAAGTTTAATTAGTTATATTAAGTTTTTAAAATTGGGTGTATCGCGATACAGAATTGACTATAAGAAAGCGTGAAAATGTCGCGCTCCTGTAGGAAAACCAAGCATCCTCGAACGTTATTTATAAAAATGTTAGGTTGTTTCTTCTTAACATAAAAAAAAAAAAGAGTTAAAAGTATTTTCAAAGAAAAATGTGTTGTTTTAATTTAACTAAATTCCGTGATTATTTTTTAAGTATCTTAAAGAATGTTCTTTTTTTATTATTATTTTTTTTCATTGAGCGAAAAATTTCTTATTTTTTGGCCTACGTCATATTACGGAAAAATTAATATGATATGACGTAATTCCAAAAATAAATTCTTCAAAACGATATTAACATCCTTCAAAGTTCAAGAAATAAGTAACTCAATTATTTAAAACGACAAAAAAAAAAATTCCCTTCGAATATTTTTAGAAGAGTAGTTGGAGGGTGGGGGGGGCCTTTACTTAAAAAATAAGAGACCATTTCTCTGAAGTTTCATCAGTCCCCAAAGTTTGAGTAAGATAAATGAGTACCACCCGAATAAACATTATATTTATATGAATAATGTTCCGCGGTCAAGTTTTTATCTAAGACCAGTCTACTATGACCCTATATATCATTTAATAATAATAATAATAATAATATAATAATAATATATATATATATATATATATATATATATATATATAATATATATATATATATATATATATATATATATATATATATATATAAAACCGTATCACTGCTACATTAAACATTTTAATACTTTACAACAAAGAACTGTTTCAAAATATATGTTGATGAATTCGTTTAACGCAACTTTACATACTTACAGATGCATTCAGAAACTCAATTACGATAGGGTTAATATATATGTACAGTAGACGCGCTCTACCACTCTTAAAATCGATAAAAATTGAGACTCCAAAATTTTCGCTGCAACAGAATTGTGACGTTATAAACTCTTTTCAGTAATATATATATATTATATACACCAAACACTTACGTACATCCCATTATAAAACCCTTAACTAAATATTTGAATTAATTTCTTCACCTTATACCAAATTTTATATCGACCGTACATAATTCTTATATAAAAATCCAATTGTAATGACGCCTTTGAGAAGATTTTATATGTAAACAGGGGGGGGGGGGGTGGCCCATTTTTATTTCAGTGTTTACGTTTGTACTCTTTTACAAGTCCTCTTTCATGTTTACAGTATCAATAAAAAGGTCGTAAAAGAGGTGTCAGAAATACAAAAAATTTTTTACATTTTACATTTATTTATTTACTCTTTTTTTTATTTTTTTGGCTTTTCATTTTTACAGTTTACTTTATCCTCATTTTTTTTTCTTTGTTATTTCTCTTTGGGTAAAAATCTTGGAAGAATCATTTTCTTCACATTCTTTTGATGACAATAATCATTGTGCTCTCTCTCTCTCTCTCTCTCTCTCTCTCTCTCTCTCTCTCTCTCTCTCTCTCTCTCTCTATATATATATATATATATATATATCTTTTTAAAGAAAGGTGAAAATTTGAAGTATACGAGGTTGGGATAGTCATGCAAATTATGAAAACTTTTTACCATAATTAAACATTTCAACATTTTTATTTGTTAATTTTTGTGGATTTTCAACAAAAGGAATGTTTATTCAACAGGAATTTTGTTGACTCGATGTGTTGGCAAAAATTCATATCATACATCCGATAAGCGTTATGTTCTTTATTCATGTATGTGTGTGTGTGTGTGTGTGTCAAAAATTATTAATATGCGTAAGTATTTATTTATACATACATACAAACTTTATATAATGTAGTAATGGGGTTGTTTAACCTCCTTCGGAACGTTTGAGGTCATATGACGGAGGGGACCTATAACTTAACGCGGGATCGGAACCACGGGTCGCTACATCTCCTGAAGGCAAAGGACTCTCTCCCATCCAACTCCTCTCCACACCCAATGTCGCTTAATTTCGCTGAGCGACAGGAAGCGGTGTTACGACACTGGCTACAACAGAGCTCACCTTCCCAGACCTTATTTACAGGGTGTCCAGAAGTACTGCCCCCTACGATGCAACATAATAGTAACCTTTGAGGCAGGACTTCTGGGACATCCTGTATATACGTAGTATATGAAGCGTGTATCGAGACAAAGTTGAGTGCATTATTTCGAACAATGATTACATAGGACATATGGTCAACAGCCGTGGTTCAGTGGGTAACACAATTTGCCTATAAGCTCCTCCACCAAGCCAGGCCTAGAGGCGGGGCCACCAGCTTGACCTTCGGGTGAAGAGAGACCAGCACACGGAACTTTAACGAGGTAAGCGAAGTGAAGATACTGAGGTCGAAGGTTCGAATCCCGATGATGCTGGTAATAATAATCCAGCAGTTACCGCAATGACTCGCATTAGTCTGGATTGATGCTGCACCAGTTTCCAGCCCTCCCAGTTCATTATTATGACTCCAGAAAAAAAAAAAAATATATATATATATATATATACATACAGGGTGTCCCATAAGTCCGGTCTCATAAGAAAATTTACGAAAGTAATACATTGGAACTAAAACAAATGTTCAAATTGAGGTCTTGTTTTGGAACTTTTTTTTTTTTACAGGTAGAATAACACGCAAAGGCTAATATGAAAATGAGTTACACTCCTCAGGGAAAGGCGGAATTTGTTCTTTTGCATGCTTCTGGCCCCAGCCAAAGACAAACAGCTGAAGACTCGCTTTCATATTAGCCACTGCGTGTTATTCTACCTGCAACAAAAAAAAAGGGTCCCAGACTTCAATTTGAACATTTGTTTTAGTTCCAATTTATTACGTTTGTAAATTTAATTTAAAATAAATTTCTCTACGAGACCGGACTTATGGGACACCCTGTATATAAATGAAAAGTTTACTTAAGAAATAAAGATGGCTCGCTCATCTTCGAAATAGATCACGTTGATCAGTGTATCTACCTGTAGACACTTACAATGACTACTCCGTTTATTATACAGAATGAAAAGGAAACAGTTTTTTTCATAACACACACACATACACACACACACACAGGTTATATATGTATGTCTGAAATACCATTCATTCGTATACACATATCAAGATGAATCCACTCCCGTATAAGTGTATACACGCGGATCAATGATACACACTCATACCCGGCATTTTGATAGTGGTCAGCAATTTGCATTGTTCGTGGGCACGTAAAATGGGTGGATAAGAGCATAAACAAACTTTTAACTATCCTTTTAACGAGGCTTCACTTCAGATATTTCAAAAATATTACAAAATGTAAATGTTACAATAATTCACACAGATAACAAATTTAAATATAATCCTCACTCACATCAAAATTTCAAGGTTTTTCTTGGTCCCGCACAATTTGAACAGTTTCTCCTCGCCTCTTTGATCTCAAAAAGATCCCTTACACACACACACACCCACACCCACACATACACACACACACACACACACACACACACACAATGTGCGTATCTCCGCATGAGTGAGGTACCGACTTGTTTGAAATCCATATATCTAAAATATCAATTAACCAAATCTAACGATCGTGTCATCGAATTGAGAAGGACGTGTTGAGTGTTTCGGACGTAATTCAGGTCTGCAAAGGTGTTTTCTGTTAAGTCATTAAATAGTAAGGTATTTGCTAATCTAACTTTACCTAACCTTATCAGAACCATCAGATTTTTTTTCCGACAGTAAAAATGTTTCTAGATTTTTATAAAAGTTTTAGTTTTCCGAGGTATCAAAAGTGTTACCTTACACAAAAAACTACCCCACTTCATCGGTGAAGTTTGAAGTTAGCCCCAGTTGTTGTTCGCTCTCGCGCGCACAAAATAATATACGCATCTTTCCGATTTTCTAAAGGCACACACAAATTCAATCGATTAAAATACCCATGATGGTACGTGAAAACCCAAGATCTGAATGAGCATCGCGCGCACCACCAACCCACGGCAGAGAAGTCTTTTCTACACGGAACAGGGTATCAATGACGTATCTGCACATCCAGTCTGGAAGTCTAAAAGAGGTGGAAGCGGAATCCTATAAACTCGCCGTTTCCTTCCTCCATTCCGGTCTCATTGTGAATTGCGCAATACCGCAGTTATTTTTATATATATATATATATATATATATATATATATATATAAGACTGTTTTAACTTGTCGTTTTTTGAACTTCCAAAATAGGGCAAAGTCCATAAAATTACATTTGGTATCGGCGATAATCTCTCCATTTTTTTTTCTAAATAAATAAATAGAATAAAAATCAAAGAGAAAAATCAAACTATTTTTATCAGATAAAATCCAGTCCAGATTCCATATTTGATATTAAATTAATAGTTGCCTACCTCTAATCTTTTACAGATTCATTAATTATTTTGGGTCCACTTTTTTTTTAAATTTGACTTTAATAATTAATACAAAAAAAAAATTATATATTTCTATTTTATTTAATCAAGAGAAAGATCGAATTAAATTAGTTTAGGATCGAAGAATATCATTTTCTTTTACCGAATTATGAATTATTTATTTAACTTTATTAATTGAAAGATCGATTTTAAAAGATAATTAATAATAATTATTGGTTCAGGAATAAATAACTGAAATATTGAAGTAAAATGTATTGAAAAATTTTATTTATAGAATTAATAATTATATTTTGGGGTCCCAACTCAATAAAAATTAATAGAGGATTTTTAAACATCTTTAAAATGGTACTTTAGTTTTGCTTCTGCCCGAATTGTTCATTCTGACGAAGGTCAAGCTTGTCACTCCACCTTAGACCTACAGTTTAAAGTGGAATCCGAACCACGCCCCACCAGCAGCCCAGCGTTTTAATCACTATGCTACCAAGGTACCCATTTATCTACCAGCCAATTTCTTTGTGTGGAAGGATGAACAATGAACAGCTGGGTTTTGCTACGCGCCGCCTACCGTCACCGGGTCTCAATCCTGGAGTCGATGGATTCGTAGTCAGCGACGGTAACCACTGCACCACCGAGGCGCATGGTATATATATATATATATTATATATATATGTGTGTGTGTGTGTGTGTGTGTGTGTGTGTGTGTGTACCATTTTAAAGATGCATACAAATTATATATTAAATTTTCTATATGTGTAGGGTGGGCCATAAGTCGCTTTTCCAAGTGAGTTTCGTTATAATACTAAAGTAGAACGACTTATGGAGTATGGACCATCCTGTATATTATATCACTTTTTTTTTTTTTTTTTACTTTTGCCACCGCGAACACCGAAATCTATTGATCTCAATTGTTCCATTTTTCCACGCACTCTCCGACAGAAGGGGAAAGGTGTTCGATTCCGGTGGCGTCACGGCGCCATTTGGGCGTCTATCCTCTTACCGAAGACGAAGGACTTTAAGCTTTGTTTGATCGCATGTGGGAGGTTGGGAGACCCCTTATTACGAGAGTGGGGCTAACCTAGAGAGGACGTACCGATTGAGATTTGAAATTTCTTTGCCTGTTTGTGGGACGATACAATGGGGAGGTTTAGTGTGCGTTTGCGGCGTTTTTACACGTAGTGTGCGCGTGTCTGGACGTGTACATACATTATTTTATTGGAAGGAGATCCCATCGACACTCTTATGTTAAGTTAACTCAACCTCACTTAAACCACTGAAAACTTGTAAACAGAATGTTCCGCCTTTTAGATAGATGCTAGCGTGTGGATGTGTATTAGTTTTTTAAGATGCGAGGCTGCTAATCAGGAGGTACTGGGGCTCGAGTCTGGGCTAGAACTTTATAATTTCAGACTCCTTTAGCGGGTCGTGGTTCGATTTCATGTTAGACTGTTGGTTGGGGGAGGGGGCAAAAAGCTTGAGCTGTCATAATGAACAATTCAGGCGGAAGCGAAACCAGGGTTACCGGGTTATATATATATATATATATATATATATATATATATATATATATATATATATATATATGATCCAATAACCTCACAGAACTCCGAATTTTAGAATCTTTGTACATCTATAGAAACAAACCCTCCATTAACAATAATAATTAGTTCATCTTACAAATTACAGCTCTTTTAACTAACCAACCGATTTTCATAGACATATCATACCTTTTAATTTACTGACCATACAGTTTTCTCTTAGTTTTTGCCAAGTATGGAGGTTGATGTAAACATTGTGTATTTACCAGTTGAGGTAATTTAATTTAATTTTAATGATTTTAATTTTTTGTAGTGATGTAATTTTAATGATTTTAATTTTGTATTGATGTAAGTTTCATTATTTTTATTTTTGTTTTAAGGTTTTAAGACTTAATTCACTGATGATGACAAAAGATTTGTCGAAACGTCTGAGTACAAAAAAATAAACGAAAATGTTTGCCGTTGTGTTGGTCCGTCTTTTCATCTGTAAGCTCCGTTTCCCTAAGGAGAAGTCAATAGCTGTGATATATATATATATATATATATATATATATATAATATAATATATATATATATAACTTAGAAATCCATGTTGCTCAAAGTTGTTGCAGCCATTTTGATTATCTGTAACGCCATACACTAATTTACATGATACATTAATTGATCAATATATATGCAAAGCGGTTTTCATACAAATGCGTGTGTATCTATGAACATACGTAGTACGTACACATCCGTACGTGTTTTTTCTTCATTTGGTCCGTGCATGCGTGTGTGGGGCCCCGGCTCGGGCAAATTTACGAGGCGCTCAAAAAGCGGACAAATCTATTAAGCATTTGAAATTGGACTTAATGAGCCGTAAAATAAAAATCCGGGACCCGACAATTTAATCCGGAGTAATCCGGGGTAATCTAAGGTAATCCGAAGGACTCGATAGGAATCTCAAGGATCCGAAGAGAAATCCTGCATTGTAATCTCTTTTTTGGGGGGAAGGAAATTAAATCCCATTTGATACGTCAATAATTGCTACGCGTTCCTTTCGGGATTAATTCAGTTTTAAAATTAATTATAATTTATCCGATAATTTAAATTTAAATTGGACTGCATGCAAATATTCAGTTTAAACCAAATATTAAAGGATCTAAGCATAAATTTAATTTACACACACACACACACACACACACACACACACACACGATTTGGATGTACTTTGAACAAGGCTGACATGGAGTATTGTTGTTTTCACTGGTGGTGAACCACGTATAGAAGCCTCGTCGGTACATTGACCCCCTATTTGCTTGGCAATGCTGCTACGATCTGCTCGTACCCTGAAATGGGCGTATGTGCGGAATGATGCTCTGTACGAAAATAAGTTGAACTCTTCATTCTTCCGCGTGAGTTAGGAAAGCATCGATTAATATATATATATATATATAATATATATATATATATATATATATATATATACAGACGTTACAAGCGGATTTTGTTCGCAGAGATTAGATCCTAGATTTAATCCACATAAATAATCTATGCCAAGATATTCGACATATAAAAAGGCATAAGAAATATATCCTAAAAACATAAGACATACGACAAACAAGCAACATGTATACATACATACATACAAACCGTATCTATCTATGTAGCTAATATATATATATACACACACACACACACACGTAATACAAGGCATACTGACATATAAACCCTCCGGATACATAAGAAATGTAAAAAAATATACGGCGTGAAAGACCTATCATTAAGGCATAAGAAAGTAATTAAATGGAGAAAGTGTGAAAATGCAGGTAATTTTGCCTAATGACTTTTTTGCCTTCTGATGTGGTTTCGAGGGACGAAAAACAGAAGGTTATTCGAACCTTTCCAACGAAAAGAATTTGAAACTACCATTCCATGGTTCAACGGTTATATACATACATACAGTTACATGGTCAAACGGCTTGGTATAGAGAGAGAGAGAGAGAGAGAGAGAGAGAGAGAGAGAGAGAGAGAGAGAGAGAGAGAGAGAGAGAGAGTTTCTTAAAAATGGGATTGTGAATGAGGCTGTACTTTTCACAAAATCGTAAAATGAGATATTGTGAAAGCGATTTCAATGAATGAACGTCCGAGTATTTTGGGAAGTAATGGTTAAACCGATGTCCACAAATACGCCTATTTTAACGACTGCTCGGGGCTATGAATAGTTCTACCTGAACAATTATACATATGTAACAAAGTTTCCCCGCAACTCAGGTGACCAAAGAGAATATTATGAAAGCCCCCCCCCCCCCCCTTCCCTTAAAAAAAAAAAAAACTTTATACAAAAAAAAAAATTCTATGAAATTTTAATCATAAATTTCAATGAAGAAGGCACCTCTTTCCGTTTTCTTTCATTAATGAAATTCAAAATAGTTTCCCATAAAAGTTTGGACATAATTTTTTTTTTCTTCTCAGACTTTGTTATAGTTTATCATTAATTATTTTGTTTAAAAGTTTTAGCGTTACTTATGAACAGTTTATGATATGTATATTAATCCTCCAAGGGTGGAAGTGTGGGGGGTAGGGGTGTCTGGTGGCAGCATCTCCCGAGAATTTGATACAATGTGAATTCCAAAGACCAAAGCAAAAATTATGAATACAAACTCGGCACTCCTTTATAATGTAATGCAAGGAATTATGGAGAAACACACACACACACATATATATATATACACACACACATTTAACTGCAATGACCACGCAGTATATTAATGTATAGAAACGACGTAAGTATAGAGGAGTGTTCTGCACACGAGGAAGAGAAATAACAAACAAATGAAAAATAAGGCACCCGCCCGGGAATCGAACCCAGGATCTTCCAATTGCCGGTCAGACGTGCTAACCACTACACCACGGAGCCACGATAGTCAGAAGTTGTAATTCTCCTACATAGGGCAGAAACCAATGCCTTGAGAGGGCACCCTCGCAAATCGTGAATATGTACATTTAACTGCAATGACCACGCAGTATATTAATGTATAGAAACGACGTAAGTATAGAGGAGTGTTCTGCACACGAGGAAAAGAAATAACAAACAAATGAAAAATAAGGCACCCGCCCGGGAATCGAACCCAGGATCTTCCAATTGCCGGTCATTTGTTTGTTATTTCTCTTCCTCGTGGCAGAAAAACACTCTATAATTACGTCGTTTCTATAACATAATATACTGCGTGGTCATTGCAGTTAAATGTACATATTCACGATTTGCGAGGGTGCCCTCTCAAGGCATTGGTTTCTGCCCTGTGTAGGAGAATTACAACTTCTGACTATCGTGGCTCCGTGGTGTAGTGGTTAGCACGTCTGACCGGCAATTGGAAGATCCTGGGTTCGATTCCCGGGCGGGTGCCTTATTTTTCATTTGTTTGTTATTTCTCTTCCTCGTGTGCAGAACACTCCTCTATACTTACGTCGTTTCTATACATATATATATATATACACACACACACGTGTGTGCTTATATTTGCTTGATGGTATTATACATAATCCAAAATTTGATCTGATGTTGGAATTGTGCTCTTCGTCTCTAATTTTTTAATGAGTTTTGTTTAGGAAATTTTCGGAGCCCATTCGAGTCTTATAATAATCAGTTGGATATAATATATATATATATTATATATTCCTTGGTTGACCTTCGTTTTGCTTCCGCCCGAATTGTTCATTCTGACGAAGGTCAAGCTTGTCACTCCACCTTAGGACCTTTTATATTATATATATATATATATATATATATATATATAGTTAAAATAAACATCACAAAAGTAAAACAAATATTTAGTAGAAATCTCGACGTTTCAGTAGAACCACGACTGCCCTTCTCAAGAGTCAGCAGAAGACTCTTGAGAAGGGCAGTCGTGGTTCTATCGAAACGTTGAGATTTCTAATAAATATTTGTTTTCCTTTTATGGGTTTTTATTTTATCACGAAATTATGTTTAGCATATATATATATATATATATACTGTGGAGAGAGAGAGAGAGAGAGAAAAAGAGAGAGAGAGAGAGAGAGAGAGGAGAGAGAGAGAGAGAGAGTTAACGTGGGTGGCATCTGTACCATACACAAAAGTCTAAAAAATTTATCTCCGAAGAAGCCGGTGAGGTGATTTATATTGCAGAACTGCCTTCATTCTTACCCTTTTCATTCATTGAAAAAGAAAAAGTGAAAATGGAGAACAAAAGATATATTAAAAAAAAATTATATATTTATATATATATATATATACTAAGGTGAAGCAACAAGCTTGACCTTCGTCAGAATGAACAATTCGGGCGGATGCAAAAACCTAAGATTACATATACAGTGTGTGATATATATATATATATATATATATATATATATATATATACTGGTAATTTATAAATTTCAAGATTTTGCGTTGAGATTTTTTGTTCCCCCCTTCAAAATTTGGAGTCGCGGTTTCGCGGAACGAGTGGATTAGAGCCAGTTATCGTCGAGAGTTTGGGAAGGAAGGATGCGTCTCTTCTCAATTGCTCCGTCTCACTGTAGCACTTGGTTTGGTGGTGATAAGTGCATTCGAAGTAATTCGACTTAAAATAAAAGTGTTTGAAATATGATAAATTTTCCCACTCGTTTTAATTGAAGGGAAAACACTTTTTTTTTTTTTTTGAGGTTTCGAAAAAATGTGAACGATTAGCTTTAAAAAGAAAAAAAAAATGGATTTGATTTCGAATCAAATGTGAAATATTTAAAATCCAAATCGTACATCAAGTTCGGAGGAAGGAAAAAAGATAAAAATATTGAATCTTATTCGTTCGTTAATATTAAATGATATACGAAGATAAATTAAAGTGAATTTTAATTGAATACATTTCGGTTAAAAAAAAAAATATAGAAAAATAAATTAACAAACATGAAATTGGTTTTAATTCATTTCACTTGGTGTCATGTATTATTAATCGCATTTTCGGTGACTCGCCTAATGCACTGCAAACATGTCAAACACGGTAAGATACATTCGTAAAATTAATTTCACATTTTGTAAATGTAATTATTCAATAATTATCGTAATAATATTAAATTTTAGTTTTACCCAGTGGGTCCCAGTTTAGAGAGTTATTTGGACAAAATGTATCGTATCCTAAATTCATCTTCCCACGTTTGTACCGAGATAGGGCTATACAATACCCTGATACTGTACTTCTAAAATGTAAGGAGTTTATAAATTTTTTTTAGCAAAACTATATAGCCTTTGATATTTATTTTATGTATTTGAAAACCCTCAATTAATGAAGGCCTATTTTATTATAAAATATAGCTTATAACTTGGATAACCTCGATAGGCCCGGGTGGTTTCATGGTTTCCAAATGTAATCTAATGCAGGAAAAGATGTAGGCCTTAAGAATAGAACATTTTGTATCAAAATATAAAAATTAGCTTACGGTACCACTCGGCTCCTGAACTTTCACAGCTCATACCGTGTGAACTTCTTTCGGTATAACCGGTATGAAATGACTTACGCTTAAGCTAGTGTATTAAAAATATAAGTAGACCAGATAGTTCCGGACATGTCAGTAATATAGCTTTGGTAACCTTACGTAGGTCTGTGACGCTTAACTATTTAATTATGGGCCCAAATATATGAAAAAAATAATACGCTTATCATCATTGTTCTCATAAGCTGACTTTCCCCATTATTTATATAAACGATTTATCCGTGACACTAGTTTCTTAATCAGTGGCACTAAGGCACGATACCTTTAAAAACATTATAAGCCACTGTAGGTTAAAAGCAGTAAAAAAAAATTAACTGCCAGTTTAGGTACATAAAAGTAATGTCTAAAAAATATATACAATTTTTTTTTATTTGTACTCCTATTTAATTTTAACTTTTTATTATTAAAAAAAAACCATTTTCTCATGACGAGAATTTCATTATGGAAAACAATATTATCCATTTTTATGTTCTTTTATAGCTGTTAAAAGAATCCTGTAAAAATCTCTTTTTTTTTTTTAAATTTTCATATTCGCAGTAAAATTTGATTGAAAACCTATAAAAGACATTGATGGATCAAGGTTTCCTTATGGGAGGCTAAACCAACAAATTTGCTGTGTAGGCCTTTGGTCTGTACGTATTTTGCGTTATTCCAACTCACACCGTACATTATTTTATTTATACATTTAAAGATAAGTACGATCGTAAGTGAATTACGGGTTTGGATAATTTATTATTTTATTCTGGAAGGGGTCGACGTGGGATTGGCTAAGTCTCTTTATCTTAAACCCAATAGGCCCATATCACATCTCAGTATCTACCTTAACGCCCAGCTTATTAGTAGGTAATATTTTCTTGGTCCATAATGTTCCTTTAAAAGTAAAATGTAACGTGTTTTATGGGAAAAATTTAATCTTTATTACAGATTTAAGACAGTTTTTAGAGCCCTCTCACTCCATAAAGAAAATTCTTTATGCAGCCAATAGGCCTAAAAGGACCTAGACAACAAAACTTAAGTGAAACTCACCTCCGATGAATGTAAATTACACCGAGGGTCATTTTCCTTTTGAACAACCTAAGGAGGAAAAAATAATACCATTGCAAAATATTTCCATTTTTCAATTCAGCTGACGATTATTTTTGGTTGACCCCGAGTGACCCGACCTAACCTAACCCGAAAGAATTTTGAAAATGATAATGGACGATTAGGTCAAGCCTAATTGACTGCCAGATCCATTTAAGGTTACCTTAATTAACAAAAATTTAAAAAATTATTTATATTTTTTGTCTTCGATTTCAAAACACAAAATAGAAAATAAAAATCCTTCTAACCTTTTCTAATTAAAATTATTGATGTTATCGTAATTTCCATATTGGCGGCCCCCCCCCTCCCACCCCCAAGTGTCTTAGTAAAATTAGGTTCAAATATATTTTCTCTTTTTACCCATTTTTAAAAGATTGTACTATACAATTCACACTTTTCAATTTTTTAAATAACTAAACCTAAAAACGCTTTTTCCTTTCAAAAAATATAATTACCGAAATCTGTTAGTGATTTAAGTGTTCTGTAATGTCATCGCGACATCTGTTATGACGACCGCCCTCCCATCCATAAAAAAGCCACACCCAACGATGCTCATTCTCAGAGCTTAGAAGGGACAGTAAATGTTTTAATTAGCAATAATTAATAATGTTTTCATTGGAGATAAGTGTTAATAAATTAGGATGTCGCATTAATTAAAGAGGAGAGTGGTATTTTTACTCGATATTTATGGATAAGTCTCGGAGCGGTAAATGTTAACAGGCAACTTCGTTCAACACTATCGTGAACCATATTAGGGCATGACCCAACCTAGCCTACCCTCTCAATTTATACGTCTTGACGTGTGAGAAATGAATTTTGCAGTTTTCTTTTAATTCAGATTTGGACGTAGAGCTTTATCCGTCTTACCTTCGACAGTTGCTTTCCATGACGTAGCCAAGAATCGTCAGACACAGCAGGTTCCTCTCCTGAAAAAGGAAATTTCCTCAAATTTAACGAGTAATTAAGTAATTACCACTGAATCTATGCTGTAATTCACGAAGTAACCGTTGAAAAGCGGTTATTATACTGTACTATACAAACACCTCGCAAATCAAACAAAACACACCCACTCGTTTGGCTACCTTATAAAACCGCGACAGTCACATTTTCAATTGTGGATGGCGACATTTAACCTAATTAACTTAACCTAACCTAGTCTAGCCTTCATTATATCCCTTTTTAACATGATGTTTAATGATTTTCAATAAAAATTTCAAACTATGACGATGCCGCTGATGTCGCCACACACGTTCGTGACGAGCGCTGCGTATCTCAAAGGTTGCCGCAGTTTCGTAAGAGAGCCAAGGACATACACACATACATCTCTGCAAAAGTGACAATATACCGACCTTTAAAACCCATATATCAAAAACAACTAATCAACCAAACCTAATTTAACCCAACCTAACCTTAGTGCCATCGAGCCGAGGAGGGTGTGATAAGTGTTTTGGGCGCAATTGAGGGTTCGGAGGGTGTTTGCTGTCGAGTCATTAAATAGCGAGGTACTCGCTAATATAGCTAACCTAATGAGGACTAAATTTTTTTCTGACATTTTTCTAGATTTTTATAATAGTTTTTAATGTTCCGAGGTACCAAAAGTGTTACCTCACAAAAAAATTACCCCACTACATGTCAATCATCATAAACTCGACCTCATTTACCCTAAGTTATACACACACACACACACAGACTCGTCTGTGTGTAGCTTTAAGCAAAGGTGTGGACCGAAATTATTTTTCTTTGTACCCCCAGAATCCTTTCCTCGTTTAAACTTTCGTCGAGATCATAAGGATGACTTGCCAAAAACGAACGATTCGAACTTTAAGGCTTAAACACGACATAATCACAGTCGCCAGGAGCAAATTGACGAACATTTGTTCCAATCTTTATTTTCTCGCAAAAAACGAAAAACTTGGTTTCCTCATTTTGAAAGAATTTAAAATGCGTTTAGTTCGTAAAGTTTAATGGCATCGTATATAAATAAGATTTAGCTCGTCTTTTTTTTTTGTGCGTACAATATGGTATGTTAGCCTATGATTATCGTATTTTACGAAGAATTTACCATTTAGGGGCCAATATTTTCCCTATCTGCTAGCCTCCATTAATCTTGTATATATACTCTTACGAAAAATCAATGGCGTCAGCAAATATAATACGCGGCATACAATTGATGTAAAATACTACATTGCAAATTATCATAAAATAAGAAGATTAAAAGACTCTTTTTCACTAGAAATTAAACGTTTCAAAACCTTATCTGTGAAGTAGGACCTATTCTTATATTTGGAGAACAAATAAGACGAATAGGTCCTACATATAGCTGAAATATTAACTAAGCGAGAGTGATACAAGATACACGCGTAAAATTACACCTTACTGACTTCAGAAATAATCCGATATGCTACTTAATGACGTCATTATTGTCCATAATTTTATTGATTCCAGCTGTGCCAAATCGACCAGTTTTATACCCAATTTCATTCCCATTTGATTGAGGTGTGGCAGCGTTGCAGCAAACGCAAACATCGTTCGTGGGATTTGCTTATTTTTACACCCATCGGGTATGAAGTGGTAGGAAACAGTTTGTGCACGCAAAGTTTATTTACTTTACATTTTACATTCTACGTAGCTGTGTAAAAAAAAAAAAATGCCAAAGGTTGACAGATAAATTTAAAATTATAATAGGTAATAGGCATATCTATTAATTTAGAACTGATATCATTGTACATATAATTTTCATGGGCATGTTTTAATGAATCCGCCTGTAAACACTTAACTGTTTTATTTATATATAACCTTTGGTCATATATATATATATATATATATATATATATATATATATATATATATATATAAGGGCTCTGCGAAGCTTCGAGATTCGAGTTGATTTCGAATCGGGAGAGAGGATTCGATTTGATTCGTTAGCTTGGACTCCGATTCGATATTTTCAGATCTCCATTAAGTCCGGTAAAAAACATCAGTGATGTTGTTTTGAAGAACACTTTTCTTTTTACTTAGATTATAATTCAGTCTATATACTGAGACCAATCTCTCGCGCAATAACACTTTTATCATACTTTAATACCATTGTTCCTCCTCATCATCAAATACTTAATACATTTTTTTTAGAAGGATTTACTTCGTCCTTTGTTCTCAAGAAGATTTAATTAATTTTATGCTTATTACTAATTGTGTGTAGACACACTCTAATCTATATGTGTACACTTGATTCGATTCGAAAAAAAATAATGTGATTCGCAGGGCCATATATATATATATATATACTGTATAAAGTATATATATATATATATATATATATATATATATATATATATATATATATAATATATATATATAACATCAGTACAGGAACTAGGGAACGCCAACGATTTCATTCAAGTAAAATAAAAAAACCCACTTCGTTATTAAAAGAAAATATTGCATTTGAATAAATTCGGTTGAAAACCACATCAAAGTTGCCCGCCCGCCGAGAGGCAGCCCAGAAACGTCAATTAACGCCTCTGAGTGTAAAACCGCTGTAATTAACAAAACTTCCACGACTGTCTTTATTTTTGCAAAATCATTATTATACACGAGTACATGTGTGTGTGTGTGTGTGTGTATATATATATATATATATATATATATATATATGCAGGAAGGAGGGACCCAAGGGCAACTTCCCCCAACTCCCATTGAAGAAGAGAGCCAAAATCAAGATCCTAGGTTTGCAAGATGCCTGGACACTGCGTTTGAAAGATTGGAGATCACAGAGAGGGGGAAAGATGGATTGAGGAAGATTGTTCCAGAGTTGACCGGTTGAATAAATGAAAGATTGAAAATACCGATTAACCCTTGCATGAGAGAGTTGGACAGAAAAAGAATGAGAATGTGTCGAAATTCGGGTACTGCGAGCTCTCCTTAAAGGAGGAATGCAGTTCGAAAGTTCAGAAGAGCAGTGTCCGTTATAATGGCGATAGTAAAGAGTATGAGAAAACATTGCGGCGAAGGAGAAG
Source organism: Bathynomus jamesi (assembly GCA_023014485.1). Classification (NCBI taxonomy): domain Eukaryota; kingdom Metazoa; phylum Arthropoda; class Malacostraca; order Isopoda; family Cirolanidae; genus Bathynomus; species Bathynomus jamesi. The sequence continues at coordinate 168,009 of JAJOZX010004156.1, forward strand.
GATTGAAGACAGTCAGTAAAATGCGGAGAATTGATCAGACGAAAAGTTTTTGATTCCACCCGATCAAGTGGAGCTGTATGGGTTGAACCACCCCACATATGAGAAGCGTACTCCATACAGGGGACGGGCAAGATCCCTGTACAGATACACCAACTGAGTGAGGGCGAAGAAACTGCGGAGCCGGTACAGCACACCTAACCTCTTAGAAGAGAGATTATATGTAATCTTTCCGAGAAAAGGAAACGCCAAGAATGTTAAGAGAAGAAGAACGAGTGAGTTGTATATTGTTCAAGATAAGGGGATAGTTTTCTGGAAAACTGACAAGTAAACGGATGAAGGAACCGAGTTTTTGAGTCATTGGAAGCCACAGCTCCAATCAGAGAGAGAAAGATCAGAGATCAGGTGCACCATAGCCGTCCTACGTGAATTACAGTGTGACTGTTGAGAAGGACGCTTTGTGAAGCAGGTGAAGTGAAGGGTGGAATCATCGGCATAGGAGTGGATAGGAGAGGAAGTGCGACTCAGCAGATCATTGATAAATAAAAGGAAAAGAGTAGGTGACAAGACAGAGCCCTGAGGAACACCACTGTTACAGGGTGTTTACAGGGTCATAAAATCATAAAAAAGTAAAAATTTACTGTTGGGTCATAAAGTCACTTCCTTTCTACTATTGCACATTAGTATTTGTTAGCAAATATAAAATAATGACAAAAATTAAAGAATAACAAATATGATGAAATATTAATAAATAAATGTACACTAAAATTTTTTATTATTTATCCGCAAACGTCAACTGTCCGTCATTTTTGCTTTATATATATATATATATATATATTTATATATATATAATATATTATATATATATATATACACCTTTTAACCTTTCAAAGGTTCCGTGCGATGATTCCTTATTTCACGAAGGTCAAGCTTGTCGCCCCTCCTCTCGAGTTGGCCTGGTGAAGTAGTGAGTTGGTTTCTTGTACTCTCCACCTCACATAGCCAGGTACGCCCGGCTCATCGGGGATTGTTCTGAGCCAGGCGTCTAATCTTCCTTTGAAGATGTCCACTGCAACACCACTCGTGTTTCTTAGGTCTTTGGGCAGCTGATTAAACAATTTTGGTCCTCTTACAACAAAACTATTTTCTTTCAGGGTTAAGGATGTTCCCTGTCTCGCCTTTAATTTAGGAACACGACACATTCTTCCTTTTCTACTTTCCACCGTTGTTTGGGGAGTGACAGAGTTCAGAGTAAGATTAGGGACTAGTTTCTCCATTATTTTCCAAGTGTAAATAATGGTGTATCTCTCTTCTCCTTTCCAGTGAATATAGGTTTAGTTCGCGTAACCTCTCCCAGTAATATATATATATATATATATATATATATATATATATATATATATATATATATATATATGAAAAATATGTGTTCCTGAGGATGTCATTAGACGAAAGCGCTTGAGCACCCCTTTGTGTTTCTTTTTTCCTTCGTGGTTTTATTCATCATATATATATATATATATATATATATATATATATATATATATATATATATATATATATATAAAGAAGCAAATATCATAAGTTAGTAAAAATATTTATAGCAAAAGTCATATAAAGTTATAATTTTTCATGTTATAAGATATGTAGACAGCCTGTATTAATAGCTTTTGGAGAACAGTCGTCATCTACAACCGCAGCTATGCATCGGCCAGAAAGGAAATCAGAGATGAAGGCGCGGATAAAAGGATAGAAACCGAAGTGGGGCAGTTTGGAAATTAAGGATTTGTGCCAGACTCTATCAAAAGCTTTTGATATGTCTCGAGCAATAACAAAGGTTTCACCAAAATTCCGAGGAGGAGGAGCAGGATAAAGAGTCAGAGAAGTATGTAAGAAGATCGCCAGTAGAGCGATCCCTTGCGGAACCCATACTGTCGATCTGAAAGAAGATTGTGAGTAGAGAGGTATTTAAGAATCTTCCTGTTAAGGGGAGATTCAAAAACTTCAGGAACGCAAGAAATCAAAGTGACAGACAAAGACGAAAGAATTTGCCAAGATAGGGTGTCACCGCAGAAGCACAGTTCTTGAGAACAACAGAAGAGACCCCCCCCCATCAGGACCGGACGCCTTCCTGGAGTTGAGCCCAGATAGAACTGGTTTTTTCTTCCGCCCGAATTGTTCATCCTGACGAAGGTCAAGCTTTTCACTCCACCTTACACCTACAGTTTAACGTGTTATCCTAACCACGCCCCACCAGCAACCCACCGTCTTAACCACTAGGCTACCCAGGGTACCCATTTATCTACCAACTACTTTATTGTGTGGAAGGATGAAGAGCTGGGTTTTGGTGCGCGTCGTCTGCCGTCACCGGGGCCGATGGATTCGTAGTCAGTGATGCTAACCACTACACCACCGAGTGTATATAAATTAGTGATGTAGCGGATGTCATTTTTTTCACATCCGCGGATGCGGATGCGGATGAGGATGTTTGATTTCAACATCCGCGGATGCGGATGTCTACATTTTCGTTATTTTTTAGGATATATTCGAGATTTGTTGTGTTTAACGTATATAATAAGTTATTATATAGAGAGAGCTGTAGCTATAATGTAGTATAATTGATTAATTGTACAATAATTGCTGTACTTTTCTCTGAACATATAAAATAATATCAAGCATCTAACTAATATAGAAATCAATTAGTGAATTCGTCTGCAAATAAATTCGTTCTATTTTGTTGAGTTTCAGCCACAATTAGAAACCATAATTGTGTTACCAGGATGCGGGACGTGAACCCAACTCAAATGCATCCCACCGACCTCTTTCCCCAACCTCCACCCTTATAGAAAGAGATCTTTAATTAGCTTGATAACTATTTATATTAAGTTTAAAGTTTTATTAGGCATATTTATAAATGAGTAATTAAAATAAAGTAAACTAAGATGTTCATCGTTTAATGTTCAAACTTAATTTTAGGAAGGTTATGCTTAAGGAACATTAATTTTTCTGCCTTTTCTGCTGCCAGTCTGTTTCTCTTTTCATCATATATTAATCCAGCACTGCTAAATAATCTCTCGCTTGGTACGTTTGTTGGAGGACAGGCTAAATGTTTCCTTGCAAGTTTACTCAAGTATGGATAGATATTCTGCGTATTTTTCCACCAACTAATAGGATTGTCACATGCAGCCAGGCGTTTTTCTTGGTGATAGCTCTCGATCATTTTTACTACATCTTTTGACATCGCGTAGGTCTCGTCATTGCTGCTTGACTCAAGAAACTGAGAGACAGATTCTGTGATAGATTTGCTTGTTGAAGGTGTTGGTTCTGTCACTGAAACTTTTATTCTTTTGGTGGGTGGCGAAGCGACAGATTCAAGAGATTGAAGCTCTTCAACTGCTTTGCCAAGTGATGATTTAACTCGTTCTAATGTACTAGGTGAAAATAACTTAGCTTTGTAACGTGGATCTAAGTAGGTTGCAAGAGAGTAACTTCATACAAGAACAGCCTCTCGTCTTGTCGCTTGCATCACTTTTGCGCACAATGAACTAGTTCTATTAATATAGTAGAATTTGATAATTTCCGCTTATTAATGACGTTTTATCTCAACGGTCCACATCCGCACGACATCCGCAGTCCAAAGTGCGGATGCGGATGCGGATGCGAGAAAATGCGAGAAAATGTGCGGATGTCCCGCGGATGCGGATGCGGATGTGACCTACATCACTAGTATATATATATATATATATATATATATATATATAGTGGCGTTCAAAAGTCTGCGTCCACATTATAATCACCCAATTTATCGTAAATTGTACAAATATATATGATAATTTCAACCAAAATTAATTTTTTATCATTACATTATTTGCTCCTAAATGTAATTATTATAAATGAGTAAAAAAATTAACAATTTAATGGCATAATCTTATTAATATGATCTCCTTTTGCTTTAATGACAGTTTCCACTCTGTGAGGCATAGATTCGACAAGTTTCTGGATAACATCTTGCACTATGCCGTTCCAGCATTCTTCTACATTCTCCCAGAGAGTTACAAGGAGTTACAAGGAAAAGAAGTACCTCAAAAGGCCTTGCGGCCCATACCGAGGAGGTACCAATGGCAACAGTGCCAGGGAAAATTTTCTACACCCTCAAATAGTGTGCAAGATTTGGTCTAACTTTTTCTTGAAGTGATCCACAGAGGAACTGTTTACACCTTCTGAAGGTAAAAGAATCGAGAGAAGGTATATTCTTTTTAGCTTTCAAACCCTTCAAATGGTCCCAAAGATGCTCTATTGGATTGAGATCAGGACTTTGTGGAGGAAACTTCATAATTTGTAGAACACCATCTTTTTTTTCTTATTGAGATAGTTCATGCAAAGGTTAGAAGTGTGCTTTGGGTCGTTATCCTGCTGGAAAATGAATCCTTGACCACAATGCCTCAATCCTGATGGTATTGCGTGTCTCACTAGTATGGAGCGGTACTTCTCTTTTGTGAGTGTGTAAGTGATTCTGTGAAGATCTTCAACTCCAGAATAACTGAACAACCCTAAACTTGAATGTTGTCTCCACCATGCTTACTGAATGTTTTATGCGGGGATCTATCAGTTTTTAGTTGGTTCTACGTCTAACATAAACTCTTCTACGAGAGCCAAAAAGGTTCCACTTTTGATTCATGAGTAAAAAGAACTTTTTTCCAGTCGTCTACAGTAAAATTTCGATATTCTCTCGCCCACTCCAATCTTTTAACCTTATTTTGTTTCCTCAGTAGTGGTTTAGACGCAGCAACTCTGCCATGGAGACCAGCTTTTATGAGTCTTCTTTTTATAGTACTTGTACTTATTGGGGAGTCCCGTTGTTCATTCAACCGTGCCTGAATCTGTGTAGCTGTGGCTTTTCTGTCACGCAGTGATGTAACCTTGATGTAATGATCCTCAGAATCAGTAGTCACTTTATGTCTGCCGGATCTTGTCTTTGAAGAGCACGATCCAGATTCTTTATATCCGCTTATAGTTCTTTGGACGGCCCTTTTTGAAACGTTAATTTTTGCCGAGATCTGCCATTGGGACATTCTCTCTCTTGAAAGGACAATTATATGTCCTCTCCGGGATAAACTTAGTTCCTTCGACATTTCAATTACGGCCTGTAAAGAGGTAAAGAGAGAATAGAGAAAATGATTGATTATTTTTTAATCAAATTGCTACAATGTCAATGGCTAATTGGTTTTATAACTTATAATAGACCAGTTGTTAAAATTACTGTATGAATACACTATTTTGAGGATTAATAACATTTGGCTATGGTCTGTCACCAATACCTGGGTTAAAATCGGTGTTATTATACTGCAAAGGAAAAAAACGTAACAGGACCACTTTCATTAATGTGTCCTTTCTTATGAAATAAAAGCTACATTACTTACATATGTTGTAGAATATATGAAATACCATTTCTTGTAAAAGAAAATACCTTAATATAGCGGATATACTTTCTCAGAGTTGTATTATTTTCTAGAAATTGTCTAAAACTGAGGTGGACGCAGACTTTTGAACGCCACTGTATATATATGTTTTTACTTTTGTCCTTTTACAGTGTTGTTGGTTCGTAATTATACAACTGTTTCACAATTATACAGAAAAGTGACTTATGAATAATTATTAATAATTAATATGTACGAAAGGCCAAGAAATTTCGACCTCTTTTTTTTTCTTTCCAAGTCTTAAAATAAACCACAAAAAGTGATTTTTTATTTAATAATGATAATAAATCATTTTTGAAAACAATGATTTTGATAATGACTAATTTGGGGTATTTTTTTTTTTTTCCGCTTTATGTATAAACAGTTCATTGGTTTATTGTATGGGAGTCAGTTCCAACCTGTACTGGTCACACCAGTTTTTAAGTAAGTTCATCAACTATATATATATATATATATATATATATATATATATATACCATAAGTGAGGGTGACCCCTCTCGTACATTTAAGGAAGTCACGTAAAAGGGCCTCGTAAACCTAGATATTTGTATCTATGTATGTGCTCACACACACACGTATTATATATATATATATATATATATATATATATATATATATATATATACAGTATATATATATATATATATAATTATATATATATATATATATATATATATATATATAGGTATATAAAATCATCTCTTGAGATATTGAAGAATAAAGAACTTAGCATACTATGACCCAGATAGACAGGAAATTCAGAGAAACACGGAAACAAAAGATTTAGGGATAATAATGACTGATGCTGGAAAATTTGAAACAGAATCAAATAGCGATACACAAAGCAAAGCGTTACGGGAGTGCGACTGAGAACTTTCAAAAGAAAGGACGAGAAGGTACCGTAATGATTCCCCTGTTAAAAACACTGATCACACCAAAACTTGAATACTGCTGTCTTGACGTCCCCATACCAAAAAAAAAAACGAGAAATTAATAAACTAGAAGAACACTAGAGGAATTACAAAGACAAGATTGATGGCTGCAAAGAAATCACTTACTGGGAAAGACTAAATTAAATCTGTATTCGCTGGAAAGAAGAAGAAAGAGGTACACCATAATTTACATATGAAAAATGATCGAAAACCTGGTACCCAATCTCAAACTAAACCCAATTAACATCCAGACTATACTGGAAAATAGGAAATGTAGAATGTGTAGACAGTGTAGTGTTCCCAAACTAAAAGCTCGACAAGGGACACCCTCAACACTGAAGGAAAATGGCTTGGTTGCCAGGGGCCCCCCCAAGACTTTTTAACCAGCTTCCAAAGGACATGAGGAACGTTACATGGGAGTCGAAGTTGAAATCTTCAGAAGAAGAGATGCCTGGCTCAGGACGGTACCAGATGAGCGATGGAGATCGCAAGAAAGCAACTCGCTTCTCCATCAGGCCAGGTCAAGAGATGGGGCCACCAGCTTGACCTTCGTGTGAAGAGAGACTTAGGCACGGAACTTTAACGAGGGGGTGTATATATATATATATGCAGGGGGGGGGGGGGTCTGAAAACGAAAGGTACCGGAACTCTCCTATATTTTTTACTTTCTTTTCCAGTAGTCACTCCATCCCACCCATGACCATCCCAATCCAAGAGAGAGTCGATTCCTCTTTACACGTTTAAAAAATGATCACGTAACAAATAAACTGTAAAATAGTAATGGAAATTGTTTAATTTCTTATTTTTTTGTTTATTTTTGCTGTCAATTCATTAACAGGTACCTGTACGCCATACCGGTGTGTTCCGGCACGAAAAGTAGCTACTGTATATATGTTACAGTCAATATGTAAAATTGGGGAATTTATAAAATGACTGAAATTCAGGCAATGTGTCAAATTGGTGATACACACAAAACCTAATGTAACGTAACCTTTCTGGTAATACTGCATACGCATGCCCACTGGTATTTCCCAATATGTTACCTAAAAACTCATGGCTATGTTAGGTTTAATTAGGTATTAAGTAAATCGAACATTTAACAAATTGCCTAAAATTTCAGTCAATTTATAAATTGCCTAATTTTACAATTTACTGTAACATATATATAAAACCATTAAGCCTACCTATAACAGAAATTGTATTCGATAGGTCAAAGTTTTCGGTAGTGGGGGTTGTGTACGTAGACAGGATGTGAGAACGGTGAAGTTAATAATTACATAGAATGTATATGTAGCAACATGCTAAAAATATGATTACGGTAACTTTAAAATGAAAAAAGAAAAAAGCGTTTCTTCATTTGTCTTTGATAAATGGTGCATTGCTTTTGCCTTTACTCTATTATTATTATTATTACTATTATTAAGAGTCCTCAATTCGTAAATTGAAGCGAACTTACAGGCTGTTATTTGCATAATTAAAGTTGTGTTCGGGGAATTAGGTGGATGTTAAGTTCGAGATAAATAACGTGTCATTTTTATAAACAAATTATTATTACGGTTTGAGAGAATGCTTGACGAAAGGGGTTACGTTGTTTTGGGAGACCTATATACCTTTCATTATTTGAAGCCCACAATACTGGACACACACACACACCACACACACACACGGTATCGTCAATAAGTACGCAGAATTTATTGACTTTTTCATCAAACAATTCAGGGCATTGATTGCACCTGGTGCATATATATATATATATATATATATATATATATAAATATATAAATAACACTGATCATACCAGAACTTGAATACTGCTAAAAGCAAGAAACTAATAAACTCTTAAGAAACTCAAAGACATTTCACACTGAGATTGATGGCTGCAAAGAACTTAACTACTGGGAAAGACTATGTAAACTAAATCTGTACTCCCTGAAAAGAAAAGAGAGGTACACCATAATCTGCATATGGAAAATGATCGAAAAACTGGTACCAAACCTCAAACTAAACCCAATTACCATCCAAACAAAGGTGGAAAATAGGAAAAGCCCGACTATTGACTTCTCAGGGAAACGGAGCTTACAGATGAAAAGAAGGACCAACACAATAGCAAACATTTTCGTTTATTTTTTCTACTTCAGACGTTTTGACAAATCTTTTGTCATCATCAGTGAATTATAAATCTTAAAACCTTAAAACAAAAATAAGAATAAATCATTAAAATTACATCAATACAAAGAAAATTAAAATCATTAAAATTACATCAATACAAAAGAAAATTAAACTTACTAAAATTAAATTAAAATTACCTCAACTGGTAATTCGTTCACACACACACACACACACACACACACACACACACCACACACACATATATATACATATATAATTATATATATATATACACACGCGTGCAAGTATATGAAACGGTGTTTCATTTACCCTTTTCTACAGACAGAAAGAGGCGTTAATGGGACATGGAAACTTTATTCGAATTACATCAGTAAATGCACGCATGAAGGTGTCTACATGAAAAGCATGTATACATCATCATTATGTCCATAAATAATGCACGCGGAACACGAAGAAAGAGGGAACGAACAGCTGCACGTATGGCGTGCGATGAACACGGCTCACTACTCCTGCCCGATGGTCAATAAGTTTTACGTGCCCACGCATGCGCACAGTCGACCAACCCAGTTTTAAGGGTTCCCACGTGGTGGGTGGGTTCCTATATACTTCGCTTTTGAAATGAGTCTATGCAGTTGATGCGGGTATGAGCCCTAATTATAGGTCGCTCCTGAGTTTGGTTTCCGGAACTGTCATCAAATCTGAATTCGGGTTTAGACAAGTAGGCTGACAGCGTTTTGTTACTCCCCCCCTCCCCTCATAGAGAAATCCTGAATCCTCCACTGGAGATGGTCCCTCCACATACAAATATAACAGTTATATACCTTTCATCGTACGAAAGTTTTTAGGAACCGATGTACGTCAAAGAAAAAGTACCCATCGTTGTAGAAGCCATTGCGCATATAATACCATGGCATGTAACGCCAGAAGTATTAGTTCATATAATTGTAGCAATTAATTTGCAATACACTTTGTCTGACGACTATAAAATAAAGAAAAATCTAATTAGTCGCGTTCATTTTTTAATTTTGGGACCCTCGAGCGATTCTTCTCAAAAGTAGGGTGTCATTTAGCGGTAATAGGAACAAATTGTAATGTTAACTAACAACTAACGCAAAATATAATTTCAGGAAGTTCCCCCCCTTGTACCTACCATTATGCGGCCCCACTTTTTGAAACAAGACGCGATTTCCCTTAAAAAATTAAATTTTGTAGTTTTCTTCGAGGTTAATTACAGTCTAAGTGAAAAATTACTTTCATATTTCAAGAAACTATTATTCAATGAAGTAATATATTTTTTTATTATAGGTCCTATGTAATTGTAGTGCAGATTGCACGTCGACACACACACACACAAAAAAAAATATATATATATATATATATATATATATATATATATATATATAGAGAGAGAGAGAGAGAGAGAAGAGAGAGAGAGAGAGAGAGAGAGAGAGAGAGAGAGAGAGAGAGAGATAACATGCATGAGCACTCGCAGTTTTTTAATGAAACAAAAATGCCCTCACTAGGATTCGAACCAGATTGACAGTACATATACCAGTCCTATATTTAAATGACCGGAAAATACTTAACGCTTACGCGTCCATTGCATTTGAGGCAATGGCAACATTTAATTCAGATCTCTCAGGTTCCGTCACAGTGTGATGGTCGCCTTGTGACTCCTACTCAGGAGGTCCCAGCTTGCTTGAAATCCTGGTTGTTGTTGTTGTTGGGGGGGGGGGGGCATATATATATATATATATATATATATATATATATATTAGGGCCATGCGAATCACAATCTTTTTTCCGAATCGAATCTCGAATCGAATCAACTGTACACATATAGATTAGAGTGTGTCTACACACAATTAGTAATAAGCATAAAATTAATTAAATCTTCTTGAGAACAAAGGACGAAGTAAATCCTCCTAAAAAAAATGTATTAAGTATTTGATCATGAGGAGGAACAATGGTATTAAAGTATGATAAAAGTGTTATTGCGCGAGAGATTGGTCTCAGTATATACAGGGTGTCCATAAAGTCACGCATCATAGGAACATAAGCAATGTCTATCTATTTATGTCTCCATCAAGCCAAATATGTTGAGGAACATTCAAAGAAACCTGCTTTTTTGTTTACAAACATGTTTTGAGATTGGTGGGAATCATTTCGAACAAATAAATAAACAAAATAAATGTATTTTCCTATGATGCGCGACTTTATGGACACCAGACATGGGGTAATAGTAATAGACTATTACAGGATTTTTCAAGTAATAGTAATAGATCATAATTTTTTGGCTGTAATAGTAATAGAAGGCAAAGTAATAGATAATAGTCCATTACTTCTCCATTACATTGGCAGTGGACATATTGTGTGAACAAAGAACTGAAAAAATGAACTAAATCTATCGTAAACTAAAATAAACATGTATGTGAACTAATATTGTGGCAAATTTTTCCTTCAATAAAGTAAAATTTATCAAGACCTACAGTCTCTCAAATTGTAATGATTTGGTTAAAACATATTTGTTAACACACTGCTTCTAATTGTATTTAAATAGACATAAAGATCCTTTTCAAATGAGTGAAGTACCCCACATACAAAAGTAATAGTAATACATGACCAAGTAATGGTAATAGTAATAGATGACAAATAAAGTAATAGTAATAGAAGAAATCAAAAGTAACAGTAATAGTAATAGAAACCCAGTAATAGACCCCATGTCTCAATTGGACACCCTGTAGATTGAATTATAATCTAAGTAAAAAGAAAGTGTTTATTTACGAAAGTGTTCTTCAAAACACCATCACTGATGGTGTTTACCAGACTTAATGAAGATTCGAAAATATCGAATCAGAGCCCAAGCTAACGAATCAAATCGAATCCTCTCTCCCGATTTGAAATCAAATCGAATCTCGAAGCTTCACAGGGCCCTAATACATATATATATATATATATATATATATATATATATATATATAATATATATATATTAGGGTGGTCCAAATCCATAGGGGGAAATTTCAAAATTGTCTTAGATAGTCTCCACAAGTGTGGTTTTTGTCCATTTAGTGTCCACATGGTCTGTGCAAAATTGCAGCGTGATTGGTGAATATTTAGAGGTCGCCCCACTCTGAATATATATATTATATAATGTACTTTTTCTTCCGTAGGTCCGATGGCTCAAACTCGATCAATTCCAAAAGTTTGGCTTCTAGGGATGGCAACTGGAACTTTATCCACGTCAAGGCTCCCTACATGCCTTGACGCCATCCTCTTGGGGCAATACCACCACATCAATCAAAAGCAAACCACCTCCGACAGTCTGAACCAGGCATGCCAGAGGGTGATTGAAGTCTGGACCCGAGCGCGGATCCCAACTCAACGGATCGACTCCTGTGTCCGTAAGCTTTCAAAGCTTTTAGACCGCTACAAAACACTCAAGAAGCACAGGACCAGGCAACGTGCCAGCGATAGAATGAATGAAGACATCTTCAAAGCGGACATCCAGGAACTGTTTGACATCGCAACCAGTGATGCCATGAGCACAATCGTCAACGTTGAGGACCGAAATTTCCTGTCCATGCAGCGCAAGGACGTCAATTCTTGCAGCATGGCTGGCATTGATAAGGAAACGACTACACAAGAGGACAGAAAGCGATCCAGAATGGAGAAGGAAGCCAAGAGGAAGGCAAGGCATGAAGCAACACAGAAAGATTTGGAAGAAGCAGGAGTGTCATCAATTGATCTTTCCTCTTCTTCCCTTTTTCGCAAGATGACGACGACTATAGACCATCGGTTCCGATTCCTTCTTCGTCTGAAGCTCCGGCACCAAAGCGTCCCAAGAACAAGGTTACGAACATTTTCCAATCTCCAGAAGTCATTGGAGCAATGGATCGCACCAATCTTTCTGACCGGAATGCTGTTTTCGTAACTGGAGCTGTATTACAGGCCACGGGGCATGATCTGTCTGGGATGACGTGCTCTCGGAGCTCTATTCATCGCTACAGAGAAAGTGGGCGAGAACAGGCAGCTCGAGAAGACCTAGAATCATTCTCTCTAGAAGACCCTGTCCTTCTCCATTGGGACGGAAAGCTTCTCCCCGGCATTGAAGGGAAGAAGACGAATGTGCATCTGATAGCAATCCTTATAACATTCAATGGACAGGAGAAGCTGCTTGGTGTCCCAAAGATGAAACAAGGAACTGGAGAAGCACAGGCCCAGGCATGCCTTCAAACTATGAAATTATGGAACGTGGAACAGCATGTGAGAGGTCTCGTCTTCGATACCACTGCGTCAAACACGGGTTTACATCGCGGAGCCTGTGTCAGGATTGAAGAAGCATTGGGTCACGAGCTAGTTTGGATCGGTTGTCGACATCATATACTTGAAGTCGTACTTGCTGATGTCTTTGCCTCAATATTTGGCTCAACAGGAAGTCCTGAAACAGGCCTTTTTAAGCGATTTAAAAAGGAATGGCCATCTCTCTCCCACGAAGCATTTGTCTCAGCATCGGACAGCTTGTTCGAGAACCCTCAACTCCAAGAGATGAGAAAAGAGATGCTCACTTACTTACCTAACGCTCTTCAGGCAAGCCAACCTCGTGACGACTACAAGGAGTTCCTTGAACTATCTTTGCTCTTCCTGGGGGAAAGACTGGTGGTCAACTCTTTATCCGAGCTCCGGGTCCCATGCACCACGCGAGATGGATGGCGAAGGCGATTTATGCGCTCAAAATCTACCTCTTTCACTATCAATTCAAGCTCACAGCACGCGAAGAACGAAACGTGACTCAGCTGGCTTTATTTGTCAGTCTGATTTACGTCAAGTACTGGCATGAAGCGCCAATGGGGACACAAGCTCCTCTCAATGATCTCAAAATGCTGCATCTTCTGGAAAAATATCCACACGGAGGAGCTGCACAAGCGGCGAAGACAGCTCTAAGACGCCACCTGTGGTACTTGTCGGAGCATCTGATTGGACTGGCCTTCTTCGATAATAGGATCGATCCTGATACCAAAAGGAGAATGGTTCAACACCTCCAACATCCCCAAAAGAATGGCTGCCCCCGACGAATCGACATGGCGGAAGCTGGTGTTGAAAATGATGTGGCATCCTTCATCACGAAAAGGACATTGACCCTCTTTGATGTCTTGAAAGTTGGAGGTAAGGAGGAAGCGCGCCAGTTACTTCAAAAAGATCCACGGGAATGGCCAAATGACAAGAACTACAGGGAACTTAGAGATCGCGCCTTAAAGATGAAAGTCGTCAATGATGCTGCCGAGCGAGGTATTGCTCTCGCACAACGCTACAATGACACTTTGACACGAAACGAGGACCAGAAGCAGTACCTCCTACAACTCGTAGCCGCCCACCGAAAACAGATACCAATACCATCCAAGGCGACTCTGATGCAGAAGAAATAATGAAGATACACCCATTATCATGTCCTATTGTCTTACTGTTTTCTTTCATATTCTTTGAGAACCAAAAAAAATGTAGTTATTCAGTTGTCTATATATTTTCCCAAATTTTCAAAAAGGGGGCAAGTGGGGCGACCCCTAAATATTAACCGAATAACGTGAAACTTTGCACAAATACTGTCCACACCAAGAGGCATAAAACCAACCTTGTGGAGAGAACTTAGTCGATGCTTTAACTTTTTGGACCACCCTAATATATATATATATATATATATATATATATATATATAATATTATATATATATATATATATATATATATATATATATATATCCAAAATAACCAAATTCCTACAATTTCGCCGGTGATCATTGAAGTTACATTAGCTCGAACAGGTATGGTCTTTTATATTTAAAAAATTGTAATCACTTCCACTCGCGTTAAGGTCGGTGGAGGATCCATAAAAAAGTTCAGAGAATGCGCTTTTTTTTACCACATACAATGATTAATTATTTGTCGAATGTCACTCGCATTACAGTAGATGTTAACTAAAAAACTAAAAAATCAAATTACTAAATACTACTACATCCTACCTGACATTTTTACACACCGTTTTGTGTTTAGGTTTGGTTAAGTTAGGTTAACCCAACCTAAATTGAATCCAAAAGAACATCTGCAACAAAGTAGGACCTGTTATCCAAGTAGGAGGTAAGTGATACGAAAGATAGCACCGAATAAGAGCGAATGTAACTTTTATATATATATATATATATATATATTATTTTTATTTCTTGGTTGAAGATAAGAATTCGTTTTTCTTCTTTGTAAATTCACTGTAAATAAATATTTCTAAACACATTTTTATATGCTCACATTATGCTAAAGATTTCTTTCATTTTTATCAAGAACTTTGGAGGATGTAAATTTTTTTTTTCCCCGCTTTTAAGTGACAAATTTACAAGTAATTAATTAGTTTTTATTCACACACGAGAGAGAGAGAATATTTATATTCTTATTAACTATATACGTATACGTTCTCCTTTGAACGAAAATGCAGCAACGACAATCCGCTATCGCATACTGCTACAGGCAACCAGTCCAGAACCGGTTTTATACGGAGAGATATTTTGTAATCTTTCATTCCACGTTGATGATGTGTATTATTGGAGGCAACAATGGTTGGCATTAAACACGGTATCTCTCCTCGGAGCGGGATTGCCAACCTTTTCTCCCATTCAGACGGAAAGATTTCAATCTGGTCCCCTTTTGTTCAAAAAGTTTCACCTACAGCTTATTATCGCTCGTCACCATTTTCATCTGCGGAGGAGAAGGGAAACAGTCTTTGCCCAAATATTTCTGTAATTCGTCCATTTTCCTTCGTTATGAACCCATAAAGACGTCACCCTCATTTCACGAAGGCAGTTCGTTTCCAGCGACTCGTGAAGTCTCTCGAGTGGCGAATTCTGAGAATTTGGCCCCTTCGGCGACTATTTTTGGGCTACATTTTTGCCTTTGGGCTCCCCTCACTATTTTATTGTTTGGCTGAAAGCTTTTGTCTCTTTTTACGAGGGTTGAATAATCACCAGAAGGTTTTAATTTGCGGCTCTCCGCTTCTGGCAATCATTGGGAAGACAAATTATCAGAAAAATGCTTTATGAAGATAATTTACATTTTATTTTCTGAAATATTTTTAAAGATCTTTAATTTCTTACTGCGCACATGGGCCTAATAGGCCTTATCGGAGAGAAAGGAAAAAAATGAATTTAAAATGATCTACACTTCACAAATCACAAAAGTGCCATATATATATATACACACCTGTGCTTCCCACGTTTTACACACACACACACTCACACGCGTGCACATATGACGAGTACGGGCGTGTAACCGCTATAATAAAAAGACTTAAAAATATCTGACAGAGACAAGAAGCGAGTCTCGAAATGAGGAACAGCGGAATTCCTGAGAGGGCGATGGGCGCCATCCGCACAAATCCACTTTAGCCTTCGATATCAATTTGTGAACACGGTCGTTCGAGATAATAAGTTTACCTGAACACGGAGAAAACGTTTCGCTCCTAATTAAGCGGTTTTCCATTCTCGCTCAAAAGTGGTCGTCCGCTCGTTCTCGTTCTTCCTCGCTTTTGGTGAGGCGCCCAGACAACAACACCCTTGTACCGCTTGTAGGAGGTGGTGTACCGGTGTGTTAATGCGTGTTCCGTTCTTAGCTATACTTAAATACGGGGCGTATTGAGTGTAGTGTCACACGGGGGAGTGTGGAAAATTTTCCCGTGTAAAGAGACCGAGCCTCTAGTTTTTGTTACAGGCTGATTAATTTTCTTGGTTTTACTTTATATACGAGATACGCTATATGAAAAGCTTATATATATATAATGTACTTCACTGTACTTCCAATTATCCTAAATTAATGATCGAGCCTGAAGTTCGACGACCCCCTTTTATATAATAACCGATGAGCTCCCCAATTTTACGAGACCTAAACACTATATACTTCTCCATCAGACCCTTCGTGGGAAGGGCTTCCTGTCGTCAGGTTGGGAAATCGTCTGGCATTAATCAAAGGTAATGCGTAAGGAGGGAAATGTTACACAGTTGCAGACACTCGCCATGAAGATTTACCCATCCTTTGCGGACCAGGAACGGAAATCGTTTGCGAAGCAAGACTCCTCCCACGTTCAAAATCAAACTTGAGCAGATCGAATAGAGTCTCCTCCTTGTGGCTTTACTGTATACACAACCTCATCCTCGTGGCATTACCGTACAACGTATGACAGTTTTTTTTAGTTTTTCATACATATGACTATATATATATATATATATACACACACAGTACAGCATAATTCTCCAGAGTATTATTATTATTATTATTGTATATTATATGGCGGCGGGACTTTTCAAAGGCTGACGAACCAAATTCCCGAATCGACCACAAATTGAGGCGTCCAGAGTAGGAGTGACGAAGCCGCCATATATTCGAAAATCTGTTTTCTGTATTACAGTTTTCTTCTGGCCGTTGTCTATGCAGTGAATAATACACACGTACCGATACTTCGTCACTCCTACTCCTGACGCTTCAATTGTTCCACAAAGAAAAATTTCGCAACAAAAATATTTGTACTCGCATTGCAAAGACAACGACTCATAAATTAATATTAATGTACAGCACCTTCTAATCTAACCTAACCAAATTTGATCTAATCTAAGTTAACTTAATTTACCGAACCTAACGTAACCCAACCCAACTGTACTGTAATGAGCTTACATTTTTTAGAAATTTGAAATTTGTAAGACAGAACAAACTCAAAGAAAATAATTTTCTACAACATTTCGGGGAAAATTCTAATCTAGTTTTGGTCCTGTCGTTTAAAGTGTAATACGCCTATATATATATATATATATATTATATATATATATATATATATATATATATATATATATATATATATATACAGGCCTAATATACCCAAATAGGTTGAACATTTGTGTAAATTTCTGCCCGTAACCATTTCTTATACCCAGTAGGTCGAACAGGTTATATATTTTAAATTTTAAAATTTTAACCAATTTTGCTTAACGCTACAAAAAATTCCGGCTTTAAAGGGTTCAGGTCGAGAGGGAGGATTCTATGAGAAAATTTAGGTTTTTTTTTTTTTACCGGATACAGTGATTATTTTTTCGAATCTCACCACGTTTGGATTTTAATTCAAAAACGTCAAAGTCAAGTAAGTCGTCCTTTATGCTACCCCCATCCTTTACACACCCACCGATTTGTTTTAGGTTACGTTAGTGTGGGTTAACCTGAGTTAACCTCACCTCAAAAAAGTAGGTCGTACAAGAAGATCCGACTTAACTGGTAAAAAAGGAGGCTTACTGTTGTTGCTACTTGGGGATTTAGGCATATATATATATATATATATATATATATATATATATTAGTGTGTCCCAATTTTCTTTGTTCCTGAAGTTTGTCATGCACCCCACTCTAATTTCTTCCACTCGTGAAAACATGCCAGCAAGATGAATTTCATTCGTGTTCTTTAATTTTAAGGGTCCCCTCAAACCATGTGTTACTATTGCTGAACGGCTACTCTCTACCTTATACTAATTGTAGCATATTTCTTTTCAGGTTATGGATACAAGAAAGCAGGAGACTGTGTGGTTGGTGGGGGTGTTGCGAAATGAACCCCTGGAAACGCTGTGTCAACTCCCGACAGTGGGAGATGTTCTTCGACGTCTGTTGTTCTTCACTCGGAAGAAAAAAACGTCCACGGCGGAAGCTGCCAATGTGGTAGCTGATGAGGTTATGGCGGTGTGGGCTTGGGCATCTATTCCGACCTCCCACAAGCCCAAGTGCGTCGAGAGGATGAAGGCCCTCTCCACGGACTACGAGAAGGTTGCCAGAAACCGAAACCGTGGGGGAGAGAAGCAACTGGAGCGGGAAAAGGGATTCCAAGCCAACCTGAATACACTGTTCGAAACAGCTCATGCCAACGCCATGAAACTCATGAAAGTCCCCGAAGATCGAGACTTTCTGAATGACCAGTGAACCGTGCGGAAGATGTACATCGGAGGAGAGGACCTGGAGTTTGCTCGCAGGGCAGCGGAGCGGGAGAAACGCCGAGCAGCTGAAGAGAAGAGGAAGAAGAAAAGCCGAAGAGATGGACTCACTGCAAGCAAAAGGAACGGTGAAAAGTGGGTCTTCTTCTCTTCGGAGTCCATGGCCGAAGCATCCAATGATGATGTCCAATATTCCTCTCCTGGTCCTTCGGCTCCTCGATCCGCTCCCAAGGACGGCCAAGTGTCGGCAAGGAGGATCATCCAATATCCCAATTTGCTGCAGCCCTGGATCGAAGTGGAACCTCAGTACGCCAAGCGATGCACATTGTGGCTCCAGCACTCGCTGCCGCGGGAGTTGAGTTATCCTCGGTCACCTTGTCCAAATCAAGTCTTCACCGTTCACGGCAGAAGTCCAGGAAGAACTTGGCAGCCGGAATCAAGACCGAGTTCAATCCTGATACGCCGCTTGTCGTCCACTTTGATGGCAAACTCCTCCCTGATTCGGATGGAGGGAAATCGGATCGCATACCAGTGCTGGTCAGCGGGAAGAATCTTGAGAAGTTGTTGGCGATCCCAAAAATCCCTGACAGCACGGGACAGCGGATGGCTGGAGCTGTTCTGAAGATGCTGGACGATTGGCCGCAAGTTCAACCATGGATTGCCGGTCTCTGCTTCGACACAACAGCGGCGAATACCGGTATTCACAGCGGCGCTTGTACGATTATCCAGGACCAAATGGACCGCCGCGTTCTTTTCCTGGCTTGCAGACACCACATGATGGAATTGGTAATCACCTCAGTCTTTGACCTGTTCTTCAGGTCTTCTGGCCCCGAAATTGCGCTGTTCGCTCGCTTCAAATCCCAATGGGAGTTCATCGACCAGAAGCAGGCTTCTCCGTTCAACGGCGATGGCCCAAGCGACATCCTTTCGGAATGGGTGGCGTTGAAAAAAGAGCAGATTGTCCACTTCATTGAAGACCAGCTTGAAGTTGGCCACCCAAGAGACGATTACCGGGAGTTCCTGATCCTCGCTCTGGTCTTCCTCGATGGTCATGGCAAACGAGATCTCCGGTACAATCGTCCTGGAGCATACCACCGGGCCAGGTCAATGGCCAAAGGCATTTACTGTCTTAAGATGTTCATCTTCCGAAGCCAATTCCACCTGACCGCTCACGAGGTCCGGTCACTACGCAGGATAAACGTCTTTGCCATCACCATCTACCTCCAGAGGTGGTTCGAGGCTCCATTGACGGCGGACGCGCCCGTCAATGACCTGGAGCTGTTGGAGGACCTAGAGCGGTACAAGGCGGTGGATCATGATGTAGGTACCGCCGCATTGACGAAATTCCAGGGCCACCTCTGGTACCTAAGCGAAGATTTAGCCGGACTCGCTATGTTCTCCTCCAAAACCACCGATGCAGAGAAGACGGCCATGCTCCAAAACCTGCACAAGAAGACCGAAAACCCAAAAGATCTGCGTCGGCTGGAGAGAAAGTGTGTCTTGACCGTGAGACGGTCGGATTTGAGCACCTTGGTCACGAAAAGGACTCAAAACCTTTTTCATTGCCTGAAGCTGCCGGTTCCAAAAACCCCCAAAGATCTCGAAGGATGTGCACCATCGTTGAAGTCTGTGAACGGGCGGTGAAACTGGCGGAAGATTTCAACGAGGGCCTGACAAAAAACGAGGAGGAACGGCAGCTCGTGTACCAAGTCGTCGAATACCACCGCCAGCAGTTCCCCTCAGCAGACAAAAGATCCTCTGTCCCCCGAAATGAAATGTGCCATTAGGAATTTCCATTTCCTTTAATTTAGTCATTAGAAAGAATTTACATTTCATTCTTCCATTCTAGAATGATTAATGCTGAACATTTACGTTTGTTCATATAGGGTCGAATAAACAAGGTCAATGAGGGGACCCTTCCCCTCCTAATAGGCCAATGAAATTTCGCCCATGTTTTCCTTTCTTCAAGTGTAATTAATTAAAGGGGTGTGCGATTTGACTCTTGCAAATTTGTATTTTCACACGTGAGGCTGGGACACCCTAATATATATATATATATATATATATCTTGTTCTTGTTCTTTTGTTGCTGTTTCGTGCGTTGGTCTCTTCACACGGAGGTCAAGCCGATGGCCCCGCCTCTGGGTCTGGCTTACAGTAGTGGAAGAGCGAGTTGCTTTCTTGCGCTCTCCACCGTACATAGCAAGGTACACCGGCTGATCTGGTACCGTCCTGAGCCAGGCATCTAGCCTTCTCTTGAAGACTTCAACTTTGACCGCTGTAATATTTCTGAGGTCCTTTGGAAGCTGGTTGAAAATTCTTGGCCCCCTGACAACCAAGCTATTTTCCTTTAGAATTGAGGAGGTCCCTTGTTGGGCCTTTAATTTGGAAACACTACACATTCCGCTTTTCCTATTTTCCATCGTTGTTTGGATGGTAATTGGGTTTGGTTTGAGGTTTGGTACCAGTTTTTCGATAATTTTCCATATGTAGATTATGGTATAACCTCTCTCTTCTTCTTTCCAGGGAGTACAGATTCAGTTTACGTAGTCTTTCCCAGTAGTTGAGTTCTTTGCAGCCATCAATCTTGGCTGTGAAATGTCTCTGCGTTTCTTCTAGTTTATTAATTTCTTCCTTTTTATATGGGTATGCCAAAACTAAGCAGTATTCAAGTTTTGGTATGATCAGTGTTCTTAGCAGGGGAATCATTACTGTCGTGTCCCTCCTTTTGAACGTTCTTAGTACCTGTCCCGCGACTCTTTTTGCTTTGTTTATTGCTATCTGATTTTGTGTCTCGAATTTGGCAGCATCGGTCATTATTACCCCCAAGTCGACCGCTTTCGTGCTTCTCTGAATTTCTTGTCTATCTGGAGCATAATATGCAGTCCGTTTAAGTTCCCCATTTCTACCATATCTCAAGAGCTGAAATTTCTCGGTGTTAAATGTCATATTCTTGTCTTCTGACCATTTGTATATTTTGTTTGTGTCCTCTACAAGGCCTCTACTTCATTTACATCGCTGATTTTTCTGCTGATCTTTGTATCGTCTGCAAAGGATGTTACTATACTGTTGCTGTTTACTCCACTGTCTATGTCTGTTGGCATGATAATGAACAGGAGTGGGGCCAGCACTGTACCTTGTGGTACTGAGCTGCGTACTTCTGATTCTGATGATGATACACCTTGAATTTTGACCACCTGTAGTCGTTTTCTGAGGAAGTTGTAGATCCATTTTCCCACTTTGCCTGTTATTCCCATATGTTTAATTTTATGTGCTATTATACCATGATCGCATTTGTCGAAAGCTTTAGTAAAATCCGTGTATATGACATCATAGTTTTCATTGCCTTCAAGTGCATCTAGGACATTGTTATAATGCTCTATAAGTTGTGATAGGCATGATCTTCCTGATCGAAATCCGTGTTGATTTTCGTTGAATCTTTCCAATGTCTCTCAGTTGTCATAGATTTTCTCTGACTATTCTTTCAAAAATTTTGGTGAGGTAGGACGTCAAGGACACTGGTCTATAGTTCTTTGCTTGAGATCTATCCTCGCCTTTATATGCAGGGACGATGTTTGCTCTTTTCAAGATGCTCGGTATTTCCCCAGTGTCTAGGGATCTTCTTCATATACAGTATAAGGGTGTAGCTATTTAATTTTTACAGTTTTTAATTAATAGTGCGTTCCATTTGTCCGGACCTGCATCTGAATGTGATTTCATTTGTCCTATAGCTCTCGCTACATCTTTTTGGGTAAAATCAGTCTGTTATACATTCTCCTTGCAATTTCTCTTTGAAGAATGCATTCATGTCAGGTATTACTTTGTCACTTTTTGGGGTACTGGAGACCGATTCATACTGGGCTCTCAATGTTTCAGATATTTCTCTTAGATCAGATCGTCTATTAGTTCATTATTTCCTTTCCTTAAGGGCCTGATAGTAACGCGCGTTTTTGTTTTCTTTTTCGCATAGCTGTAAAAGTATTTTGGATTTTCCTTTATTGCTTCTACCGCCTTTTCCTCTTCCCTCTCTGTATGGCCCTTTATCAGAGTTAGTATTTCCCAATCAATTCTCTCCAGTTTTTCTTGTTAGTGTTTATATATATATATGCTCGGTCTGTGTGTATCATGAAAAAAGCCTCAGGGGACCATTCTGAGTTCAATCCCATATATATATATATATATATATGGGCTACGTAGTGGCCGATGTCGTAACACCGCTTCTCGGAGATCAGCGAAGTTAAGCGACATTGGGTCTGGGTAGTAGTTGGATGGGAGACCGTCCTCTGCGACCAGATTATGTAGCGACCCGTGGTTCGGATCCCACGTAAAGCTGTAGGTCCCCTCCGTCATATGACCTTAGATGTTGCGAAGGAGGTTAAACAACCCCAATTAAAAAAAAAATATATATATATACACACACACACAGATTCCTGTGCAAAGTCCCTGACCAGCCATGCGTGGCTGGCTACAGGAGAAGATCAGACAGCAATACCCTCCTTCAACAAATTCCGAAAATGAGGCGGGATGCTGCAGAGGAGTCGACCGCGGGTCGATCCTGAACCGTCGTTCAAACTCTCATAAAGTAACAAAATATATATACACAGGGTGTTCAAAAAGAAACGCAATCCATTGGAGAATGAATATCATTGTAACTAAACCCTTTTCTTTTCTATTTTGGGGTGAGTTTTTTTTTGAACTCTCTCTCTCTCATATATATATATATATATATATATATATATATATATATATATATATATGATAATGTGAATATATCACGAAAGCGCTCGGACTTTGTGTTTCCTTTTCCCTGTGGTTGTTTGCTTATTAATAAGGTCACGTGTTATTTTGTGATTTTAGTGCATATATATATATATATATATACAGGGTGGGCCGAAAGTCTGGATCCATAGGAAAATATTTATTTTAATACATAAATTACAACAAATGGTAAATACTTAAAATGAATATCAACTTTAACTCGTAAATGCGTATCCGTGATACTGTACAGTGGTTCGTACTCCAGTATAAATACTCAAATACTTTTTGTATTTCAGCCCAGAAATGGCTTCGAATCTAACAACAGAAGACCGGGTAGAACTTGTGCTCATGTACGCAAGACAGGGCGCTACACACAGAGAAGTTGCTACCGAATTCAATAGAAATCATCCTGATAAGCATCCAGTAACACATGCGACTGTTGGCAAGTTGTTTAAACGTTTCAAAGAAACAGGAAGTGTACATGATCGACGGCGTTCTGGTCGTCCAAAAACTGCAACTGATGAAAATAGTACCTCTGCAATGGTATGTGAAACTTTAACGAATAGTGCAGTAAAGTCAACAAGAAGATTATCAAATGAAACACGCATCTCGAGAACGTCAATTCGAAGAATTATTAAAAATCATAAATTCCATCCCTAAGTGTCTCGATGTCAGAGGCCGCCAATTTGAGCATTTGTTATAATTTGTTGTTTATACTGGAGTACGAACCACTGTACAGTATCACGGATACGCATTTACGAGTTATAGTTGATATTCATTTTAAGTATTTACCATTTGTTGTAATTTATGTATTAAAATAAATATTTTCCTATGGATCCAGACTTTCGGCCCACCCTGTATATGCGCCTCAGTGGTGTGTGTAGTGGTTAGCGTCGCTGACTACGAATCCATCGGCCCCGGGTTCGAGACCCGACGGCAGCCGGCACGCAGCAAAACCCAGCTGTTCATCCTTCCACACAATAAAGAAAGTGGTTGGTAGCTAAATGGGTACCCTAGGTGGCCTAGTGGTTAAGACGCTGTGCTGCTGATGGGGCGTGGTTCGGATTCCACGTTAAACTGTAGGTCTAAGGTGGAGTGAAAAGCTTGACCTTCGTCAGAATGAACAATTCGGGCGGAAGCTAACCAAAGGTGTATATATATATATATATATATATATATATATATATATATATATGGCTATACCTCGTACCCCGTCGAAGAATCAACTTACAAAGCGGGATACGACGACTCACTTGGCATTACTGCTTCAGAGAAGACATTCATTTTGCTGAAGTGTTTTTCGTCATTTCCTCGAGAGAAGAATGAAAAGCACTTTTGAAGAGAATGAATCGATTGGTTCTCGAAGGATAAAGAACGAGTGACGGGCAATGAAAGAAACACCATTCCCCGATTCAGGCCTTACTTACGTTGCTATGCCAGTTAACCAATTAAACGTCGACCTGGATTACGCCCAATAATTAGTTTGAAGTGGCAGATGATAAAAAACTAAGCACTCTTAAATTGCTTTTGGAAGGAACTTGGTTGCAATATTATTTACGGACGAGAAATACCTACGTAATATAAATAAAAATATATATTTTTTTAAATATTATTAAAAAACAAATCATTTTATCTGATAGAAATCGTCTGAAAGTTTTCCAAGGTTCTTGAGATAAAGTGACGGGTTGCAGCCTTTTATTTCACCCCAAAAGTCAACAGTTCAAATATTTCAGTTACAAAATAAGAAAATTTGAAATTGTATTTAGTTTAAAGGCTTTGCTCTAAACACGCGGTTCATTCATTAACTTTAACAGCTTCGTCGGAACCAACCGGCAGCTGGCTCGTTGCTTTTTGATGTCCTTTGTATTAAACTTATCGAAATTAATACTATTACTACTTCTTGGTCTTGGCAAAGGCTACTGACACTACTGTAATATATTCTAATTCAGAGATGGTTCTGTAATTATTATTACTAAGAAGATGTTCTGAATATAACATGAGATACGCCTAAAAATAGAAATTGAAGTTTTATACAGTATATATATATATGGGAATGAACTCAGAATGGGTCCCTGAGGTTTTTTATGATACACACAGACCGTGCATGGAACAAGGAATTCTTCTAGGATAATTAAATCCACTTTTATATATATATATATATATATATATATATATATATATATATATATATATATATATATATTATATATATATATATACACACACGAGCTTGTATTTGAAGGACATCTTAAAATCCTTAATCGTCTTTTCGTATGCAAGAAAAGAATTTCCTCCTGCCTAAAGCCGTTCAGATGTTTAGACTTTCGTTCATTTTAAAGGCGATTTCCGTTATTTTATCAAAGCGTTCGTAAACAGAGTTGCATTGCTTCTCAAAGCATCCGCTAAGCCCCTCTCCTTAATATTTGTCATTTTCCACACCTTTCCCTATTGTTATTTACTTCTTTTAATGAATAAGCAATTCCCGTATATATATATATATATATATATATATATATATATTATATATATATATATATAATATATACCCCGTCCCTGTATATAATTAACACCGTACGTCTATATCTCGTAACGTATATACAGGCAGATGCTGTATTACCACCTGTAGCGGCCCTCCAATTAAATTTCCTGTATAGACAGAAATACCGGGCTGAATCAGACTCGGCGATGAGTGAGGCATGTTCACAACACTTAATTTATTAATTGCAGGGAATTTAATGAAATGACTGAAATGAATTGCCAAAAATTAAAAGGAACTTCATGGAAAAAAATTTAATTAACATAAATTAGCAAAATTACTCATTGTCGCCAAAATAAAAAACAAACAAATGAAAATCATCGTTGGTATTTGGAATTTACTATGGAAAACAATTGTGAAGGGTAACTACTGTCGACAGTTGTGACTATATATATATATCTAATATATTATATATATATATATATATTATATATATATATATATATATATTTATATATTATGAGAGAGAGAGAGAGAGAAAGATGAATGATAAGCATTCAGTTTTTTCAGGTTGAGCCGTTCATACATCTGTTCTCGGCTTCGCGATTACCTTGTTTAATTTGCTATGATATTTTCTAGTAGTGGAATACGTACCGCACGGATATCTGTACCGTATATTAGAAACATTTGAATTACAAAAATATTTTCTTAAAGCCCACTTGGGAAAATAAACCGATTTTTATACGTACAAAATGTCTCCATACTCGCGTATACATACGCTAATGTTTACGCATTAAGTAAACCGCCGTCCCTGGAGAACCCTAAAGGCGAATGAGGCGTCATCTAATAGGCGAATAAACAAGAATTCTTAATCAATTTGAATGGAATTTTGCTTTCAAACCTGGTTTCTATTTCACTCAGAGAAAAAAAAAACCCACCTATTGTTTCCCTTTTGTGCCAATTTTTTGTTATTTTTGTTGCTAAACTTTTCCCCTTTTCTATCCCTCTTCTCTCTCTTTTGTTTCTGTAAAAGATAATGCACTTTCATGTACAGGGTGTCCCATAAGTCCGGCATACAGGGTGTCTCAAAAAAATGGGAATTACGAAAAACTGGTTTAAGACATGAAAAATATATTTATTTCAAAGTAAGTGCCACAAAGAATTAGTGCTATTTATTTATCTGTCTCCACATGGCGACCATCAGTGTCTCTACAGAGCTCAAAGCGATAAGTTGTTTCCCGGAACACACTTTCCAGCATTTGAGGTGTTATTTTCTGAACTGCATCGGTAATACGATTTCGAAGTTCGGCTACATCACTAATTCTTCTACCAGTGTACACCTTAGACTTAATGAAACCCCAGGCGAAAAAATCTAATGGTGTTAAATCGGGTGAACGTACTGCCCATGGTTGTGTTCCTCCACGACCAATCCAGCGACCGGGGAAGCGTCTGTCAAGATAATCACGTACAATTATTGCATAATGGCACGGTGCTCCATCCTGCTGAAAAACTACTGTGTCAAGAATGCCATCTGTAAGAAGTTGAGGTTCGAGGAATTGTTCAAGCATGTCAAGTAAATTTATAAATTACACAAAATTCGAAATAAACCAATTAACTTTTTTTAAATACACAAATTTGCACCAGAAGTACTTATCTTTATGCCAGCATAGCATTTTTAAAAAAAACATCTAATGTCACCGAAATAGATAGTAACTTTTGAGACACCCTGTATATATATATATATATATATATATATATGATTCCTCCATATGATTATTTCTGCCTTTCAGTGACATGAAATCACGAAACAAAGAAAAGGATTTCTAAAAAAAAAAAAGAATACATAATGATCAAGACTAAAATTCATCAAGAAGACCTAAATAATCGCGGTATATAAAGTTCATAACTAAACGAATCATTCATCCAATTAATAGTGATGATAAGTATCTCGTAATACCAAGCGCTTTCGTGTATAGTGTAAATAGTGTAAACGATATATACAGGGTGAGCGAAAAGTCCCTGTGCAGTGTGCACCTGCAAGAAGTGTAGTGAACCTGTACCTGCACTGTGTTGGAAGTGGAAGGTGCACAGGAACTTTTCGCTCACCCGGTATATATATATATATCCTTTAGTTAACCTTTGGTTAGCTTCCGCCCGAATTGTTCATTCTGACGAAGGTCAAGCTTTTCACTCCACCTTAGACCTACAGTTTAACGTGGAATCCGAACCACGCCCCATCAGCAGCCCAGCGTCTTAACCATGAGGCCACCTAGGGTACCCATTTATCTACCAACCACTTTCTTTATTGTGTGGAAGGATGACCAGCTGGGTTTTGCTGCGCGCCGGCTGCCGTCGAGTCTCGAACCCGGGGCCGATGGATTCGTAGTCAGCGACGCTAACCACTACACCACCGAGGCGATATATATATATAAAGGTAAAAAGACTGCAAAGAAATAAATTATCTATAAATAACGATAAAGATAATTAACGATGGACGAAAAGTAAATATGGTTTCATGATTAATGATAAAAATTCTTTCAATACGAAAGGAAATATTAGGTTTAGGGAAGTTGCTTTTAGTTTCCAATTTTAAATGTGAGGGAGGGAGTGGGGGGCGGGAAGTATCTCTATCCCCCGACCTCCCAACAAGATTGAGGCGTTTGCTCTGATTACTCGTTTGCGTTCATGAAAGAGGTCCTTCTTTTTACTTTCATCGGTTTACACTTTGATACTCAAGAATACTCTTGTTGAAAAGGAAATTATTTCTACTGTTGAGTCGGACCTCTGAGTAAACTACTTATCCGTAAGCAGGTACCCGCGTACATAACTTATGCCCACTCGGGAATAAAAAAAGGAACAGGTGTGTCTCCGTCTCTCTGAGGTCTGTGCAGTAAAAACCTTTCGTCGTTATTCTCAAATTACGCTTACAAGAACACTAAAAGGCTATGTAATTGCGTAACATTAGAGCAATTAAAGAAACAGGGGGGTTGCACAAACCCCCTTCTTCTTTTAGGGTATAAGCCATACCCCTAGTAGACAAAACCGAAATTAATTTATGATTTGTGTTTATTTTTCCTGGCGCGACGTTTGGTAAAAACAGAAAGTTCTCAGTTTCATTTTTCCATTTTTATATGTTCGGTTTTTTTTTCCTTACTTCCTGTTTAGGTTTTAGGTTTTTTCCTTGTTTTTTTTTAACATTCCATTTATGGTTTTTAAGAGCATTTCGTAATTATTGTTTTAAGTTTTGATTTATCATTGGCGCATAAGGATAAATTTAGAGTTTTTATGCTTGTTTTTGACGTCTCTGTATTATGAGACATTTTTTTCCCCCCTCCGTGTATTTTATAGCGGTATTTTAATATCTTTTCTTGCTTAATTTTTAATATTAGCTATTGATAATTTATTTGAAAACCAGATAAAATAATTGCTGAAAGTTTTTTACAATTTTTTTTTTTTTAAATAGTCCCCCTGTTGAAACGTAAATCTTTGTTCTTCTTATTTTTATCAATTCTTTTCCCATTCAATTTATGTATTTGTTTCACCCCCTTCAGACCTATTATATTTCAATTTCTGGTTCTAATCCGGGTATATCCACGTCATTTTCTCGGTTCCCGCAACCTGAAGGGTTACTGCTTTGGGGGTTCTCCCCCGCCCCCGGACCTCATAATGTTGGTCCATTAAGTTAAGCGACGTGGCAGGCTCTCCGCCTAATCTATGCTTCCTCTTCCCTTTAAGGCGAAAACCCTCGCAGGGAGAGAGAGACAACAATTAAAATGTCACAAGACGAACAATAAAATCACTTCATTTCCTCAACTCTTCATCCTGTGTGTGTGTGTGTGTGTGTGTGTTCGCTACCTTACGAAACCACGACACACTTCTTACGTTAGAAACCGAATTCATTGCGAGAGAAACGTGCGTGCAGAAACTTTAGCGGTGTCGCCATAGTTTTAAACCTTACATTTTACTTAAAAATCATTAAATATCATGAAACAAAGGAATATAATAAAGGATAAGTTAAATTAATTAGGTTATTTAGATTGTTAAATGTCGCCATCAATAGTTGTGAATGTGAAAATGTTGAGGGTGTGTGCGCGTGCGTGCGTATATGGAAGAGAAAGAAAAGGCCTATACCTTTTTTACATTATTTTAAAAGTACTTCACGCGTATACATAGCCAGATTGCCAAGTCAAAAGACCAAGCAGTAAAAAGCTTTTAAGAACTGCCATCACGTGAATTGTGTCCTTTATTTGCCTTGCCATCCTCTTCCTTTCCCCTCGAGAAAGCGGAAAGATTTGTCTTCCATAAGGTTCTCTTCGTATTATCTGATTTTAGAGGTATAAAAACTTCCCCGAAGAAGGCAACCCCTTTTTGAGGGGTCGTCGCTAAGGTCGCCGGAGATGTTGTCCATAACGAATTCTTCAAAGTAGAGGTTCAGAAGAAATTTTTTAAGAGGGATATAGTTCACGTTTTAATTTAAAAAAAAAAACCGTGTGTGTGTGTGTGTGTGTGTGTGTGTGTGTGTGTAATAATCAGCCTGTATATATATATATATAATATATATATATATATATATATATATATATATATATATATTACAGGAAAATTAAGATAATCCTAAATTAAAATGTTACTGATCATCTGGTAAGCCTAAATTTCGGCTCAAAGATATATATATATATATATAGTTTTTTTTTGGTCTGTGGTTTAGGCCTAATATAATCTTCAGTTTTTCTTAAACTTCATTTCCTAATTGAAGAGTATCTGACCAAAATCCAATAACGTATTTCTGAAATTATTTGGTCTTGAGAAGGTTATATATATATATATATATATAGAGAGAGAGAGAGAGAGAGAGAGAGAGAGAGAGAGAGAGAGAGAGAGAGAGAGAGAAACGTGAGAAAAGGTCTCGGAAACGTCATAGGACATAAATAAAGTTTTAAAATCGACGCTCTTCTCGCCAAACGCTCGTTCGTTTTCGCCTCCGATAAAAATTGTGTCATTGACGTACCTTTCTGTCGATATTTATTGCGGTGTTAGCGATCGGTTGCGCAGTTCTGACAAACGTTCTACATTCTACGTTTCGAACCAAATTCCGTCTTCTAACGTTTCGGCACTCGTCCCGAGTCATCGTTCGCCCCGTGAGGAGCGACGATACAAATTGTCTTAATTCTTATTTTGGTGGAAAACAGTTAAAAAATCAAATTTATTATTGCGTTCTTTTTGCTCATTGAAATGCTTCACAATGAAAACGTCAGTCCCGATGCTGGTTAGGGATTTTTGTTTTTTGTTTTGCTTCGAGATCTTTAATTGTGATAGCCTTTTTGGGGTTTTTGTTTATCTCGGTACGACTGACGATTTATGAGATATCGGCTTTGTTGAATCGCTTGTCGGGGTCGTGTTACCTCCACTGCTTTTGGCCGTTTCACACACACACACACACCACACACACACACACACGGTACCGTCCTTTTCAACTCCTTATATATACAGAAAACTAACTAACCTAACCACAAACTTTAGTGCCATCGAGCGATGTAATAAGTGTCCCGGACGCACCTGCGAGCTCGAAGGGGGTTTCTGGCAAGTGCATAAATACTGAGGTACATACTAACTAGTATCTCCAAACTCAACGTGACCTAACCAACCATAACCTATCATCGAGACTAATATACTTTTTTTCGGATAGTAAAAAGGTATTTCAAGAATTTTTTTTTATATCCAATATATATATTTTTACATTACGTGGTACCAAAAGCGTTTCCCCACCAAAGACAAAATCACGGGTGTACAGAGGTAATATCACACATTTGACCTCACTTAACGCCCAATTGACCCCCTCCACCCCTATACACAATTATAGCGTGGCTTCCCTTCATTATATTTCTAATTATAAGATTGATAACGGTTTTGAAGTCGAAAGCGAACTAAACACAAAAATTTGGTTCCCGCTTCTCTTATTAATAACAAAAGGACTATTAACGCTTTAAATTGTAATTTAATTTCGTGGGTTATTTTTTAAGACAAAATGGTTTTTAATTATAAACCAGACTAAGTAGTAGTTAGCAATTATAACCAGGCTAAACATTATTACGAACAAACGTGACTTTCCCTCCCAGACCATTTCTCAAGAACAAAGTCAAGATGAGTCATCAAATATATAGCTTCAAGTACGAGTAAAAGGTGTTTTTTATGTTTGGTCGTGTTTAAAGTTGCGTTCGGTTAGGTTAAGTCAGTATTAGGTTGGAGTGACATCCTCGCGCTCAGTTTGTTCGATTTCGAGAATTCCATGGTGACAACTTCCGATTAAATCCTCTCAATTATTTAGGAACGATACTTTTATTATCATCTTAATATTCATAGGGTCTACTAACATTATATCTATCTATCAAGCAGTTTAATATATATATATATATATATATATATATATATATATATATATATATATATATATATATATACATTATATCTATCTATCAAGCAGTTTAATATATATATATATATATATATATATATATATATATATATATATATATATTAGCGGCAACAAGCGAAATCCGGCATTAAGTTGAAAGCTAAGAATGCATATAATCATAAGTACAATGCCAACTTATATATCTATAATAATTATATATCTATAATATAGCTCCAAGCGCCTCGGTGGTGTAGTGGATAACGTAGCTGACTACGAATCTGTCGGCTCCGGTATCGAGACTCGGTGACGGCAGGCGGCGCGCAACAAAACCCAGCTGTTCATCCTTCCACACAATAAAAAAAATGTTTGGTAGATAAATGGGTACCCTAGGTAGCCTAATGGTTAAGACGCTGGGCTGCTGGTAGGGCGTGGCTTGGATCCTACGTTAAACTGTAGGTCTGAGGTGGAGTGACAAGCTTGACCTTCGTCAGAATGAACAATTCGGGTGGAAGCTAAACCACTGTTAATAATAAATGTAACTAAACATAAGCTAAACCTGTTATTGTAATGGATGCGATATGCATTCCCAGCTTCCAGCTTAATGCCGGATTTCGTGTATTGCCGCTAACATATACAGTGTGTATATATGTATATATATATGTATAATTATTTTTTCAAATTTTTAATACTTACGATTTCGTTGAGGTAAGGGATGAGTTGTTTAAAACAAAAATTAAAAAGCGTTATTTTACCTTATATAATGATATTTTTTTTAATTTCACCCATCCAAAAATCTGAAATTCAAATAACTCGGGTGATATTGTACCCAGGTTTTTACACACCGAGCTATTTGTGTTAGGTTAGGTTAACCCAACCTCAAAAACACAACTGAGAAGAAAATCTGAGATATTAATTTTGCCCGAGGTATTGGTTAAACAGATTGCACGAAATCCAAGCAAAATGGAAATATACAGTGTATATAGCAGTGGTACTCATTGGGCGGCTCGCGAGCCAAATGTGCTATATATATATATATATAGCACATTTGGCTCGCGAGTCGCGCAATGAGTACCACTGGTATATAGAGTGATTTTTTTCATTCGAGAAACCATGAAAAATAGCTATATCTCAAGACATACATTAGATAGAAACTTAAAAATTGTGTGTGTATTGGCGTCAGCATATACGTACATACTGTATATCGTACACAGCGTTTCTGATAAGCTTTTAATGTTTACATCTCAAATTGCAGATGGAGAGTACAGTACATCTTTCTCGGGCGCACGAACAAGGAATTTGTGTGCGAAGTATACTTGAGAGTTTACGTGCGTTGAGTGCATCTGTGCACGCAAGTTTTTTGTACATAACATTGAAAAAAAAAGAAGAAAATGATGAACTGATTACCTGTTTTCTATTCCTATATGAACCGAGATGATTTTATATATAATATATATATATATATATATATATATATATAATATATATTATATATATATTATATATAATAATTAATTCTGCCCCATTTGTCGTATTTATTCCTCGTTAACAATTGTGATTTTGAGTCGAGACAGCTTATTCCCCGGGCTCACGATTCGCTTGACCGAGTGAAATTAATGAGTAATGGACGATTATGTTTGCGCGCGATGTTCTTTCACCTGTTCATTGAGGACGGCTTTATTTATTAACTTCGAGGATCAGTTTTTGTCCGCGGTTGGGTCTGTCGTAAAAAGATATTGGCAAACGGTTCAGAATGGCTTTGAATCCGTTATAAGCTTATCATAAATGATTAAATTCCATTTAAAGAGTATTGATTCTACTTTCCTCGAGGTCATTTATTTTAATTTACCGTCTTTACCCATGCGTGTATTCATAAATTTATAGTTTTTAACTTTACTATGTATAATTACAAATTAGTTATAATTACGCGGAAAGAAAGTGTATAATTATTAAACAGTATAAGTTAGGCCCTCCCCAGCTTATTCTCATTGAACATAACATCAAAACACACACATACAAAGGCCCCCCTCTTCATAACGATAAAACCCATCGTTGGTATAGCGTGGTGAAATAGGGTTATTTCTGTCCTCGAAACTTGACCACACAGTAATTACGCGATGACTTATGGTACTTTCTACGTAAAAATAATAAAATTCGCATGAAGTGAAGCTAAACGCCTTCCGTTTTTGTCAATGGGTTTTTCATAATTTAGATCGTGTTAATTTTAATGATAGCAGTTTTTGGAATCCATTTCCACTTACGTTAAATGCAACAAGGAAGTTTATTATCATTATTATTATTATTATTATTATTATTATTATATATGTAGCTCGTATTTCGTGTAATTTTTTGTCCGTGATAATCTGATAGTCAGGAACTCGGACGACTGACATTTTTCTATTTTTCAAATTTTTAATCACTTACACTTTCGTTAAGGTGGAGGTGTGGGGTCTGGAGGGAGCATTTAAAAAATGAATGAAAGCGGTTTTTTACACTACACAATAATTATTTTTTCCAATTTTATCCGCGTTTGGGTTTTAATCCAAAAATGATATTCAAGTAACGGATAATATTGTACTCAGGTTTTACACATCGACTTTAAAACCCGGAAACGAAAATCAGGGATATTAATTTCCTTCTCGGTATTGCTTATACAGACAACACGAAATCTGAGTCAAAGGATATATATATATTAACAGGTTTACAAATAAAAATATTGGTTACTACCTAAAAAAGTAAAATACTAAACTTTTGCTATTTTACGTTCTTCAGGTAGTAACACTGATATATATATATATATATATATATATATATATATATATATATATATATATATATATATATATATATATATATATATATATATATATATATATATACATATATCGTGAAGTGAATATAATTGCTTATAATCGAGTTAAGATTAAAAAGTAATTACTTCTAATAGATTATCACACGACCAATCATTGTTGGCTCCCAATCCGGAATTAATCAAGTAGTTATCTCTGTGTCCGATAACGGATCCTCAGGCTAGACAGGAAGACTTAAGGCCTAAAAAGCCTAGCCTATTTCGCCTCTCAGACCTTTACCATAATAAATAACTTTTTGTAGATAACGCTTTTAATGTAATTTTGGCTTAATTTTATCTATTTATAATAGATTAATGATTATTATTATTTTTTCCTCGTGTTTTATTAAGGTGCAGTGTATCTTACGAGTTTTTATTAATTTATATATGCATTACGTACATACGAAGAAAATTGAGCATAAGTGAGGTTTAGTGTTTGTGTATGATAATCCATGGCTGTAGTGGGGTAATTATTTTTTGTGAGGTTAAGCTTTCGGTACCTCGGAACATTAAAAAAGTTATTTAAAAATTCTAAAAACATTTTATTGTCGGCAAAAATTTGGATGTATGTTGGTCCTGATTAGGTTTGGTTAGGTTAAGTTAGGGTAGATTAGCGAATACCTCACTATTTAATGACTTAACAGAAACCACCTTTCGAGCCCTCAAATACGCCCGGAACATTAATTACGCCCTTCTCGGTTCGATGACACTAAGGTTAGGTTAGGTTAAATTAGTTTTCTTTTTTTAGATTCTAAACATGGATTTAAAAAAAGTCGGTACTTCGTGCGTGTGTGTGTGTGTGTCCAAGTAGCCTATGTAATATTTTACAGATGTACGGGTGGGTGGGGATATTCTCTTTTGGTTCATTCTTTGGGTACTTCTTTACTTCATTGGTTGAGAGTTTTTCTTTTTTCTTTTCCTTTAAAGAAGCCGGTTTTACTGTCAGAAAAGTTTGCTTAAATCAAATCGGGTTTCGTAAGATGATTTATCATCTATAAATTATAAAAAAGTAGTACCCCACCAATTAGGGGCTCTTCAAAAGAAGAGCCATGAAAAGAGCGAAATCCGATCACTATTGTTCAAAAATTAATGAATAAAAATCCAGTCCCAAAAGACTGTGGAACGCTTTAAAGGATTTAACGCAAAAATGAGAAAACAAATCCCTTATTCTCTCTCTCACACAGGGCGGAAATTCTTTCAGTGCTCCCAAAGACATGGACAATTTATTAGATTTCTTTTTTAAATATCAGACCGTCCTGGTTAGCCTGATGGTAAAAGAGTCATGCTGTTAATCCGAAGCTCCTGAGCTTGACTCTGGTCCTGGATTTCGGGTTTCAACGATTAATGGGCTTCATTGGGACTTCCTCTGTGAAGTAGTATTTCGGATCCCACGAAAAGTTGTAGGTCTCTTCCGTCATTGGACTTTCGGTGTTAGGAAAGAGGTTAAACAGCCCCAAACATTATTTATCATTATTTCAGATATGGGCACCAATACAGCAAGCAGCCTTCATTCCAAACACTGACTGTCACTATACAGGGTGTAACGAAAGTCCGTTCTCATAGGGAAACAAGATATAACAGAATTGAACGCGAAAATAGTTTTAAATTACACATTACAATACAATCAACTTACCAATTAATCCAGTACATGCTCAAATTGCATTCCACGTAGCCGTTGACACATTTCTACTCGTCTTTGTAAGCTGTCGGTTACGTTTTGAATCAATTCTGTTATATTCTACTTCCCTATGAGAACGGACTCGTTACACCTTGTATATTAACATCCACAGCAAATTCCTTTTTCCGATCTAACCCTTACACACGACACCTCAGTAACATTAAAAAATTAAAATACCGACACCAATACGGTATAAAAGGAAACGTGCTTAGAGGTTCCAATCATACCTGTTTAATGAAAAGTACGTCAAGTTAAAGTATATTTCATCCGATAATGCGCAGTCCTAAACATCAATTCTTGGGCCTTCAGTATTTTTAGTTCATGTCAGTGACTTTAATCTCTCAGTCGCACTGAATTGCGTACAATATGCAGATGATACCACACTGTAATTTAGACTTAGGAGTACGTAAATGAAACGAGCGGACAATTATTTGGAGCATCTTCGTAAATAAATGTGTTCCAATGAACTTTTACTGAACTCGACAAAAGTGATCTTATATTACTACAAAATTTTTAATTAATGCAAAGTATGCAATAAAATTTGGCAATTTTATACTCTCTTGCGAGGGTGAATGAAGAGGCTTAGATGAAATATTAAATTTCAAGTCACGAGCAGCATATCAGATCTAAAATATCAAGACATTTATTTATATTATTTAAACTAAAAAAAAAAGACTGTTCCTCAAGACGCATTCCTTACTCTGTATACGTCTCATTCATCCACCCACAGTTACTGTATGACATCGCAACACGGGCTATATCTTAAAGATATATAAAAAAAATCATGCTTTCGAAATCACTCATTACTATGATCGCGAACCTTCTCAAACAATGATAAAGTCACGCTTTCCCAATGTTTAAAGAGCTAAATGTTCTAAAACTAAACGACTTATACAAATTCAATATTGCTGTCAATATGTAAAAAAAATTATTAATGAACGTAAATCTATTTTACTACCTCGCCAATTCACATGGAACAATCACCCTGCGTGAATACGTTGTCATTAGAACGTAAGACTCGCGGAGATCTGAGCGATGCACAAATCGAGCTACACAATGGAAATTCCAGGAAATGCTCTCTCTCTCTCTCTCTCTCTCTCTCTCTCTCTCTCTCTCTCTCTCTCTCTCTCTCTCCTCTCTCTCTCTCTCTCTCTCTCTCTCTCTCTCTCTCTCTCTCTCTCTCTCTCTCTCTCTCTCTCTCTCTCTCTCTCTCTCAAAGGAACAAATAGATGTATGGATTGCAAAACCCGAAAATATCAGCCAGTTTTTTCATTAAATGTATTTCACAAATCACTAAAGAAATGTAGCTCCAACTGATGTACAGTTAAGATTACGCAGTAAACGTACCCCAACTTCATAACCGCTTCATTAACATATTTAATTAAGTCTCTATATTTTAATTTATTACTGAAAATAAGCTTTCAACAAACATATCTGATCTCAACTAACTCAAAATTTATTTACTTTTTCATTCAATTTCGCTTATTTTCTGTTGAGTACGTACTTAATTAATGTTCATATTTAAAATATGTAGCCGAGTTCCGCGTAGTATACAGGGTGTTCCATAAGTCGGGTCTCATCGGAAAATTTATTTTAAATTAAATTTATAAAAGTAACATACGAGAACTAAAATCTTCAAATTGAGGTCTTCTTCGGGGAAATTTTTTTTTGCTGCAGGTAGAATAAGACGCAGTGGCTGTCTTTGGCTAAGGCCAGAAGCTTGCAAAAGAACAATTTCCGCCTTTTCCTCAGCAGTGTAACTCACATCCATATTAGCCATTGCGCGTTATTCTACCCGCAAAAAGAAAAAGTTCCAGAACAAGACATCAATTCGAACATTTGTTTTAGTTCTAACGTATTACTTTTGTAAATTTAATTAAAAATAAATTTTCCTATGAGATTGGACTTATGGGACACCCTGTACATAAAATATATTTAAACGTATCAAACTACGCAATTATTTCAATAAATATTCGTCATTATTATTATTTGGTATCTGACTGACCTTATGTAAAAAATGAAGTGAATTCCATCGATTTTGGGTGAAAAGCTTATTGCCTAACGTCACATTCATATGCAGATGAAAATGCCTTGAACACTATAAAGTTACATATCCTGAATTGTTTGTTTGGAAAATATCCAATTCTCGTTTTCAGAATATATTGTGTTCCTTTTTTTTAAAGTTTTAAGCTAAAATGAGGCTAGATTAAGGTAGGTTAGTTTACTTAACCCTTTCATGCCGTATGGACGCAAATGAGACCATCAAATTTTATGAGATTTTAGTCATTCTGGAGATACAACACGAGTGTTTTTTTGTGGCATGAAAAGTAAACGAAAATCAGGTATGAAAGGGTTAATATTCTAGGTTAAGTTAGCTTGTACCTCAGATTTGTGTGTGTGTGGATGTGTACACGTAATTTTATTTTTATCCCAAAATGTTGCGTTTTCCCCAAATATTTAATTTTTCTCAACCAGAGATATTTTCGTTTTTTCTGCTGTATAAACAGTCAATTTTTTTTACACACACACACACACACACACACACACACACACACACACACATAACCTTTAAAATATTTTCTTAATTTTACCCTCTCCACTTTCCCTCATTTCCTTATATTTTTCCCCTTCATAGTTTGTCTGTAGTGGCACTTTCTTACATTGCTTTTAGTTTTTGATCCCATTTGGACGGCGAAATTTATGGCTCTCGAAAGCAGATAATGGGTTTTATCACTCTCTCCACGATATTAATTTGGATTCAAGAAAAATTTTGTAATTAATCGTTT
This sequence comes from Bathynomus jamesi, assembly GCA_023014485.1. NCBI lineage: Eukaryota > Metazoa > Arthropoda > Malacostraca > Isopoda > Cirolanidae > Bathynomus > Bathynomus jamesi. The sequence continues at coordinate 207,499 of JAJOZX010004156.1, forward strand.
TCAGAATACTTTAAAGTCAACTAAAGCGAAAAGAGAAGATTTAATGACTTCGCTCCTACCTGCCACGAGGGAATTTAATCACTCGGCGGTGCCCCCCCGCCACACGCATACACACGGGAAATTGCCAGGCTAAAAATAAAGTTAATTATAAAAATTTCCTAAATAATCGGAAACAGCTATTTGAGGAAGTATATTAAACTGGCACTCGAGAAGAATTTAGCCTGGCATCGACCGTGCCGTGCCAGGGTATACACGAACAGCGTGCATTACCATCAGCAAGAACCTTGTGTAAATAATTATCAGATGGTAATTAGCGCTCTGTCTTTTCGTTTCTTTGTGAAAAATATTCGTTCGACTTGATCTGTTTATAAACACAAGGAGTCTGCGGGGCTTCAAATGCAGCTGAAAACGGTTCCAACCTAAATACAAAGTCCATTAATATATAAACAAAACTATAAAAATAGAAACAAAAAGTACACACACACACACGTGTATATATATATATATATATAATATATATATATATATATATATATATATATATATATATATATATATATATATATATGTATATATATAATATATATATATATATAATATATATATATATATAATAATATATATATATAATAATATATATAATATATATATATATATATATATAATATATATAATATATATATACACACACACATATATATATACATATACATACACAAATTTTGGTCCTTAAGCTTCAGTCTTTAGTGGGTTCTCAGATTAATTAAAGGGTAATGCATAGTAATTTAATTAAAAGATAGTTAAATTAATTAAAACGCAAAACACATAATTTTATACGGAGTTAACGAACACACATATGACTGAGTAATGCGTAAAATATCTTACGCCAAGAATACTAAATAGCTTACAGCAGAGGCGTCCAACCTTTTTTGGAGGAACTGAGCTACTCTTAAATTTTGGCCAGCAAAAATGGTCTACCTAGTCCTGCCTGCACTCAACTGCCTTCCACCTCTCTCATCCCTACCTTTTTTACCCACTTCCATACCCATACAATTGCAATCACGTCCCACATCATTATTTTTACAACACTAAATTGTAGGAAAGGACAAAACCTAAAACTTTAAAAAGAGAATGTTCCGTACTTTAAGTACCATAATTTTAAAAATCTTGATAATGTACGACTAAATTAAGTACAAGCTAGTCAAACTACAGGGTGTCCCATAAGTCAGGTCTCATAGGAAAATTTATTTTAAATTAAATTTACAAAGGTAATACATTTAGAACTAAAACAAATGTTCAAATTAATGTCTTGTTTTGGAACTTTTTTTTTTTTTTGTTGCAGGTAGAATAACGCAATGACTAATATGGAAGCGAGTTACATTCCTGAGTTTTAGTTATAATGTAAATTTAAAATACAATTTCCCGAGACCGAACTTATGGGACATCCTGTATAATTTCAACACTAATGCGAAGTCTGGCACTGTATTTCCTAATTTCCTCCCATTTCTTCCTCGCGATCGACTAACAAATGCTTCGTGATGGACCAAATCAATCGTGATCGATCGGTTGAGAACTCGAGAATTAATAGGAAAATGATACATAAAAAAATGAACACAGTACATACATTAAATCTTAAATGACATTCATACAAAGATCAGCATTCATTCATTAAGAGAGATTTCAGTTTACTTTTAAATGCATTTGAATCAGAAACATTTCAAAAATCCATACTTAAATCAAGCCATACTTTTTAGAAGGAAGATTATCTACATCGTGAGATAACTCGTTTAGTTTTATTCCTAGTCGGAGAACAATTAGTCAGGAGGTCCAGAAACGGACGCAGTGCTCAGGCCAACTAATGCTACCCACTGAGCTAACCAGGGTTGTGGAGTCGGTCCAAAATTTTCCGACTCCGACTCCACACATTGTAAAAATTCGACTCCGACTCCGACTCCACACATTGTAAAAAATCTAAAAATCCGACTCCGACTCCTCACATTTTAAATATACGACTCCGACTCCTCTAGTGTTTCACTCTATAATTATCATAATAATAAGACATTTCATCACCACCACATGAATCGTCAGGTTACTTTCTAGGATAAGGGAACATTCAAATATTAAGAAGGATATTGACTTGTAGATATTATCATATTAAGGGATTTTTATTTTTCCAATAATATATATATATATATATATATATATATATATATATATATATATATATATAAATGAAAAAGATTCTCTTAAACATAATTAAGGTCTAACCAGTAGTAGTCCTACTTAAAATTGAATAACCCTTCTTAACCTAGTGGCTATAACCAGGGTTGTGGAGTCGGTCCAAAATTTTCCGACTCCGACTCCGACTCCGACTCCACACATTGTAAAAATTCGACTCCGACTCCGCCCTGAAACGTGCGACTCCACGACTCCGACTCCACAACCCTGGAGCTAACTCCAAGATTATTATTATTAGCATCATCAGGATTCGAACACTCGATCCCTCGACCTCTATATCTTCACATCGCTTACACGGAAACGGCGTTACCAACCGAGTTACGGGCGCTGGTTTCCTAGTCTGATACGAGTGAATGTCAACAGTTTATGAAGTATTTATGAACCCAATGTAAATAAGTTTGCTCAAACAGGGTGTCCATAATATATAATATATATATATATATATATATATATATATCATCCCTAACGTATATAAGGATGATACTATATATATATATATATATATATATAACCTTTGGTTCGTTTCCGCCCAAATTGTTCATTCTGACGAAGGTCAAGCTTTTCACTCCACCTTAGACCTAGTTTAACGTGGAATCCGAACCACGCCCCACCAGCAGCCCAGCGTCTGAACCACTAGGCTACGCAGGATACCCATTTATCTACCAACCACTTTCTTTATTGTGTGGAAGGATGAACAGCTGGGTTTTGATGTGCACCGGGTGCCATCACCGGGTCTCGATCTCAGTGCCGATGGATTCGTAGTCGGCGACGCTAACCACTACACCACCGAAGCATATATCAGACAAGTGTAGAGGCACAACTAAGGTTCATAAAAAAAAAAAAAAAATGTTTTTAACTTATCTGCCTGAGGTTCCTAATTTTATTTGTTTGTTTTTCTGTCTGACAGCAGACCCCGGAATATGGGCGAATTTTGCGACCATTTTTGCTCATAACTCACGGTTAGAAATCGCACGCGACCCGTCATGCGACAATTTTGCTATAAAACACCCAATATGTGTCGAGTCGCGCGATAATTTTGGTCTTGTGACGAAAGCAAACTGCTGAAGTCTGTATGAAGTGCTCTTAATAAAACATTCCCTGCGCCAGGATTTTCCCCTGTAATATATATATATATAATTATATATATATTATATATAATATATATAATAATATTATATATATATATACAGTGTGTGTATATATATATATATATATATATTAGGGTGGTCCACAACAGCGTTTTTTGGAATTTTAAATTCGGTCACATCTGCCCTTATTCTATTCCCCCACAAGAATAAACGTGCCAATTATCTTTGCTCTAGGACCTTTTTATGCACTCGCTCAAAATGAAACAATTTGAATAATGACTTGACAATTTGACTGGAACATTTATTGAACAAGGATAATAATGACTTGACAATTTATGACTATTATATATATATATAATATATATATATATATATATATATTAATATATTATGAAATTATAACAGCGGAACAAATAATGCACACAGTTGAAGATCTTTAGGTCTTGAGACCAGTTTTAGTCGGCTCTTTGAATTCCTTGCGGTGCTGAGCGACTGCGCGGAGAAGGTACTGCTTTTGCGCTTCATCCTTCGTGATTGTGCTGTTGAAAGCCTTAATGAGCGCAACTCCTCTTTCTGCGCAATCGTTAACCACTGCCATCTTCTCTACACGTTCCTTCATTCCTTGGTAAGCTGGATCTGTGTTCCAATCATTTGGTGTCTTGGACAGGAATGATTGCGGCTGTTCACTTCCGTGCTGCATGACGAGGTTGAAGAAGATTGCTGAACGTTTGGTGGCATAGAATTCCAAGGGATTGCTCGAGAAGAACGTGTTTCCGTCCACGCGCTTGAGTCCTTTTCTTTTTTCGGGAACAGCTACGATGTTGTGAGCAATCCTCTCTTTCGTGGACGCGTGAACTCGAGGATCAAAGAGTGCCAAGGAGATTAAGTGCTCAGAAATGAACCACAAATGGCGCTTCATCGCGGCAAATGCCGCGTCGTTCGTCTTTCCTGGGTGAGCTTTCAGCTGGCGCAAGAAAGTGAGGTCATTCAATGGAGCCATGTATGCAACACTGGCCTCGTTCCAGTAGCGGCCGTAAAGGAGCGTGATAAGCAGGCTTAGTTCCTCGATGTTCCGTTTCTCGGTCTGAAGCAAGGTGAATTAATCTCTGAATAGGAACACCTTGAGCGTGTAAATGGCCTTGGCCATCCATCGCGCATGGTGCATGGCTCCAGGGCTTCGAATTCTCACAGGACCGTCAAGCTTCCCTCCCAAGAAAAGGAGGCAGAGAAGCATCAGTTCATCATAGTCGTCCCGCTGGCTCTTCTTCTTGACAGCCTCCTTGTAGTAGGAGACCATTTCCTTCCTCTGCTCTGCTGTTTCAATGAACAGGCTGTCGGGTGCACTCTCGAACTTGCTGCGATCAATGAAAACCTAGTGCTGCTTGAAGCGCTTGAATAGGCCAATTTCAGGTCCACTGGATGTTCCGAAACAAACACCGAAGGCCGCAGCAAGGACGACTTCTACCACGTGGTGTCGGCAAGCGATCCACACCAGATCAATACCCAACTCCTTTTCAATGAGAGTACAAGCTCCAGCATGAAGTCCCGTGTTGGACGCAGTTGTATCAAAAACAAGACCTCGAACGTTGCCCCTCAAAGACCAGTCGTCCACAAGCTTCAGGCACGCCTGAGCCTGAGATGCTCCAGTTGCAGCAGCTACCATTGGAACTCCAAGGAGTTTCTCTTCCCCGTTACCGGTTACAAGCACAGCCACACGGTCCACCACCTCTAACCCATGGGAGATATCTGTAAGCAGCTTACTATCCCAGTGCAAGAGAAGGGGCTCATGGGTCTTGAAAGTGGCCTGATCTTCGCGGCACACCGCTTTACGTGTACATTGTCTCACGCGACGAATGGTGCTGCGTGAGATTGACACTTCGTCCAAGTTGTGCCCCAGCGATTTAATAGTTGCTGCGACCACTGCCATTCCTTTCTTGTCACTGATGTTGTGGCGATCCAAGGCTAAGGAAATGTTAGGCGTGATCACAGACTTCAATCGCTTAGGAGTGGAACGTTTTCGTGCTGACTCCTTAAAAACTACAGTATCTGTATCTGATGATTCAGATGTGCTTGAACTAGAAGCCTCCAGTTCTCCCTGGGACCATCTCGCATCCACCTCGCGCTTGGCCTTCTCCTCTCGGTTCATCTCCGCCTCACACCGAATCCTCTTCCTCGTTTGTTGGTCAGCCATTTTCTTGTCAATCGGGCCAAAGCTGGAGGAAGTGGGATTATCGAGCTGAGCGACAAGGAAGTTCTTGTCCTCCTCATTCATCATGGTCTCGAGGGCGTCATGACGTGAAAGATCGAACACATCGTCAAGGTCTCCGCGAAATATGTCCTCCTTCATTCTGTAAGATGGGAAATTCTTTGTGCGGTTCTTCTTCAGCCCCTTGTATTGCTCGTACAGTTTCAGGAGCTTCTTCTCAGCGTATCTGGTATCCGTCATTGGAATGTTTGCTTTTCAAAACGGGATCAAAGCCTCAATGGTCATCACCGCACTGCAGGGCCGGATTAAGACCTTTAGAGGCCCTAAGCACTTAAAAGATTTTGGTGCCCCATATATATGTAATTCAAAATATAAACAAAAATAAACCATAAAATAAAATTTTATTTTTTGAAATGAAACAAAACACAGTAAGATGGAAAATAATGTTTATTTTTGTATACTTCCACTTCATTTATATTTGAAAAGTTTTCTCCTACTTTTTTTAATTGCAAAGTCTTTGATCAGATCCTCAAAACTAATCTTACGTAACACATCTGCTTCTATACTTAGTAGAGATAAGGCATCCAGCCTGCCTTGTTGCATAGTTGTTCTGTTGGTATTTTTAATATACTTCAACTGAGAAAATGAACGCTCAGCTGAGCAATTTGTGACCATTAATGTTAAAAATATACGAAAGGCAATTTCTACATTTGGGAAGGCACACTCAATATTGTCTTCTACAATTATTTTATAAAGTTCAGCATGACTGAATCTTGTTTTTACATTTACTATAGCACACGAAAATATTTAATCTATATGTATTTTTAATATGGCGCTCAAAGATTTGATATAAACAAAATAATAACGCAAAGCGTAAAGTGTGTGATTACAACGAAATATATTTATTCTCTCAAAAGGGTTGTTGTTCACTACAAATTCAAACAATGAAAAAAAAAAATACTATATATGAATATATAATTCAGTTGTTTCAACAGCTTATAGGCTATAAGCCGCGATTATAATAGTATAATAAATCCATGGTAAATCCGACAATGGAAAATTTCTGTGGTGCCCCCCTTCCCTTGATGCCCTAAGCACGGGCTTATTTTGCTTAATGGTTAATCCGGCCCTGCCGCACTGTTATATTCTGTCTTCCTCTCCTCCAGATGGTGGAACATGAATTTCCGGAGGACTTGAAGCTTGGTAGGGAGTCCTGCCCTAGTTAACTTCTCCTCCGCCTTCTCTAGTAACCACACCTCACTGCTAGACCGTGTTTTTGATTGCTTCGGCGGCATTTCTACACATTTCTACAAAAGAAGAAGCCAAATTTAGTCATACTATAGTAATCAGTCATTAGTGAGACACGTCATGCATGATTGAGCGACCTCTTAACGACACCGTAGACCAACCATACTTCACACAGTTATTCACATTAAGTGTAGGAACAAAAGCAACAATGACCCAAAAGTGAAATCTCAGATGCTAAATTTTCCCTATGCTTGTGAACCACCCTAATATATATATATATATATATATATATATATATATATATATATTACACGAATGTAACGTTTCCTTTGATGAGAACACTGATCCCACTACAACTGCAATATTGCTCAGTCTAACGTCCTCGTATAAAAGAGAGAAAATTAGTAAGTCAGAAGAAATTTAAAGGAAAATCATGGCTGCAAAAAACTAAAAACTGGGGAAAAAATAGGAAATTAAGTCTGTATTCGTTGGAAAGAAAAGAAGAAGAAGAAGAAGAGTTACACCATAATATCCATATGGAAAATAAGAGAAACTAGTTCTTACTCTCAGATTGAATCCTGCAAGGCTGTAACCATCCAGACAACAACGGGGAAAATAAAAAAGGAAGAATGTTCCAAAACTAAAGGCAAGACAGGGAACATCCTCAACGCTGAAAGAAAATAACTTTGTCGTTAGAGGAACAAAATTCTTTAACGAGCTACCAATAGAAATTAGGAACACCACCAATGTAAATGTGGACGTCTTGAAAAAAGAAGGCGAGATACCTGACTCAGAACGATACCAAATGATGTGGATGTACCTGTCTATGTGAGATGGAAAGCTCAAGAAAACAATTTACTCCTTCACCAAGAGAGTTCTACTGAAGTTGAAGACACGAGTTTGACCTCCGCGAAATAAGAGATCGACACGCGTAACTTCTTCGAAATACAGGGCTATTCAAACTGATTCACCTGATTTCAAATGAGAATATTTTTTAATGTTACAAATACAGAGTGATTTGTGATACATCAACCAAAAGAAAAACTGTCCAAATTTTGTCTCTCACCTCATAAATGCTCTATGTGACTTCCCCTAGTTACACGAGCAACGTCGACACGATAGTCGAATTCCTCCCATACTCGCTCCAGCATGTCCGTTGTCACTGACTCTACGGCAGTAACAAGCCTTTACACAAACATCCTGTTTCCTCGAACTGCCGATACCACCGACGGATGCTCTGAGCACCCGGTGGATCTGTTCTGTAACGTCGACGAAACTCACGCTGCACTGTGACTACCGATTTACATCTAGAAAACTGCAACACACAAAACGCCTTCTGCTGTGCGGACGCCATTTTCAAACTGACTGTTTGTTGCTAGGCTAGGCCACGGCGTGACTTTGGAGCCCTCTCGCGGTGATCTGGTAAAACTCGGAGATTTCCTCTTTCATGCGGTGTATGCCGAGTTGATGCACGGTTGATAGGTACGGAAGTATTCTCAGTTGAAATCGGATGAATCATTTTGAATAGCCCTGTACTTATTTAATATCCTACAGTTAAAAGACAACGTTTTCGTCAAGACGTGTGCCCCTTTTCAATTCGCGGAAGAATATAGACCTATCGTTCTCTTCTGAGTAACCGGTTTATTGCATTTAATGAGATTCCAGACGAATTCTCCGACGGGTTATTAATCACCATAACAAAACGCGTTCTACGTTTATGCGATAAAACGTCGCTTTTCGTTTGTAAAAATCGTTAAAGCGATGTCCGTCCATCATACGCAATATATATATATATATATATATATACACACACACACACACATTCTCACAATGGGTTAATTAGTCGGTACTTGTAACAGTTCAATTCCTTTATATCGAACGTAGCACTCCCACTGTTGTTTCAATTGCGATGGATTTAGGTGGTAAAACCTATATTTGGGGTATAGAGGGGGGAGGTGGGGGGGGGGGGGGCAAAATTCGTATATACTTGGGTATGTATGGGATTCTCTTATACCCATATAGCTGGGTTTAAACTTGGCATTGGCGAAAAATTCACCTGCAGGGATTAGAAATAAAAAAACCCTCATAAAAGAACTGTGAGGAACTAGTTTTTTATTCATGGCATACCGTTCGTTCATACAGACTTCGGAGCGAAGAGAAGTTCATGGAAAAAGTCAAACGTGTCATAATTAACATTTTTTTGGTGTGTGCCAAGTTCAACAAACATTTGATTTTCAAATTAAATTTGTTGAAAAATCTGATGAAAACCATTTTCATTACGTTGAAATTTCACCTCTTTCATCAGTATTTCTTCCTTTAACTCCACACACACACACACACACACACACACACAACACCACACACACACACACACACAGGGGTGACAAAGGTAGACACCACGATGATTGTGCTCAAGAACAAATGGCAAAGCTCATCAATGGAATGGAAGAACGTGTGTCAGTTTTACATAAGGCAAAGGGGAAAGCAACACAATTCTGAATATATTGATTTAATAATAAATGTGTTATTATTTATTGACTTATTATCAAATCAAAAACTCTGTAAAAACCAAAGGTCTCTCTCTCTCTCCTCTCTCTCTCTCTCTCTCTCTCTCTCTCTCTCTCTCTCCTCTCTCATATATATATATATATACTCACATAATCCGCCAAAAGGTCTCTTTTGATGTGAAGAGAAAGAAAGTTAAAAAAAAAGTTATGAACAATCCCCCGCTGAGAGGTACATGGCGTAACGTTTTCATAATGGCATTAAACTTGTGTTCATATATTATATAATGATTGTTATTATGACTGCCATTATTTACACGAGTGCCATAATTATGAACAGAGCCATTATTGTGATTTATAATTGGCATTCAATATTTTAAAGGAGACGTGGGTCTATCATGTTTAAATATATATATAATATATATTATATATATATATATATATTTAAGTTCGGGAAGAACCGATTCGCCTCTATTTAAAAGGGCATATCTCGGCGGAAAAACAAAGAAAAAGTGAGAGGAAAGACAGAGGAAAAAGAAAGGGTGGAGGGGACATATATTAATATATATATATATATATATATATATATATATACTGTGCCTCGGTGGTGTAGTGATTAGCATCGCTGACTACGAATCCACCGGCCCCGGTTTTGATTCCCGGCGATGGCAGGCGGTACTCAGCTCACCCAGCTGTTCATCTTTCCAGACAAAAAAAATTGGTTGGTGGATAAATGTGTATCCTGGGGAACCTTGTAGTTAAGACGCTGGGCTGCTGATCAGGAGGTCGCGAGATCGAATCCTTTGTAATTTGTGACCACACCCGTGGTGGGTCGTGGTTCGGATACCACGCTAAGCTGTAGGTCTGAGGTGGAGCAAGAGTGAACAATTCAGACAAAACAATTCGGGCGGAAGCAAAACTAAGGTTTCATATATATATATATATATATATATATATATATATATACAGGGTGTCCCATAAGTCTGGAACCATAGGGTAAAATAAGTAATATATATATATATATATATTATATATATATATAATATATATATATATACACAGGGGTCCCATAAGTCTGGAACCATAGGGTAAAATAAGTAATTCATGTTTTTCCGTTTATGTAAGTGCCCATGATGTCTTTGAGTAAGGAAGAACGCATCCAGGTAATTCTGCTCGTAGGAAATCGGAGTCAGAGGGAGGTCGCTGAGGAATTTAACAGATTGCATCCGAACCGCGCGCCGATAACACGCAGCTGTGTCGGCAAACTCGTAGCAAAGTTCAGGGAAACGGGATCCATAGGAGATAAACCACGCAGTGGACCTCCGAGGACATCCACCGACGATGACACAGCCGCTACCATCCTCGCTCATGTCACAAACAGTCCCCAAAAGTCTCCTCGTTGTTTTTATTGCCGTTTTTATCATTTTGCCCTATGGTTCCAGACTTACGGGACATCCTTTATAATAGCTGTAAGCTATAAAGCAAATTTATGTATCGTTAATGATGTGTGTTGACTATTTAACTTTATGCAAACTGCTTTTTGTATCTTGCCTAAATGGCATGATGAAAACTATCCATCTATATAAAAATTGGTCGCAAACAGATGATCAAAGGTAATACTGCATCAATTAAGGCCCGTTACAGGTAAATGACAGTAAACTAATTAGCCTCTCGTGACCTTTTAAAATAAAGTTCACCGACTATTTCTTATATAGATTTTTTTCCCTCCCTTCAATCGTAAACGTTAGTAACTGTCTTTTCATTATTAACTTTACAAATTGATTTTTATTCCTTCTGTTTACGATATCTTCATATTAAAATAAATAAATAAATTATTGGCTATGAATTAAATATTTTTTTCATATCTTTCTTCGTTTTAATTGAATAATTTTGTTAATTCTTCACGCGACCCGGTTTTTGGGGGGGTCGTATCGAAATGGTATATTATTAATTTTTTTTCTTTTACTTAAATAATTGCGTAATACGTCATCCATCAAAATAATTTATCGAAATTTAAAAAAAAGTTATGTACCGTTTTGTAATATGGAAAACGCTTTTCTTATTGCTTTATTTTTACATTTTCACCCTCTTGCATGAATTTATAAAACAAAAAAAAAATGTATAGTTGTTAAGTTCAATAATAAAAGTTCTTAGCAGTAAAACCACGGTTTTTGCAACACTGCGCGAATTATTCGACACGAACTGCAATATTTTAAACGAGGGAATTACAACTGTCAATTTCACGGTCTTCGATTCTCAATGAGGCAGTTTAAGCTCGCGCAGTTTATCTACTTTTCTGGAATTTATGCGGTAAATATTGAATAATGTAATAGCATTATTTCCATAAAAGAAGAAGTGTACCGGCAACTAATGGTTAAATTATCGTAAGACCAACAACAATTTCGAGCTTTGACAGTACGACAAGGCCGGATCGTGTTTCCATAATGAACATTCTGGATGGAGTTCGCCCGCTGTTTTACCTCAGCTCGATGTACGCGGGAATTCGAGTAAATTTTACCAGTATTTTTACGCCAATGACAGAGCTACACGTACTTAGTACTAAACTGGGTGTTGTCACAGTCGTAAAGAACGCTAAATTCAATTTTATTACAACCGCCTACTGGAGACATTGCCTGGGCTAAAATATTGTAATAAGTTAATTCGTGCAATAAGTTGTAAATTGACGCCGCGCTTTGTATGGTATAATATTTTATACTCTTTTCAGAAAGACTGTTTTGGCGCCCTGATTTTACTGAATTTCAAATGTAGCTAGTACAGTATATATATATAAGAATGATCTTTTAAAATGTTGAAATTCCGTAGGCCTAAATTACTTGTATATGACTGTTGAACTCGTGAAATATTTTAAGCCTAAGTCCTCTCTATAACAATGAACCATTTATCACAGGTTTAAGCCGTATATAAAAGCCTTTATAAAATACTGTATGAAAATTTTTTTTAAACATACACAAACCCTTGAGAGATATACTTATAAACTGTTAAAAGCAAGTAAATGGCCGATTAGCTATTAGCTCATTGTGCCTCTGAACCCCTTGAGAGCAAAGAGGAAAGCTCGTCTTTGCGAAAAGCCTAAATAGATTTTGTGAATTGTTTGTGTAAACAAAAGGAAACAAGATGGAAAAGGAGATGCGGGTTCCACCCTCGTCTGGTGTGTGTGTGTGTGTGTGAGAATTATAAGTTCAGAGTGAGAATGAGGAAACAATGGATAGAACGTCGTGATGAGCGGTAATCCGTGTGGCGTCTCGACAGCGAGATTATACGACCCTGAATTAAGAACGAAAGGGAAAAACTTGCGTCTATCTAGACACTAAGTATCAACCAAGAAAGAATTAGAGATTGGGAAAATTTTAAGGTAGAAGAATCGGAGAGAGAGAGAGAGAGAGAGAGAGAGAGTCTCCGTTATAAATGCATTTCGTCTTTGTTGCTAAAACTTTCCACACATTTTCATCTACACTTTTTTTTTTATTGGTAGACTAGGAGGAGATAAAAGTAGAATACTTTCTTATGTAAAGTATTTATTTCTCTACTTACGTTATTTTGAAATTAATTGACAGAGCATAATACAACAAGTATAAATATATATATATATATATATATATATATATATATATATATATATATAATATATATTATTGTATTTTACGTATCATGACTTGTATCGTAATGGAAACGTGGTTGAAATTAATCACGTCGCATAGAACACGACATAAACAGATAGAATAAAGGAATTACTTATAATGAATTCATGTAACACTAATTGCAGTGAAACGATAAAGCATTTATAACAAAAATAACAAAGAACGCTCGAACGATGGTTTTAGTAAAAACCAGTAACACCATTGCAGTACGATCCGGAGCATTATATATTAACGCGAATAGACTGGTGTCATGCAGATTTTTTTATACAAAGAAATCTACGGACAAAACCCGATTATTATCGTGACAACGATGTAGGGACACATCGAACACTTCCGCCCGACTTTTCATTCGCACAACCATATGACGGTAGTTTCCAAATTATTTGACTCATCGTAGTACTGCAGTTTACACACACACACACACACACACACACACAGTGTGTGTGTGTGTATATCTATATATATATATATACAGAGCCCGCAAAAAGTTTGCACTCACCTTCGAAAAAATTAGTCTAAATAGAAAAAGGTAAGAAATGGGAAAAAAAAGTTATTTTTTAAAGTGATTTCAAGCAACTATTTACATCTTTGTTCTTAAGTTGTGGAGAAACAGAAATTTAATCAGCAGCTCCTCAGACTTTGTCACGGTCGGTTATAGCAAATTTTTGTAAAATAATTATTCAATAATTTGACCCTTTTCTCGCTAATACTTTGGTCCTTTTTGTGAAAATTATGGGAAGCAGACGTGAAATACTGCTGATATTAGAAGTGCTATAATTGCACTCGCAAAACAATCAGTTTCAAGCCGAAAAATAGCTCAGCAGCTGAAGATATCACAATCGGCAGTTCAAAAATGGCTCACTCGATTTCATACAGAAGGTGGTGTGTCAACACCAAATCCAAAACCACGATCAGGAAGACCGAGGAAGTTGTCAGAAAAAACTGATTCAACTTTGAAACGTTTAGTCCTAGCAAATCCTTCAATTTCTATGAGAGAAATAAAACAGTCTCAGCCAGTTCTCTGTCGAGACGTTAGTATAAGGACTATTCAGCACCACCCGCAAAAAGACCCGAAGTTACCATCAAGACGTCCAGTCAAAAAACCCCTGCTAACTAACCAAATGAGAAAGAAACGACTAAATTTCCGTAAGCAGTATAAGGACTGGTCAAAAGAAGATTGGAACGAGGTAATGTTTAGTGACGAATCAACGTTTAGAACATTTTATCATCTAGGTTCTGTAAAAAGGCCTCTTCGTTGAAACAGATTTGATCCCAAGTACACCCAAAAAACAATAAAACAATGTCCTGGGGTCATGGTTTGGGGTTGTTTCTCAGCTAATGGAAGAGGAGGATTGTACTTTTTTAGAAAAAGGTATTACTATGAATGTTGATCGGTACTTACGACTTCTGAAATCAAAACCTCCATTACATATGGATATTCATGGTACAACAGTATTTCAACACGATAGCGCACTTTGCCATAAGGCAAAGAAAGTATCAAACTGGCTAAAGGCAGAAGCAATTACCGTTCTAAACTGGCCAGGAAACAGCCCAGACCTAAATCCTATCGAAAACATGTGGAATTATTATGAAGCAGCACCTCCAAAGTGAAGACACAAGTTCCATTCCAAAGCTTATTGAAGTAATCAAGAAATTGTGGATTACAAACATTTCTAACGAATATTGTCGAAACTTTCTGAATCTATGCCAAAAACAATAAAAAATGTAATAAAAGTCCGTGGAAATACTAAGTAAAATACTAAGTAAAATAGAATAAAATATAAAAGTAATTTATTTTTCCCCAAATTTCTATTATTTTCTCATATATCTTAAAAAAAATGAGGTGAGTGCAAACATTTTGCGGGCACAATATATATGTGTGTGTGTGTGATGATAAGGATGCTGTCTGTGCGATGTTCGTTTATACACGCCCAAACGATAGGGTAATATGCACCAAACTTAATATACACATTTAGGAAGAACCAGGGAAGGTTTTAGTAGCACACACACCCCTTCCAGTCTACCCCTAGGTTGTGTTTCGGAGGGCCTTTGCTGCGCAATTACGAAAGTCAAAGCTGCGCCCTGCACAGCCTTCCTATATTTCGTCAATAATCCCTTCTATGAACAAGTTTGTTTGTTTTTGTGGGATGGGGGAGAGTAAGGTTACGTTAAATTATCATCAGAATGTTGACGAATTTCCAATATATATATATATATATATATATATATATATATATATATATATATATATATATATATATATATATATATATTTCATATCGTTTAGAATTTTAATCACTGTCTCTACTGGAAACCCCACGTTCGTTTTAGCCCAACTTTAAAAACACAAAAGTAAATGCGTTTAGTCTCTCAAAAAAAAAACATTATTCAAGTTATAGTACACGTTAAAAGATTATATATATTAGTGAACAGCTTACGTAGAAGCGAGGCACAAGTTGGTTTCATATTACATTTGAAGTCGGTTTCATTTCTTACGTATCACGATCAAGCCAGCGTGATGCGTATATAAACAACTTGAAAGTGAGTGAAGTGCTTAAAGGAAACGGTGTAAGAATACAATCGACCCACATTTACGAGTGTAATCTAATTCCCCTCTTTTTTGTTGCCTCTCTTTTCAGATGGTCCTCCCGTGATCAAAGAACATCCGGAAAGCATTCTTACTCGCCGCAATGAACCGGCAACGCTAAACTGCGCAGCCCCTGGCGCCACCAAAATCCAATGGTACAGAAACGGAGAACCGGTACTGACCGAGAACGACGAGGCCCGGTCCCAGAGGGTCCTCCCATTTGAAGGCTCTTTGTACTTTATGAGAGTGACCGCTAACAGGAGGGAAAATGATGCCGGGACTTACTGGTGCGTCGCGAGCAACGAACACGGTGCAGTGAAGTCCAAGAACGCTACGCTCACAATAGCTTCTTTAGGCAATCAATTCATCGAGCGTCCTAATCCCTCCGTCAGGACTCGGCAAGGAAACCCCCTCAGGTTAACCTGCCGGCCTCCCAAAGGCATTCCGGGCCCTACTGTTACTTGGGAACATAACGGACAAACGGTCGCCAACAACAGTCGAGTCAGGATGTCTCCGGAAGGCGATTTGGTGTTCGATGACGTCATTGAAAGTGACGCAGGAACTTACGTTTGCATTGCACAAAATTTAGCAGGAACAAGAGAATCAATACCGTCTTCGGTGGTTGTTATGAGTAAGTCACACTGTTTTTTGCATTTATAAGAAGGAAGGTATACGAATATAATTTTTGTTGTTCTAACCTAAATGTAAGCCTGTGGACGCTCATAAAACTAAAACAATATTTTAAATGGTTATATGTACAGGGTGGGCGGAAAGTAGCTCCCTATTTTGGATTGGTAAAAAAATACATATATTATCCATTTATTTCAGAAGAAATAATATGAAAAGGTAGGCATACATGGTAGGTTTTCTCTAAAATTCAATGTGGGCTCCAACTCTTTCCACCAGCTTCTGGAGCCGCCCAGGAATGGCGTCCACTGACTTTAGCAGGAACTCCGGCGGGATGGAGGACATGACTTCCCGAATTCGGTCCTCCAGTTCTTCCAATGTCCTCGGTTTGGTGCGGTAGACTTCTTCCTTTACCCACCCCCAAAGAAAGAAGTCGCACGGTGTCAAGTCGGGGACCACGACGACCCATCCAACGCCCAGGGAAGTGGGCATCCAGCCACTCACGGACAACAAGAGCGAAGTGCGGAGGGGCGCCATCTTGCATAAATATCAGATCGTCGATGTTCTCCCATGTGCTGACAACCGGCCAGACCTCGTTTCGCAACATAGCAAGGTACCGCTCAGCATTCATGGTGTTGCGCAGCAGGAACGGGCCCACAACCTGATCTGAGGTCATACCACACCACACCGTTACACTGAACCGATTCTGCCGTTTTTCAGCGGTAACCGTGCGACTTCTTTCTTTGGGGTGGGTAAAGGAAGAAGTCTACCGCACCAAACCGAGGACATTGGAAGAACTGGAGGACCGAATTCGGGAAGTCATGTCCTCCATCCCGCCGGAGTTCCTGCTAAAGTCAGTGGACGCCATTCCTGGGCGGCTCCAGAAGCTGGTGGAAAGAGTTGGAGCCCACATTGAATTTTAGAGAAAACCTACCATGTATGCCTACCTTGTCATATTATTTTTTCTGAAATAAATGGATAATATACGTATTTTTTTACCAATCCAAAATAGGGAGCTACTTTCCGCCCACCCTGTACATATATATACCACACAAGGTGTTCTAAAATTACCTCGTAAACTTTTATATGAACACAATATCTTAACAAAAATTATATTTAACAATTTTATTTCAAATACAGCAACAATAATTTTGAAAAAGTTTGTGCTTCGGAGATAAAATGTGTTTCCTATTATGGATTTTGGGGTGCTGAAAACGAATATGACCATAAAAACAGTCGATTGGCTACAGTTTCCAAGAAAAGTTAAGTTACACATTTTGCTATATGTATACCTGTATAACATACCTGTATAATGCAGTCACTTATATTGATTCAACCCGTTGCTTCTTTGCTTGTCTCTTGTATTCAACTTCTGGAGCATCTCTTGTTATTGTCCAGCAGTAGTCTGCTAACAACGATGGACTCCATTTCCCCTGGTAGCGTTTCTCCATCGCTGAGATATCCTGGTGGAAACGTTCACCATGTTCATCGCTGACTGATCCGCAGTTGGCCGGAAAAAATTCCAGGTGCGAATGGAGGAAATGTATCTTTAAAGACATATTGCAGCCCATTTTTTGATAGGACAACAGCAGGTTTTCCACCAGCTCCCTGTAATTGTCAGCTTTGGTATTTCCGAGAAAATTGGTTGCTACTAACCGGAAAGCATTCCACGCTGTCTTCTCCTCACCACCTAGGATACGGTCGAACTCCTGATCTCTAAGAAGCTCGCGGATCTGTGGACCAACAAATACACCCTCCTTGATTTTTGCTTCACTGAGCTTTGGGAATTTACCACCGAGGTACTTAAAAGCTGCCCCCGTTTTATCCATAGCCTTAACAAAATTTTTCATGACGCCCAGTTTGATGTGTAAGGGTGGTAACAAAATCTTGCTCGATTCTACAAGTGGAGGATACTGAACATTTTTTGTTCCAGGTTCCCATGAGTGTCGGAGTGGCCAATCCTTCTCGATGTAATGAGAAGTCCTAGCCCGACTATCCCATTCACACAGAAAACAGCAATACTTAGTGTAGCCCGGCTGCAGTCGAAGATCTGTCTACAACTTGTCAGTCACCACAAACCTGCCACTGATGTTTGTCATAGTTTATGCAGTTCTAAAGTTGCCTCATCATCTTGTCATATGTTTCCTTCATGTGGACTGCATGACCAACTGGAATTGATGGCAATACGTTGCCAACATGCAACAAAACAGTTTTTAGACTCAACTTCGATGAATCAATGAACAGTCTCCACTCATCAGGATTGTGAATAATGTTGAGAGCTGCCATTAGACCATCGATGTCGTTGCAAGCTACAAGGTCACCTTCCATGATGAAGAATGGGACAAAATCTTTTTGACGGTCACGAAACTTACTCTAACATTTTCAGCGAGGAGATTCCACTGCTGCAATTTGGAGCCCAACAGCTCTGCCTTACTCTTTGGCAGTTCTAAATCTCTGATAAGGTCGTTTAATTCATTCTGAGTTATCATGTGCGGTTTAGAAGATGTCAAGTTATAAACAAATTCAGGGTCTTGTGAAGTTGAAGGCTCACAAGTTTCGCAGGTTCCTTCATTCTCCTCGTCCTCTGACTCCAGGGAGAATGAGTGTGGGTGCTCAGGAACGGGTAGTCCTTCGCCGTGAGGTACCGGGCGTATAGCAGAGGGTATTATTCGGATATTGTAAAATCCACTTTTTCTTCTTGCAAATACCTTTTTTGACTGGAGGCACCATGCAGAAGTAACAATTGCTGACATGATCTGTTGGTTCCCTCCACACCATTGGCACTGCAAAAGGCATAGATTTCCTTTTCCGATTCAACCACTGGCGAAGGTTTGTTGCACAAGTATTGCAGCATATGTGTGGGGCCCAGCTCTTGTCCTGATCTCCACTCTTACAGCCAAAATAAAGGTGATAGGCTTTCCTAATCACGGCGGTTATAGCACGCTTTTGTGATGCAAAAGTCAATTCTCCACAAACAGAAGTTATCTACACTGTTCACGCAATTACGAGGCATCTTTGTTCAAATTAGGCTGAAAAAAATTCAGTTTCAAAAGCAAACATTCAAAAGAGTTTGACAAGGGTGCACTGTATGACTTCCGCGAATGAACTGATGCTGTGGCGTAATATGTAGACGCCTGTGACACATGGACGCCTTGACTCTACTGCGCATGCGCGTAGTTATATATTTTTTATTTTAATAAATTAATGTAATTACATTGCATTTTAATAATTTTAAATTAGGTACGGTTAAGTTAGGTTAGTATTCCATTTATATTAATATCAAAAACATTATGGGAAGCAATATGTTAAAATGATCCAATCTATTTCTTAATAAATAATTTACAAATACATAATGTAATACATAAATTTAAAATTACATTTTACTATATATATACCGTATGTATATGTTTACATTAATTTATTAAAATTTAAAAAATATAACTACGCGCATGCGCAGTAGAGTCAATGCGTCGATGTGTCACAGGCGTCTATATATTACGCGACAGATGCAGTCCAGTTAGTAGGGTGCAGGGTTGCCTGATATCTTTATAAATAGAGCCAATTGGCAATTTTAGGCATCATTTTCGTATTCAGTGACCCAAAATTAGTAAAGATTGACTACTTTTATTTCCGAAGCATTTTGGCTGTAGACCAGTGATTTATAATTGTTTATTTTAGATCAGGGGTGCTCAAACTTTTTCGCAGGCGGACACATTTTCCAAATGCTGGAGCACAGGCTGGCACACACAAAAATATTATGATAAAAAATACATAAAAGGCAAAAATTATTATTATCTGGTTTTAATTGCAATATTCTTTCTATTAACCGGTCTCTAAGCCCTAATCTGGGGGCTACTCGTGGGCACACCGAAATGGCTTCGCGGGCACAAATGTGTCCGCGTGCACAGGTTTGAACACCCCCGTTTTAGATGTTCAAAGTGTCTTCCTTTAACTTGAACACATTGTTCACAACCTCCGACTACTGATCGACAGCCATAAAAGTTTACTCGATAATTTTAGAACACCTTATATATATATATATATTATATATATATATATGTCTAAATCCCCAAGTAGCGCCAATAGTAAGCCACCTTTTTACCAATGAGGCCAATCTTTGTAAACAAGTCGGATATTTTGTATGACTTACTTTTTCGAGGTGAGGTTAACTCAGATTAGCGTAACGTAACCTACAACAAATCAGAGGATGTGTATTGTGTAAAGTTCGACGAACTTGGGCCTTTTTACAAATATATGAGTAATAATAATAAATAACATTGTTCAACAAAGATTTTGTTCCTCTGGTAGTGTTGGGTGTTCCTTACTGACTTTTTAGTCCTGATTTAAAAATAATAGTGAAATTTTTCCATCACCCACAGTTATATACAGTATATATTATGTATTATCCCACATGACCACTCCCGTTCTAGTGTTTCTACTGTAGTTGTATCCCCCATTTGCTGGCAAACCACTGGTCTCCCCATTAAGTGCAATTCATCTAACTGCTATTTTAGCCATTTTGCAGTGCCACAGTACCATCTTCGGCCACAGTACCTCCCGAAAAGTGTCGTTCTAATGCTGCCAATTATACCTCCATATTCCTGTTTTTTAACAAAATTCAAATTCAATTTGTTCAAAAACTGTGGGTGATGGAAACGTTTTTAATCCATATTTGTATTCTTTGTGCAAAAATCTACCAGAATCACCCTATTTTACTCGAGGAACAGGAAAAAAGTTCCAATTTGTTGTCCATTGTAATTATAGAAAAAACCGTTTAATTTAATTTTAAACTTCATGTTACAGGTTCACCGTGGTTTGATGAACGTCCAAAAAACTTGTCTGCAGTTGCTGGTGCGACAATAGAGTTTCACTGCAAGGCGCGAGGCAGTCCTACACCAAGCGTAACCTGGCGACGCCTCGATGGTAAAATGCCATTGGGAAGAACCCAAGTAAAAGATAAAAACAATCTTCGAATAACTGACGTCACTGCTTCTGACTCTGGAATGTACGTGTGTGAAGCCAAAAATGAAGCAGGATCAGCTATGACACTGGGGTCCTTAAAAGTAATCGTGGCTCCCGAAATGAAGGAAAAACCGAGTGATGTTCTCGCTCTCGTTGGTAGAAATTTAATTTTAAGATGTAAAGTGGAGGGTGATCCAACGCCTTTGTTGGTGTGGAGATTACCGCATCAGGATCAAAATGTTCTCCTTTCTGGTGGTCAGAACAACAATCATGCCGCAGTTTCGCATAATGGTACTGTTTTGAAGATTAGTGAATTGCGAGTAGAAGATAGTGGCGCTTATTATTGTTGGGGTATTAGTTCGGGAGGCGGCGTTTCATCGAGAGCGGAAGTTGTAGCGGTAGAAGCCTTACCCCCTCCACTCATAGGCGTTCGACCTCAAGATCAGTACGTTGTCCCTGGGTCTAGAGTAGAATTTCCGTGTGAAGTTGCGAGCGAAGCCGCTGAGGCAACTGTTACCTGGTGGTTTCAAAAAGCAGCCCACCTTCCAACTGAAGAAGTTATTTACAAAAGATCCGTCACGCAACTGCCGAACGGAAAGCTTATAATCAAACAAGTGATTGGAAATGATGCTGGCATTTATAAGTGTAGGGTCTCTTCCGAAGCAGGATCAGTAGAAGCCGAAGCAATTCTGAAAGTTGAAGAACTAGCAAACAATTACAATGGAAGACTTACATCTGTACAAGCAGTTCCACCACCACCTTCAAAGCCAAGGATCATGTATTATAATAGTTCAGCCGTACATATAACATGGTTGCCAAACTCTCGTGGGACACTGGAAAACGCGGACTCTTATACTATCGAATATTGGAGAGCTTCCTGGCAAGAATGGCGCGTAGCTAAAGCCGAAGTAAAAGACACTTCCACGATCATAAACGATCTTGCATCAGATACTGCGTACACCTTCCTCGTTAGAGCGGTAAGTGACAAAGGAGAGTCTTTTCCCAGCCCTTGGTCCGACATGATATACACTACCCCACCTGGAAGTAATGGGATATCTCTTGAAGAGGAAAAACAAACTAGAAGAAAACTTAACAGACCGAGTCTAGCTTTGCTTTCTGCCAAGGCCTCTTCATCGAGTTCAGTTGCTCTCACTTGGGAGTTGTTAGAAGGGAATGAGATAGAGGTTGATGGTATTATTGTCTACTCTGTCGGCGAAACTACTATCGAAACGGCAACAATATTTGGAGTAGCTTCAACGTCACAGGTGATAAGGGATCTTCGTCCTAATACTCATTATACTTTCTTCTTGGTTCCTTTCTGGAAGACCGTAGAAGGAGTACCATCGAATTCTCAAACATTAGTCACTCCTGAGGAAGGTTAGTATTAATGTTTTGTCACTTCATACGTTCATTTATATATCTATTTAAGGATTAATTAATTTGCATGCGCTTTTTTTTAAATTTCATTTTGAATGTAAATATTTTTTCCTGTAGCTCCAGAAGTTGCACCTGCGGGTCTAACAGTGGAAGTATTTGAATCGGGGACAACTTTAATTAAATGGGACCCGTTAACAAAGACTGAAGCACGAGGAAATATTATCGGGTATCGTGTTTCAATTACCCACAACAGCACAACCACCATAGAGGAGACACAGAATACTTGGCTAGAAGTTCAAGGTCTGGTAGAAGGACGTCTTTATACAGTTAAAGTTGCGGGTGTGAGTGGAGGGGGTGTTGGGCCCTGGTCTTCTCCTGAACTTATTGACGTGTCTGGAATTCCTCCTGTCGGACGACAAGATACACCAAATGAAAATGAGGATGTGCCTTCCGTTTTCTACGCCCCTCCGCACCCCGTCTGGCTTTTGTATTTACTCGTTCCGATAATAATTTTTTTGGTCATAGTGACGCTTCTCTATCTTCGAAAAGTGCGACGGAAAGGATCCCCATCTAGTCTCGATGCACCAATGGCCCCAAACCTTTATTCTTCTGCCGGAGTTTATGGCCCAACGCACCAAGTAAATATGTACGGAGAGCAAAAGTTATGGCGTCCCTCAGACAGCGACCAAGATTCGTCACTCTCATCGGCTCGTCTCCTTCGACCGGAGCATCTGGCCAATGAATACGCCGAGCCGAGAATCCAGCGTTTGACGGATACGACTGAGCCGTATGCCACGACTGCTCTGCTAGCGCCCGCGAGTCCTCGGCTGGGGCGAACGCCCCCCGGATGGAACCATGGTCGTTGTACCGAAGATATCCAAGTTAATTGGGCGGCCTTATTACCTCCCCCACCCTCTTGTCCTCCGCCACTCAACCTTCCTTCTCACTCGGCAGAAGGAGAGACGTGTAGCAGCGCCACGACGAGCGAATCGGGGGAGAGGCGGCATTATCACACCGGGTCGTCATCGCAATACGAGAACGCCGGTGGTTCCGAACAGTATGAGAGACCGTGCGACCTTGCTCCCTGCGACGTTGCCTCGGAACATACGTACGCCGTTTATACCCCCGTCTCTCACGACGGGCAGGGAGACTCCTTTCAAACGTTTAGCACTCTGCAGGCTAAACCCGTGAGGAGAATAAAGGTCGACCTTCACCCAACGAGGATCGAACCGCCGAAGAGTAACACTCACTAGTCCATTTAAACGAACATTTCCTCTCTCTCAATTTACACTTTATTTATATATGTCCCTTAATCGAATGTTTAAATAATCCGAGTCTTTAGGATGTCCATAGGAATATTAGTCATGTGTCGTGAGTAGATGTCGACGTTGTGTGTAAATATTGTGAACTTCTGTTCGTGCCTTGTATAATAATTTATAGCCTATTATTATTATTATTATCATTATATATATATATATATATATATATATATATATATATATATATATATATATATATATATATATATACACACACAAATGCAAAAGCTTTTTGTCGGGTTCTTAATTTAATATATAGCTACCATATACAATTATTGTGTCTGTGATACTAGGATTGTAAGTAATTTCTTCCCGTGATAGTTCTGTGTTAAGTGAAATGTAATTCATATTCTATACTCATTCATTACTAACTACCCTTCCAACATATCTTCATCTTTCCTTCATAGGCCTATATTCACCTTCGGTATAACCTTTTAAAATAATATGACATAGCTTTAAATGGATAATTTCACACACATATATGTGTGTATATATATATATATAGCGTCACTTATATCTTGAAAGGCCCTAGTTCGCAAAAAGTCAATTGTTCAGGAAACAAGAAAAACTGTCTTGTTGCTCTGAAAGTCGTCCTACTAATCGCGCTTGATTCAACAAGGTGCACGAACTTTCTGATTGGAGGAGAGCTGGGCCCTTTTGAGACAAGGTGCAGAACAAGAAAACGAACCAATATTTCGATAAAAACTTTTTTCACAAATTTTCGAGCAAGGTTCTTTCAAGATATAACCAACGTTTTCATATATATATATATATATATATATATATATATATATATATAACGTATTCATAGGTGGTCGTTCTGTTTTTCTTAACTAAAAATTGGCGGTGTATCTCTTAAATTAGTATTTTTAAGTACTGTATTCTTTAAAAAAAGGGGAAAAAAAACCTTTTTCCACTGTTTAAATATTATATTGAAGACAAAAAAAAATTTCATTGATAAGCCGTTATTTGGTTCATATTTTAGTTTTATATTCGAACTAAAAGCCCATTTCCTCGTATGTTTACATGCAAATCCGTCAATTGTCTCTGCAGGCACTTTTAGATAGATCTACGATGTTTCGTTCTCATTGTTTTAATAATAAAAATTGTTGTGCTTTTGCTTAACGTTTTTATTTATTGAGAATTATATTATTATTTTCAAATGAATCTCTAAAACGTTTTTTTTC
>JAJOZX010004156.1:235000-315000 GCA_023014485.1 Bathynomus jamesi
TGTGCAGAAACCCACCATGCCCGAAGTTCCAAACCACTGTAGATTTTTTTTCCTGAAACTAAATTATAGACAGCACACATTAGTACACATCAGTACATGCATTGATTAAAAAATTCTAAGACAAAATAAATAATATAAAATTATTTTATGTCAATTCATGTGTAAGAGTGGATATAACAGAATCCAGGCACCCAATATCACATTTAAAGTACGTGCGCCTGTTTGTCTTCCTTACCGTCTTCCGTGGCAGACGTGCCGAGAAGAGGTTTGTGGATAACCGGATATAAAAGGAATACAGAGTTGGGCATACGTCGCACATCCTCCGAAGTTTACTGACGAAGTTCACGGTTTACGTATAAACATTTTAACACAGTCATCGCAGGACACAGTAAAAGTGGAGATTAAAACAACGTTAACGTATAGGCGTAACTAAACTAGAAGACCACAACTTCAAAGAACCATATACAGTATATAAACACATCTCCCTCTTGTCAAAGCCTGCCAAGAATTTCAAATTCCTATGGTATAAAAGGACCAATCGTGTTTAAAATGTTAAAAAAGTGAATTCTGACATGCTAGAAAAATGTTATCCGTGTCAAAGGTCATCTTGCTAAATCCGATATTGTTTTAATGCTGTGGTTTTCCTTCTATAAGTTTTCAGTGACTCAAGAATGTAATTAAGTTTATAATGTCATTTAGAAGTTCATTTTTTTACCCTTTACATATAAATTTTGTCTCACGTTAAAGTTTCCTTCCCCTTCAATTTTTCCTAAAGGAAGTACAATGCATTTGCTCTTGCCCAGCCAAATATGCAGTTTCCAGTGATTCGGGCGCATTCTGCAAGGTGTCTGGGTTTGGTTAATGAATGACACAAATGAAAATGAAAAGTGTATTAGCAGATGAATAGTCCATATATATATATATATATATATATGGATGAATTTTTCTTTTTCCTTGTGGTTTACACACACACACACACACACACATATATATATATATATATATATATATATATATATATGAAAATTATTTCACGAAAGTAACACGTGAAAAATAATTATGATGAATAAAACCACGAAGGAAAGGAAACACAGAATGGTGCTCAAGCGCTTTCGTCTAATGACATCCTCAGGAACACTGAAGTACATAAAGAATTACAGCCTATATATAGGTTACAGAAAAAAAAAATATATATATATACAATAAACGGAGAAACAAACTTAAAGGATTGTGGGAGGGGCACACAGATTTACAGTATAAGGAAAAACTATCGATTTTTAGCACAAGATTAAATGAATTGTTTCCAACCAATGTTATAGATAAAAAAATATACAAATTTATACTGGAAATCTGCCCGGGTTTTAGCACTGCTCTTTTTTGTATATAAAAATTGAAAATTGTCGATTTTTAGCACAAGATTAAATGAATTGTTTCCAACCAAAGTTATAGATAAAAAAAAAATATATACAAATTTATACTGGAAATCTGCCGGGTTTTAGCACTCTACCCTTTTTTGTATATAAAAATTGAAAAATAAAAGTTATTAGGGTGGCATACAAGTTTAGGAAGAACCCGCAGGATGACGTCATCAAATCATTTAATAGTGGCTTCAAACGCATTCTCAAAGATCATAAGGACTTAATTCCGCTTTTCATGTCCACCTCACCTTCTCTGCCCTACCTTTACGGTCTTATTAAAACCCACAAACCTGGCAACCCTATGCGCCCTATTATTAGCTCGGTGGGCTCTATTACTTATAAACTCTCAAATGGCTTGTCAAAGTCTTGTCCCCCATTCTCGGAACTATCTCTGATTCACATGTAAAAAATTCCATGGATCTTACTGAAAAATTGAATAATGCACGTACTGAAACTAACGATAGATTGATCAGTTTTGACGTTTGTTCATTGTTTACAAAAGTGCCGATTGACGATATGCTTGACTTTCTCTCCCAAGAATTACATAAGTATGACCTGCCACTACCTTCACACATTGTTTGGAACTTATTAAGCTTTGCATCAAAGACTGTAAATTCACTTTCAATAACGAGTATTATCAACAAGTTTTTGGGATGGCCATGGGCAACCCCTTGTCGCCCCTCCTCTCAATATTTATATGGAGTTTTTTCGAAATTACTTACATTCCGAGAATCCTGGGGGTTGGTATCCCTTGGTTGCGGTACGTCGACGATATTTTGTGTATCTGGCCCATGAATCGTGACCTGGATAACTTCCTCCTTCAGTTAAATGATCAAGTCCCCTCCATTAAGTTTACTTTAGAAGTGGAACAAGACAATTCAATCCCATTTTTGGATGTGCGTGTACATAGAAGCCCAGGTTTTAAGTTTAGTATCTATCGGAAAAAAAAAACAATTTGTCCTACGTACACTTTTACTCGGGACATGACACCCCCACTAAGAAGGCCATTTTTCTTCAATGTTTTCTCCGCGCCCTTAGGATCGCCAGTCGGAATACATCGATGCCGAATTAGAAAAAATCAACGGTATTGGAAGTGATCTGGTTATCCATCTGCGTTCATGGAATCTTGTCTCAACAAGGCAAACGAACTTTCTATCGTGTCAATAATAACACTCGTACTTTGTCAAAAAATATTTTAGTACTTCCATTTTTCCCGGGCTTTTAGGCATTGCTAATGTACTTAAACTTTTGGATATTAATGTAGTATTTTCATATAACAATATTGTGAAAAATATCATAGTAAAAAATAGCCCTACCAATAATTCAGGCATTATCTATAAAATTGGTTGTAAACATGTGATTCCTTTTACATAGGTCAGACGGGAAAGGATTTGCACACACGTATAAAACAGCATCAATATTCCGTTAGAACAGGACAGTTGTCCAGTGCCCTTTTTGTCCATTTGTCAGAGTTATCCCACTGTATTGATTGGAATAATGCTTCAGTTTTATTTCACTCTAGCAACATTGTTAATAGAAATATTCTTGAGTCTGCCATTATCCAACTTACAAATAACTTCAACTAAGCAAAGGTCTTTTCAACTCGATCCTGTTGTTTTGAATTCCTTCAGAACAGATTTAGATAAGAAAGGTAGAACGCTAAATCTTTGGTAAACTTGTATGCCACCCTAATAACTTTTATTTTTCAATTTTTATATACAAAAAAGGGTAGAGTGCTAAAACCCGGGCAGATTTCCAGTATAAACTTGTATATATATTTTTTTTTATCTATAACATGGTTGGAAACCATTTAATCTTGTGCTAAAAATCGATAATTTTAAATTTTTATATACAAAAAAGAGCAGAGTGCTAAAACCCGGGCAGATTTCCAGTATAAATTTGTATATTTTTTTATCTATAACATTGGTTGGAAACATTTCATTTAATCTTGTGCTAAAAATCGATAGTTTTTCCTTATAAATCTGTGTGCCCCTCCCACAATCCTTTAAGTTTGTTTCTCCGTTATTGTATATATATATAAGAATATATATATATTAATATATATATTTATTTTTTTCGTAACCTATATATAGGCTGTAATTCTTTATGTACTTCAGTGTTCTGAGGATGTCATTAGACGAAAGCGCTTGAGCACCATTCTGTGTTTCCTTTTCCTTCGTGGTTTTATTCATCCATATATATAGATATATATAGATATATATATATAAAACACACACGGTGTGATAAAAATGTTCGGTAAATAGTCCCGCAACGAATGAACGCGTGTCACTAGGTGATGTCAGTGTGTATGGCTGATGACGTCACCTTGGCCACTTTCCAGATGCCAACAAACACCATTCACCTACGCACCAGTGCGCCGTGTCATTTGCTTTGTGTGAGGGCGTTTTTTGTGGCGTCTGCGATTTTGCAGAAAATGTCGAAATTTGAGCAACTTGCAAACATCAAATTTTGTTTAAAACTTGGTAAGACGGCTACAGAAACGCACGGAATGCTTGAAGCTGTCTACTGAGATGACGTTGTTACAACAAGACGGACGGACGACCTTCTTTCATCATCTCCAAAGACTCATTTTCTCTCAAACTTCCAAACCATTGCAAAACAGCTTGTTTATAACAACTTCTCTCCGTAGACAGCTACAAGCATTCCGTGCGTTTTGTAGCCGTCTTACAAGTTTAAAACAAATTTGATGTTTGCACGTTGCTCAAATTTCGACATTTTCTGCCAAAATCGCCAGACGCCACAAAAACGCCCTCACACAAAGCAAGACACGGCACTGGTGCGTAGATGAATGGTGTTGTGGCATCTTGCAAGTGGCCAAGGGACGTCATCAGCCAACACACTGACATCATCTAGTGACACGGTCATTAGGTGCGGGACTATTTACCGAACTTTTTGATCACACCTCGTATATATATGGGATGAATTCACAATTAAACACGTGAATGAAGAATGATGCAAACCCACAAGGAAAAAGAAATGATTCCAAGGCCTTTCGTGTATTCAGAAGTACATTAGTCAGGGATTAACGAGGTGTACTTCTGAATACACGAAAGGCCTTGGAATCATTTTTCTTTTTCCTTGTGGTTTGCAATATATATATATATTATATATATATATATATGTGTTATGGAATAACATGCATGAGCAAGTGTGGTTTTTGTACGAGACAAGAATAGTCACCACACCAGGATTCGAACCGAGACCTCGTGAGCAGCAGTCGGAAGGGATAATGACGGGAAATAATTAAAATCTGTCAAGGAACCAACACTTTCGCGTCCAGAGGTTATTTTACGACGTTAACCCTCCCGCACTGGAGGTAATATTTAATTCAAGTCTGGTATAGCAATAGGGTCCCAGTCACCTCTCTCAGATGGAATAACACAAATAAACACTCGTGGTTTTTGTATGATGGTAGCGTTCGCGACTCCTACTCAGGAGGTCCCAGGTTCAAATCTTAATGGGACAGTTTTGGTTCATATATATACGTAATAATATATAAATATATATATATATATATATGTGTGTGTGTGTGTGTGTGTTCTTATTGGACAATTGCTTCATGCGTCAACCAATCACCGACATCCTCAGAACGGGTCCTAAACACTGGAAATGTTGTATTTTTGATTGGGGAGAGGCATTTGCATTGTATTTTAGGTATAAGGTAGTTTAACAGGCAATTTCGTCATGGCGACTGCAAAGGAATCTAAATTATAACAATTATAGGCCGTTACGTTACCTATTTACTCCCTAATTCGGTTCAAATTATTTTCAATGTTAGGGAGAATCTTAGGATCTCTCTCTTGACCCAAATCTAAGCAATTAAAGAAACTAGATACCTATTTTCTGTAATTAGAACTTTTACTATTTTATATTTTAGGCTTAACTGCACTCTAATTCCTAGCACTCAGAAGCAATAATACTGTACGAAATTATAGAGCTAACATTGTCTAGACGAAGGTATTTTTGTAAGCTAATATATGAGAATAATTATTTACTGAAAAACTTTTAAAAATACGTGTGATGACGTCATGTTTGACATATAAAGTACACAAGACTCAGAGCAGCCCATCCAACCTCTACAGATTCCCGACGTTTGTAAGAGTTAATTAGTAAAAGCGTTCATTTCTATATGCATTGTACAATAATAGAAATAAATTCGCCGAGAAAAAATTTCAAAAGCGAAACAAATTTTTTTGTCTAAAAAATAGACTATATACAATTATACATATTTGGCGAGTTTACTTCCGCAACTGTACGTACAATGCTTGCCCAGAAAGGGGACAAGAGTGGGGTGTATGCACAGACTGTAGAAGTATCATAGAGAAAAAGGTTAAGGGCTTCTTTTAAGTTAATTTCTGAAAAGGAACGAGTTTAAAACATTTAATAACTTAACCCTCTAACTCCCAGAAAATTTTATAACAATTTTTACCACGGAGGTACACTTGGACCCCTAAGTCGGAAATGTAATAAAGGATGCAAGAAACATTAATTATACATATTAATATATAATACATTATAACTGAAAAAATCTATGTAATAGTGATCTGAAAATCTGAACACTTTTTATGTAAGAGAAATTAGTTACTTACATGATGTGTATCCTTAACCCTCAATTTCTCAACGGGGTCCATATGGACCCCTTTGGGATTGCTTTTTGTTATGACGAAATTTCAGTCCAATATTGCATCATCTTTCAAAAGTAATATATATATACAGGGCGTCCCAAAAAAATGTATACACACTTTAACAGCTGATAGCTCAATTGATGTTTCTTTCTTTCCAAGTTAAACCATTAGAATTAATAATGGCAGTCAGACTAAGCTTTGAACAAAGGAAATTCATTCTAAAATGCTACTGGAAGTGTGAAAACGCAGTTGAAGTGCAAAGACAGTTAGGAGGGAGTTTCAAACAGATCCACCAACGCGACTTACCATCACTCGAATTAGAGATAAGTTTTGAAGCCGATGGAACTGTTCAGAATGTCCACAAGAAGCGTTCCGGAAGACCACGGACATCGACAAGCCCCACAAAGCAAGAAAGAGTACTGGAAACTATCACCAAAGTCCAAGAAAATCTGTGCGGCAAGCGAGTCGTGAGTAGGAATTTCAGAATCGTCTGTCCAACGCATTTTGAAGCGCTGTCAATGGAAAAGTTACATTCCAAGATTAGTCCATGCTATTAATGAAGATGATCCGGACCGAAGAGTGGAGTATTGCGAGTGGTACTTGGCACGATGTGGATGTGGATTGGACGAAGGGGTTTCGTAGAATACCCTCCGCGTTCACCAGACCTCACACCACTAGACTTTTTTTATGGGGATACTTAAAAGACAAAGTCTACGCTATAAAGCCTGCAACAGTCGCTGAATTGAGAGCAGCCATTGAACGAGAATGCACACAAATACCAAACGAATGTTTCGTGATGTTTGCGATTCCATTGCTCGCGTTATCAGCAGTGCCTGGACCAGAACGGACGTCAGTTTGAAAACAGGCGTTGACAAAACAATTAAATAATGTCTGTAGATTCTATTACATTTTGAAAATGAAATGTATTTTAATAAACACTGCCTTTATAAGTATTTAAAGTGTGTATACATTTTTTTGGGACGCCCTGTATGTATATATAATTAGGTAGGGGTACATTTGGACCCCCATGGTATTTAACTGTTATATTTGATTTTATTAATACATTTTACTAATACATACTATGTCAAAACAACTCAATAAGACCTACAAAGTCATGCATCCACAGGCTCTTCAGTAAATTATTTAAAAATCTGCAGCTTCATAAAGACCTACTGGGGTCCATATGGACCCCTTTGGGAGTTAGAGGGTTAAAAGGAGACCTTCCAAAATTCTGTCGAGAGAGAGAGAGAGAGATACAAGGACAAGAGGAAGCCTCAAAGGCCTTTTGGTCCACTCGGGGAGATTCCTGTTATTAAAGTGGTTCATTTTTTAATTATTCTAGCAGTAGTAAAAAAATTGATAGAAAAGCATAAGGCTCTCTCCCCATCCTCCGCTCCCTACCCGCCAGAGGAGGGTACGAAAACAGGTTGAAAAAATTACCTTAACCGTGGAAAAGTAACCGAGGAAATTTTACAGGAAAGAGAATATATAAGCTAGCTCCACATTTACTATGCACACAGAGATTGTACACTAGATAGCACCGCTGTATAAACTAACCAACAATATATTTGTGCCGATCGCACATCAACCACTTGGTGTCGTCCCAGAAACCTCGAACATATGGTTTTGATTTTATGAAAAATAATTATAGCTCTATTTACCGAAGTGTTAGTCCGACAAAGACCCCATGACCACTTCAAATTAGCCCCAAAAGGATTAAGAGAGGTAAAGGCTAAACTCTCTATGTCTACATCCATGTTCGCGCAAAGCCATCGCGCCGGCAAAGTGATGAAATGCTTCTACAGGAAAGAGGTGGAAACAGGAATTAAGAGCAGAAATCAGATTTTCCACACCATGTCCTCACCCGTCACATGCATCCAGCCACCTAAATGAAAGAATAGAAAAATAGAAAACGTGACGGCAGAAACGCAATTCCACCTCACTTAATCCATGCCATGCATTTTTTTTAAAGTTTTTGTTCGTTATAAAATTATGTTAGAGAGAGAGAGAGAGAGAGTGTGGGTGGGTACATGTACCCGTTTTTCTTTAACAAAGTGGACAGAAACTGCACGAGGGAGTAATGACGAACTCTTATTATCCATTTGGATAAAGGTATTACAAGTTAAGGTACTCCCCTCATCCACCGTTTAACTAAAAGTGTATTTATACGCATTATTTTGTATTACCCCCGTCTTTATTTACTGATGCTCATGGTGCATGGAATCCATCATGGTCACCTGGTTTGGATTGCCGCAAGAACCAGGCTGCTGCCGCCGCCTCCAATATTCAGCTTTCACCTTCATACAAGGAGGTAGAAGCTTCCCCCGCTTCCCCGCGTGTCAATAAACATTCTTGCGCCACTATACACACCACTCTCTCTCTCCTCTCTCTCTCTCTCTCTCTCTCTCTCCTCTCTCTCTCTCTCTCTCTCCGCCGGCTAATGGCGAAAGTGCGCGCGCTGGGTATCGGTGGGGAAATAGGTAGGTGGATTGAAAACTGGCTGAGGAATAGGCGGCAGAGGGTTGTAATTAAAGGGGCTAGTTCGGGTTGGGCCTCGGTCACTAGTGGGGTTCCTCAGGGTTCCGTTTTGGGGCCGCTGTTGTTTATCATTTACATAAATGATATCGACGGTGGCATCGTCAGTCGGATCGCGAAATTCGCTGATGATACCAAGCTTGGGGCCAATGTTGGGACGCCCGAAGCGATCGAGGAACTGCGTGCGGACCTAGGTAGGATAGGAGAGTGAGGAAAAATGGCAAATGCCGTTTAACTTGGGTAAATGCAAAGTGATGCACATTGGCTACGCCAATCCCAAGTCGGACTACTCGATGTTGGTAGTAATATCGAGGTGACTGATTTAGAAAAGGACTTGGGTGTGCTAATTAGCAGCGACCTTAAGTTTACGAAACAGTGTGTAGAGGTGGAAAAGAAAGCCCAGAAACTATTGGGTTATATCAGGAGGCAATTTCAGTTTCGGAACAAGGAGATTGTGCTCTCACTGTACAATTCCCTTGTTCGGCCGCACCTGGAGTATGCTGTGCAGTTCTGGTCGCCCACCCTCAGGAAAGATATTGTGAGGCTGGAGCGAGTGCAGCGAGGGCCACAAACTTAATCCCTTCCGTTAGGCATATGGGCTACAATCGACGGTTACGCGCCCTGAACTTGTTTTCGCTTGAAACTCGGAGGCTGCGCGGTCAACTGATCGAGGTTTTCAAGCTCTTACGCGGGTTCAACGATGTCGATTTTACAAGTATGTTTAGTTTAAATGATAACCAACTCGCAACAATGGTTGGAAGTTGGATTTGAAACGGTTTAGGACTAGTGTGTGGGAATTACTTTACGTATAAGATCTGTGACACATGGAACAGGTTACCTTCGGAAGTTGTGAACAGTTCCTCTGTGGATCAGTTCAAGAAAAGGGTAGACGAAATCTTGCACACTATTTGAGTGTGTAAAGACATTTAGGACCTCAGTCTGCGGAAATTTCTTTTCCTATAAAATAGTTAATATCTGGAACCAACTTCCCTCAGAGGTTGTTTCCAGTCAAAGTGTAAATCTGTTTAAAAATAAGCCAGACAAAGTACTGAACACACTCATAGTTTAAGATTAAAACCTCAGAAAACTCTGCAGGAGTTCGCTTGCTCGGTGTCTCTGTGAGCAAGCTAAATATAGAGCTATTTATATATTCTCCACTTTCCTGTAAAATTTCCTTGGCTACTTTTCCAGGGTCAAGGTATTTTCTTCAACCTTTTTCAGTACCTGCCTCTGGCAGGGAGGGAGCGGAGGGTGGGGAGAGAGCCTTCTACTTTTCTATCCAGTTTTCTCCTACTGTTAGGATAGTTGAAAGAAAAATAAACTTTTACAAAATTTTCCCTGGCACCCGTTGCCATTGGTACTTCCTCGGTATGGGCCCGCAAGGCCTTTTGAGGTACTTCTTTCCTTGTAACTCCTTGTAACTCTCTCTCTCTCTCTCTCTCTCTCTCTCTCTCTCTCTCTCTCTCTCTCTCTCTCTCTCTCTCTCTCTCTCTCTCTCTCTCTCTCTCCTAATATACAGCTTCATACAGAAGCCTCGTTTGTATGCTGATCCTCTTTACAGTTACCAGTGATGCTGCTCGCTCATACCCTGAGTGGGTGTGTGTATGGGCTGATCGAACGTTGTTTTGTTGAACTAGTGGTCTCTGCTTTCTGAACCTTAATCTGTGTACTAAAAGTTATATACTGTGTATATATATACACACCTTGGTTACCTTCGTGTTTGCTTCCGCCCAAATTGTTCATTCTGACGAAGGTCAAGCTTCTTGCTCCACCTTGGATCTACAGTTTAACGTGGAATCCGAACTTCGTCCTATCAGGGGTGGTCAGAAATTACAAGGTCCTTGCCCGGACTCGATCTCACGACCTTCCGATCAGAAGCTTAGCGTCTAGGCCATCCAGGTACCCATTTATATACCAACCTATTTTTTCTGGAAGGATGAACAGCTGGGTAAGCTGTGCACCGCCTGCTTTCGCAGGGAATCGAACCAGGGGCCAGTGGATTCGTAGTCAGCGATGCTAACCACTACACCACCGAGGCGCACATACACTGTATAACCTTTGGTTAGCTTCCGCCCGAATTGTTCATTCTGACGAAGGTCAAGCTTTTCACTCCACCTTAGTTAGACCTACAGTTTAACGTGAAATCCGAACCACGCCCCACCAGCAGCCCAGCGTCTAGGCCACCCAGGGTACTCATTTATCTACCAACCACTTTCTTTACTGTGTGGAAGGATGAACAGCTGGGTTTTGCTGAGCGTCGGCTGCATTCATCGGGTCTCGAACCCGGGGCCAATGGATTCGTAGTCAGCGACGCTAACCACTGCACCACCGGAGCGCATGTGTATATATATATATTAGTGCGTGTGTGTGTGTGTGTGTGTGTGTGTGCGCGTGCGCGTGCAGGCAACTGGGGAAAAGCGAGGTCGTGTCTGCTAATTGACAAATGTAATGGGGGTAAAATTTTTGGGAGGTAACACTTTTGGTACTTCGGAACATTTAAAAATTTATATAAAAAAATCTAGAAATATTTTTATATTTCGGGAAAAAGATGTATTGGTCCTGAATAGGTTAGATTAGTTAAGCTTTGGTTAGGTTAGATCAACCTAGATGAGTGAGTACCTCACTATTTAATGACTTTACAGAAATCACCCTTCGAACCCACAATTGCCCCCCCCCCCCCCCCCAAGCATTTATCACGCCATCCTCAGTTCGATGGCACTAAGGTTAGGTTAGGTCAGATTAGGTTTGGTTAATTTTTTTTTTTTTAAGTATATGGATTTTAAAAAGTTGCCACCTCGCTTGTTGAATTTGCGCACGTGTGTGTGTGTTGTGTGTGTGTGATTAATTATGCTACATGTAGGAAAAGTTAATTAAACACCAATGAATTAAGTTACGGTTGTGAAATTGGGCACGATTATTGTAGAGAAATGAGAGTTTCTCTTACAAGAACACATGTTCAAAGTGTCGTCCCCTTTGCTCAATCACGTGATGAATCCAGCCATTGTAATTTCTTACCACGGCCTCCAATGTTGCAGTAAAAATGGAGGCGTTTCATATGAAATCGCTGCTTTTAGAGCTTCCAGTGTCCTGCATGGGATTTCGAAATCAAGGGGAATTTAGGTCAGGTGACAGAGAAGGCCATGCAAAACCATGGTCGTGAAGGCAGGGGCACCCGTTAGACAGGACTCTGGGGTCAGACATTCATAAAAAAAAATCTAAAATAATATTTGCTCTATGTTTTGCGTTGTCCTGCTGGAAACCAACCTCTCTCTGCTCATATCAGTCTTGGCTCATAAGAAACGGGTTGATCTGTTGTCGGAGGATGTAGAGCTAAACATTTTGGTCCACTGTTGTAACAATAAAGACTGGGCCGAAAAGATCGCAAGATGGAGGCAATGAAGAGATTACACTCCCTGAATTTGTCAAGTACTTTCCCAAACAGGAGGCAATTATATATATATATATATATATATATATATATATAATATATATATATATATATATAATATATATATATATATCTATATATATATAAACACAAACTATATACAGATTAAGTTCGCAGAAAACAAAAGTTCCACTAGTTTCCCTGCGAACATCGCTCCACCCATTCACCCATTTAGCTTGGGCGCGAGCAGGATGCAGCGAGCAGCCTCTTTGCCAAGTATGTAGAGGGTCAAACTACTGAAAAGGCTTCCGCACGTAGTTTATATAATATATATATATGTGTGTGTGTGTGTGTGTGTGTGTGTTAGTTAACACTGGCCAGTCTAGATGTATTGAAAAAATACTTGAAGAAATGGTTTTAGTTAAGTGTGTCGTCTCCAAATACACTTAAATACGAATAGCCATGACCTAACCTGACTTAATTTGATCTAATCTCACGCAAAGTACCATATAAAGCAAAGATCACTGAGAATATTTAAAAACAAACTAGAAACGAGACGAGGAAAGATCAAACAAACAAAATAATTATCCCAGAAATGTTTACAAAATCGTCATTCAGCCAAAAAAAATGTATTATCTGTGACGGTATAAAGAAGTGATAAATCAGAAAACAAGCCCCACTTGTATCAGGTTCCACTTTTAGCGAGAGAGATAATGGTCAGAGAGCAACTCCCTCTTTCGTCAGATCCTCTGGAGGTAAGGGAGAATAATTACGGAGCTCCGCGCGGATCTTGCATTCGAACTTACGCCTAAAACGGGTAAACAGAGATAAATTCAGGGATAATTCTTAATCAGAATCACCTAAAAGAGGACAACCCTCAGTCGGTATGTCTTTGTCACTCAATAAGGAAATGAAGATCTTTTACCGAGGGTCAACGGAGGTCATACGGCGTAACAAAAAGGTCGGGTCAGGTCAAAAGAGATATTAAATGTCCCTTATGACAGATTATTACTTTTTCAGGGAGTATCTTTCGCGATTTTTTTTTTTTTTTTTGACAAGTTCCCGGTTCGAATCTCTCCCACTGTGCGTTGGATTAAGTTCTGGCATGGCACCGAGTTTTGTCCCGTCCTGAACCATTAATAAATAGGGTATGAATGTCATTCTGTAACAATATACAGGGACACACACACACACACACACACACACATATATATATATATATATATTATATATATATATATATAATATATATATATATATAATGGGAACTTTTGAAAGAAATAAAATTAATTTAATATGGCACAGCCCTTAAATTGTATTGAACACGAAAACTTTCGGTTAAATATTTTTTGTAATTTTCCTGTCTAATTTTCAATATTGTTCACACTAAAATTAAAATAATATATATATATATATATATATATATATATATATATATATTATATATATATATATATTCATTTACTTTACTGTAACAACATGATGGTGCAGTATTTTTTTGTAAGTACCCCAACCCACTGAAGAGAACTCTGAAAATGATGAAATTTGTGCCAAACGGTAACTAAATAAAACCGTATTTTAAATATGTATTTTCTTTTTTAAATGAGATTTGTTAAAGATGTTAATTAAAATTTTTAAATTATAAAACTTTCCTTTCACTTCTTAATTTTATTAACTTTTAATCTCTCATCTTCGAAGATGAGAGATAACAATTTTTTTAATTTTTTAACCATTGCCCACTTTCGAATCTCTCTCTCTCTCTCTCTCTCTCTCTCTCTTTGCAGAGAGAGAGAGAGAGAGAGAGAGAGAGAAAGTGATACGGAGCTTTTAATGATTATTTCCATGTATGCGAGATAAGCAATTACTATTCAGGTGTGTATGAGTTACCTGAATTAATTAATATGTTAAGTAAACAACTTACTTATAAAGACTGTTTATATTTTTGTAAAGTTTCTCTAAGATAAATAAACAGAATTATAGATTGGAGAAAAAGTCCCATTCTTCATTGACTCGTAATAAATTTTACCGGTTGTATATATATATATATATATATAATACAGGTATATTCGCTCCTGCCGTTCAAAAATAAAAATAATGCCGTGATACGTTAAACAAAGAAATTTTATTCCATAAAAAATTCCTCATCAAACACGCATTCGTTCATCTCCCTCCAAACTATATATATA
Organism: Bathynomus jamesi; assembly: GCA_023014485.1. Lineage (NCBI taxonomy): Eukaryota > Metazoa > Arthropoda > Malacostraca > Isopoda > Cirolanidae > Bathynomus > Bathynomus jamesi. Next base: position 249,174 of record JAJOZX010004156.1, read on the forward strand.
ATACTGTATATACATACGCACAGGGTGGTCCGAAATTACTTACTAAACTAAGTAAATTTTATTTGGTAATTTTGGGTCTCCCTGTCTATATAAAATTTCCAAAACTGAGCCTATGCACGTACAATTAATAATAATAATAATAATAATAATAATAATAATAAACAAATAAATATAAGATGTAATGGAAGGACGGATGATGGAATTCAACTATTCGCTCCTTCGCCTTCCCCACGCCTTTCAACACCGATAGTTTATTCTGACAGAGCGTCAATGACTGTCGAGGACTTGAATCATTTTCAGTCCTTATAAGAGGACAGAGTACGTTCAACGAAGAGAGATTTTATGTGAGAACTGCACGAAACTTGATTCGTCCGTCATTTGCATGGCGCGCACCTTCTCTTGCGTCCATGGTATCGTTTGGACAAGTCAAATTCACATTTATTAAGTGCAGTTGTAAATACCTTAAAGCAAGGAACAGAGTCCATTGTATGGATCGGGACGAGATTTTATATACTATATATAATCAATTCAATTGAAATGCAAGACCATCTGGAGTAATCCAGTTTGATATAATTTTCGTTATATATATATATATATATGCGCGCCTCGGTGGTGTAGTGGTTAGCGTCGCTGACTACGAATCCATCGGCCCGGGATCGAGACCCAGTGACGACAGGTGGCGCGCAGCAAAACCCAACTGTTCATCCTTCCACACAATAAGAAAAAAAATTGGTTGGTAGATAAATGGGTACCCTGCGTAGCCAAGTGGTGAAGACGCTGGGCTGCTGGTGGGGCGTGGTTCGGATTCCATGTTAAACTGTAGGTCTAAGGTGGAGTGACAAGCTTGACCTTCGTCATAATGAACAATTCGGGCGAAAGAAAAACCAAGGTTAACCAAGATTAACTATATATATATATATATATATATATATATACACAAATAACATCATAAATAAAAAAAAAAAAGAATTTAATAAACATTCCACGTCACAAACATGTATTCCTGAACAAACATACTAAAAGGATCTTCTTAAAAAGTTTAAATAAATATTTAATTTTTACCCGAATTAAATTTATTCGGAGAACATCAACAGGTAGACGCTTTTAAATTGCTAAATTTTAATTTTTAATTAGCAAAAATGCAGCTAAAATTTAACGGAACGAAAGATAATTAAAAAAAGTAAAAAATTAAATTAAATTTTCTTAACGGATGAAATTTTAAACGCCATTTTAAGTATAATGATTAGTTAACTAATAAATAATGTATTGTTTTTTGAAATATTATTAGTTCAGTTCAGTTTTTTGCTATGTTAATGAAATAATTATAATTAACGTTAACAACGAAATCATAAAAGATAGAATATATTCTACGTAGAATGACTCATCATTACATCCAGATGTTAAGTCAACCCTAAAACAACAATATATATATATATATATATATATATATATATATGCGAAGGGTATGAAATGCTGGGCATCTGCTACCCTGTCAACACATATTTAATAAATACAAAGAAAAGAGCAAAGCCTGCCTTCTGGTTTTCCTATTCGAATGATAAAGATAAAAACCGTTTTTATTTGGTTTTTATTTGGTTTCACACCCGGGTATTTTTCAGGGTATAAAAACCTGAACGTGGAATCGAACCTGAGAGAAAGGTTTAATTAAATGGCGAGCTCAGAATGGAAAAAGTATGTAAAATTTTTTAAGATTACGTGCATACAAGGTATTTGATTATTATATTATAAAAATTTGAGAGAGAGAGAGAGAGAGAATATATATATATACAGGGCGTCCCAAAAAAATGTATACACACTTTAAATAATTATAAAGGCAGTGTTTATTAAAATACATTTCATTTTCAAAATGTAATAGAATCTACAAACATTATTTAATTGTTTTGTCAACGCCTGTTTTCAAACTGACGTCCGTTCTGGTCCAGGCACTGCTGATAACGCGAAGCAATGGAATCGCAAACATCACGAAACATTTCGTTTGGTATTTGTGTGCATTCTCGTTCAATGGCTGCTCTCAATTCAGCGACTGTTGCAGATTTTATAGCGTAGACTTTGTCTTTTAAGTATCCCCATAAAAAAAAGTCTAGTGGTGCGAGGTCTGGTGAACGCGGAGGGTATTCTACGAAACCCCTTCGTCCAATCCACATCCACATCGTGCCAAGTACCACTCGCAATACTCCACTCTTCGGTCCGGATCATCATCATCTTCATTAATAGCATGGACTAATCTTGGAATGTAACTTTTCCATTGACAGCGCTTCAAAATGCGTTGGACAGACGATTCTGAAATTCCTACCTCACGACTCGCTTGCCGCACAGATTTTCTTGGACTTTGGTGATACGTTTCCAGTACTCTTTCTTGCTTTGTGGGGCTTGTCGATGTCCGTGGTCTTCCGGAACGCTTCTTGTGGACATTCTGAACAGTTCCATCGGCTTCAAACTTATCTCTAATTCGAGTGATGGTAAGTCGCGTTGGTGGATCTGTTTGAAACTCCCTCCTAAACTGTCTTTGCACTTCAACTGCGTTTTCACACTTCCAGTAGCATTTTAGAATGAATTTCCTTTGTTCAAAGCTTAGTCTGACTGCCATTATTAATTCTAATGGGTTTAACTTGGAAAGAAAGAAACATCAATTGAGCTATCAGCTGTTAAAGTGTGTATACATTTTTTTGGGACGCCCTGTATATATATATATATATATATATATATATATATATATATATATATATATATATTATATATATATATATATATATATAGTTTGTTCACAAAAGTAAATAGATACTTTCGGTTCATTTCATATTTTTTTATTTGATACTAAAAGTGAATAAATAATAAAAAATCTATTCCCTCAATATACGAGTGTCGGTACGAAAGTTATACCTCTTTTATTTTTCAGTTCGTAATACAACAAGAGGCATTACTTTCGTACCACCCCCTTCATATTTCGAATCGCTTTGTTTTCCCCTTTGCTTTATGTAAAGCTGACAGATGTTGTGGCAATGTGGCATTCCACTGATGAGCTTTGCCATTTCTTCTTGAGGACAATCATCGTAGTGTCTTAACTTTTGTCAACATATATATATATATATATATATATAAGATATATATATATATATATATTAGTGGTGGACCGGATATCCGTATCCGCATCATTTTAACATCCGCATCCGCACTTCTGACTGCGGATGTTATGCTGATATTTCCTCTAATAAATTATGCAATTTTCAATTAAATTAGCTTATGAAGTAGCTTATAAAGCCCAGTCATGCACATTTCACGTAAAGTATTAATTATTAATGAACAAACAAATATATAAACCTCAAAATATAAATAGGTGGTAACACAGAAAATTGAGTGAAACTTGTTTCATTGAATTTTCTGTGGCTGAAACTCTTGAGAAAGTTATTATTTTCATCATAATGAAAACATTAATATTAATTTTAATTCTTATGCATTGCCTCCCATAATAATAATATCACGAAATTTGAAAAATTATGTCATATATTCATAATTCTATATTATATTGATAGATTAACTAAATATCCGCATCCGCATCCGCGGATATTGAAATTAAAAAATCCGCATCCGCAGATGTTGAAAAACTGACATCCGGTCCACCACTAATATATATATATATATATGTGTGTGTGTGAACATTCGCCCTGTCACAACACACACACGTAAGCGACAGAGCACACAAAATTAAATACAATCCAAACTCACTGCCCACATGTAAAACAAAACACAACCTGTAGGCTGCAGGGAAATTTATGAGCGTGCTTTCAATCAATGTGCTCGTATCAGAACGTGCTGAGGGGGGTGGGATGAGGGGTGGAAAAGATAATCCCTTCTGTGTGCAAATAAGAAATCCAGAATTGATTGAGTAATCCGTGGCAGCCTTTATCGGAAAAAAAAAGGCGGGCGTGAAGAGAAAGGACGTCGATGCTGCGCAGTAAAATACGTAAGTCATCGCGTCTGCGCATTTGTAATAGCCGGAACGCCAAAAACAGCAATCATCGGCCAACTAAAATCGTACATTTTGCTTATCGAGTCTAAGAATCGCCAAAATCATTTTGTGTCTGTCTCTTCGCATTGTTGGGGCTTCGGTTCGAGCCCCGATAACGAGAAGGGAGCGATTCGATGAGCCAGCAATAATTCTGAAGCTTTAAAAAAAAAATCATGATAAGAAACAAATGAAGGTAATTTTAAATATCAAAGTAGCTCCACCGTTTTTAGCCAGTGAAGCGGAGCCAAAAAGTATAATATACATATATAGTTTCATTATTAAAAGAAATATAAGTTGCTTAACATTATATATATATATATATATATATATAATATATAACGAAATACAGAAAATTACATTTTCCATTAAGTTAAAAAAAGCTAAGATTTCGTGTTAAGCATAAATTGGAAAAAAAATAGTTTCCAAAAAGCAGATTTTGTCTTTTCAATAAATTATTTAAAATTCCATTTTTTATATTCCATTTAAGGAAAACAATAGTTTTAGCCAAATTATTATTTTTTAAGCTATAAATTGAATGAAGTTCCACAAAAACCGGATATTGAATTAAGCCGTAACGATAAATCTGTACCTTTGTCCTGCGCAGGAAAAACAAAATCATGAATAAAGAAAAGGTGTATATATTTATATATATATATATATATTAGTTTGTTAGTTAGTTAGCTAGTATCTTAATTAGAAATGCTTGTTTACATTGATTGAATGTAATTGTTCCTGCAATAATCTCTCTTATTCTGTCGTGAATACCTCGATAACGAGCGAACAAATAAGGCGGATCGAACCTGGTATCACCACAACATTTGTTCATTTCGTAGCTGAATTCCTTTACAGACACCGAAACAACCAACTAATTACAGATGCAATATCGCCCTCAGCCTTCTTTTCCCCCTATTTAACATCTTCCTTTTTTCTAACAATCAAAAATTTCAAATTTGAAGATAAGCGAACTCTCCATTGAAACTCTATTAGCATAATAATTGCCAATTTAAGCGCATGAAAGATAGAGTGTACTTATATACATACATACATATATATATATGTATATATATATTAAATTATGCATGTGTGCGCGCGCGCATACACGATATTCGAATGTATATTAAGTCTCTCTAAAGGGGCAACATGCGTACGATGATCATTATTCCGTCGAAGATAAGGAGGTCCAGCATACGGCGAGAGGGACAATCCGCCAATGAGTAATTAATTGATAAGGAATAGCAGACACGCGATTTTTACCACAAGGAATCTCGACGAGCACCGGAGGAATCCGAGGAATTCACGTAAATTACAAAATATAAATAACAGAACTCCGTCTATTCATGAATTAAACTTCTTTTTTTATATTTTTGAATTTCGCTGAAAAAGAAAACAAACAAAAAAAATTGATAACGAAAAAGTGTTCAAAAATTTTATAAGTTTGTTTAAACTAAACAACTTTAACGAGTCGCAAATACGATCGAATCATTTTTACCAAGTAAATTAAATAGATTCTAACACAACACCATCGCGTAAAAACCTATTTCTAGTTATTTGAATGTTAACGTTCCCTCGATGTTAATGATAATGGTAATTGCATTGAAGGTAATGATAGTAATAAATGATAACAATAATTACGAAGTCCCGAAACTTACAATCATTTTAATCGTCTTAATGCGAGCCAGAGGCAAAGAGCATGTGAAATGTCACAGATGCCAACGGTTAATATAGGCTTTCAAATACCATCCCGAAGATTAAGTAAACCTAATCTAACCTCTCTAATACCATACATAACTCTTCCCGTAAGAGAACTGGGTGAAGTACAACCCGCGAACGCGACTGTACAATACATCACTGAGAAAGAGAGGAACGGAGAAAGTGGGAGCGATTACGGAATCTAGGAACGAACCCACCATTAAGAGCCGATATCGACAATTAAAATTACGGGGTTGCGTATCTCGTGCCAGAGACTGCCTTTAATCGTATATCGCGGAATCGGCGAGTGGTGGGAAGGGGGGCACGCTTTCTGCCTCTGTTATATGCCGTCGCGGCGCTGCCGGACTCCCGAAAACAAACAGCAACGGTGTGGTAAATCGCAGTCACACCGCTAATATCAGAATTATATAGCGTTACAGAAAAGCGAAAAGTGGCGTTCTTTTAACGCGCTGTACGACTCCTCGTAAACAAAAGACGTAAAATTCCTGAAACGAAAATTGTAGTTTTCATCGAATGAAATACGATAAGTAGCTAAAATGATTCGTATCAACACAAAAAATCTAACTGTTTACACACATAATGAGAACGCACACGCGTACACACATGGTAGTAGTTTAAACAAATTACACAAACGCTTATGTAACTTCATATATATATATATATATATATATATATAATTATATATATTTATATATATCGTAGAGGTAACAGGGAACTACCAATTTTCTACTTTTTGTTTATAAACTGTTCTTTGAAGACAGGATATTTCTTATTATCAACTTTATTTACATTCCATCGTGGGTCTTTTCTTGATATTAATCAGAAAAAATAACAACAGCTAAATTAAAAAGAAAGAAAAAAGATAAATTTATTTAAGTCACGCGAAATTCAACGTATTTTACGATTCGAATTCAGAAATCTTAAATATTACAAAGTTTGAATTTTTTTAACTGCTTACCTTAACAAAAAAAAAAAGTATATATATATATATACTGTATTATTATTAAAATTATATATATATATTTTAACTTAAAATTTTTTGTTTAACAGTTAAAAAAATTAATATATATATAGTGGGGTTCCCTGAACTGAAACAGCATTGAAAATATATAAATAAATCTAGCATGCTATTAACTTCAGATAAAAAGTACGCATTAAAAAATCCTAAGGCATGTATACTTTGTACATAAAATATATTGAACAGCTGTTGCCGACACAATCCATATTATATACCACGCAAACGTTTGCCATGAAGACATTCAAAGCGACTGACGCCGTTTGTGAAGAAATTTTCAATGAATAAACGCTATTTTGGTTTTCCAGTAAATATAGAATCACTCATTGCTTATTTAAATTCTATTGAATTGCGTATGTACATATACGAGTATAATGCATTCGGAGACTCGCATTATAAAGGGTGTTCGGAAAGTCACTGTGCACTTATATAATTAATGTTTTTTTTATATTTCAGATTCAGTTGTTGTGAGGGCATGGTTCTTACAATTGAGGAACGCGTCTTTCTTGTCGAATACGTGTTTCGAGAAGGTGGTCGATACACAGATTTAGTGCGGCAGCAGTTTACTGATAAATTAGTTATACTATTGTATGCTATTAAATAAATATAAGTGCGCAGTGACTTTCCGAACACCCGTATTTAGCCGTGTATGCAAAATGCACGTTGTGCAATTCCATACGATATATATAATGATGCACACCCACAGTCCACTCCAAGGCCTTTAGTGTATTTAACAATTAACAATAACTGGAAAAATGGACAAAATTTAAAATTACTAGTCCGCAGTATATGAAAAGCGAAGCGTTTCAGTTAAGAAATGCCTTCTTTAAATAAGATGGAATACGTTACCAAGGTCATAAATTGAGCTTCAAAAGAAGCGAGGAAGAGATTCTCTTTATTCATCCGTTGTAACAAAGAGAGAAAATACATTGAAAAAGTTGTTTGGTATTACTGGTTGCCAACATTTCGATTCAGTATTCCCTCAGATGCGACAATCGTTACTGAAATTTCATGTACAACCCGGGATTTTCTTTACTCTTTGAGGAAACCGCTCGAGGAGCCAGACGTCGGCATTTACAAGACTGCCTATAGAGACCGCTCAAGGGTGAGATGAATGATTTCAAACGCCGATTATATCAACATAAACAGAGATTATCTTTGGGAGAAAATAGTTCGGCTTTGCGAATGAGACACAAGGTTGAGAATAATCAGAAAATTGCCGCAGAGAGGACGCCTCAGTAATCTGCAGCAGTATTATGAAAAGAGTATAACTTTTTCAATATCTTATTATTATTATTAAATATACATACATTAACAAAATTTCGTTTCCCAATGGATTGGGGTGAGAAGGCAAAAAAAAAAAAGCTCGGCTGCGAAAGACAGAAGGTAGTGAAGAAAAGAAAATGCAGAGACTAAAGCGCACACATCCGCTCAGACATGCATCCTGGTGGACCAGCCCCCCGACCCCCTACCCCAACTAAATTCCACACTTATGCGGGCCCTTCCGTTCGTACGACATGCGTGCATGCTGACGCTTCCAAGATTTGTCAAGTGTATTAAATGCGAATAATTGAAATTATAATAACGTACTGAAATCTACTTTCTTCTATGAAAGGTTTATACGTTATTTATAACTGCGCATGCGCGGCGACGCTTTGTAACACGTTTTTGTCTTAACAAAGTTGCCTATAACTTGGCTTGAACGTGGAGACACAGCTGTATGCCTTCAAAAAAGCTGCCCCTCCTTTTGCTTTTTTTTTTTTTTTTGTTTTTGGGAATATATTTTAATGTTTAAGATGTTGGAAAATTATATATATATATATAATATTATATATATATATATATTCAATACGGAGTCAAGTAGTTATCAAAGGCACCGCGAAATTTATGTGAAACCAAACATTATATTATATATATATATATATATATATATATATATATATATGAGAGAGAGAGAGGGACCTAAAAGTTGTAATATCTTTAATCTTTATACCAATTGTTAGAAGACATCTTCCCACCATGAATTAACTCTATTACTCGAAAAGCACATTTACCCGATTGAATTTGTAAACGTTAAAAAATAAGAGAAACTTCCACGTAATTAAACTTATACTGTAGTAGTGATGTATGTCACATCCGCATCCGCATAAAATTCAGCATCCGCATCCGCACCTGCGGGATGCGGATGTGTACTATTTAGCGCAGGGCCGGCCAACCCCATGCCCGCGGGCCAAAAGTTGCCAGTTTGACTTTTGGAGGTTGCCCGCCTCAGAAATACTAAATAAAAAAATATTAATTCTATAAAAAAAAATTTAATAAAAAATTAAATAAAAAATAAATAAAAAAGAATTATTATACGCACAATCAGTGATATATACTGTTTGTTTTAGACGCCAATATTTCCCTACCCTTCAGAATCTTAGTGACTTTGCTACCACCTCGACGTTGTTTCTTGTCTATCGCTTTACCACACGGAACATTGTAAGTTTTATTTGCAATTTTTAAGATTTTGTATTTGGCAAAAGTTTAGTATAAATTTACTTTGATAAACGGTTATTTGCAGTTATTAGTTGTGATATTTTAATGATAATGATAAAATATTAAGGTGGCCCGCTTGACTTTTGATTTTTTATAAAGTGGCCAGCTGACAAAACAACTTGGCCGGCCCTGATTTAGCGTATTTTAGCTGTCCTCCAAGCAGTGTTCCCAGTGAACAACTATTCAGTGGGACTGGCCTTATTTATGATGAAAAACGAAATCGGCTGAAAGGAGACAAGTCAGAAAAATTGTTATTTTTGAAGCACAATTTTCCCCTCATTCAATTCAAATAGTGAAACTTGCGCAGCCTTCATTTGATCTTTAATGTAACTGGCAATGTCTGTTGTGTATTTGTATAATTAATTATTCATGCTACACTACATAACAATGTCATAAGCACACTACTTTCCAAAGGGTGGTGGTTGGGGAAAGTGTTTGGTTGGGTCCCCGTCCCGCATCTTAGTAACACACAGTTGTGTGGCGAAAACTCGTCCAGAAATAGTGTATGTAAAAAAATTCTAACTACAAAATAATATTATCTAATATCAAATACTATCAAATATCTAATATTTATAACGAACCAAAAATCGAAAGTCAATTAATAAATTAAGTATGAATTTAAACTATCATATTATCAAGCTGACAAATTTATGCATGAACATGTATGATGCAGATGCGGATGTCAAAGTTTGGCATCCGCATCCGCATCCGCGAATGTCTGAAATCTGACATCCGATACATCACTATACTGTAGCAGTTATAAATAAGGAAATTTATATTAATTATTTAACACGGATTAAATGAACATTTATATTTTCTTCAATATAAATGTAATTTTTAATCGGTCAATCGTATTCTACGGAGGATTATGAAAGTGTTTTTATCTTTTATCATTGAATGGTATAAAAATTCTTCTTGTATTGTGTGTGTTTGGTTGAGTCATAAAAATCATTTACGTGTTGATCTTCCGTATGACCTTGAGTAATCATCAATTCAGCGTTTGTAATGATTCTCGTAAGCGGAGATCCGTTCGGCGGTTGTTTAATTTGTCGATTATACTAAGGGAATTGTAAGACAATGGGTGGTCATTGGAAAGACAATTATCTCTGATCGCTGATTCGGTAGGTATGTTTAAATAGCGATTTGTTCGTGATAAAAAGACTCCATATTCTTCCACGAGAATTTTGCGTTAGCGAGATGAATTACCGTAAACAGCTGCTGCGTATTTCATTAAATACGGTAGTGAGCGAATGAAATTTGGAAAGCTTTTGGGAGCTGTTGTCTTTGCGTTTAAAAACGTTTAAAGAGTTATTTAAAAAAATATATATATATATATATATATATATATATATATATATATATATATACACACGGTGAACCAAAAGTAGGTGGACAGTAGGTTGAATACGGTTTGTGTTATATTATATTATAACTATAGTGTTTATTATAACTATGGGTTTGTGTTATATTATATTAAATATTATAACTAAATTTATTTAAATTTTATTTTGTATTATAGTATACGTTATCATTTACTGTCCACCTACATTTGGTTCACCCTATATATATACTTTATCGTCGTATTTGTTACGTGAATTCGAAGAGTTTATGTTATTCTTAAATGAAACTACTAATCAAATCACGACGTTCCATCAAGAAAGGAAGCTAAACAATCCAGTGTTCCTGAGGATGTCATTAGACGAAAGCGCTTGAGCACCACTTTGTGTTTCTTTTCCCTTCGTGGTTTTTTTCATCATAATATTTTTCACGTGTCACTTTCGTGAAATAATTTTCATATATATAATATATATATATATATATATATATATATATATATATGCATTGTTATATATTATATATATATATATATATGCATTCTTTGAAGAGGAATTGCAAGGAGAGTATATAACAGACTTTGAGTTTACACCAGAAGATGTAGCGAGAGCTATAGAACAAATGAAACTACATTCAGCTGTAGGTCCGGACAATTGGAACGCATTATTGATTAAAAACTGTAAAAATGAAATAGCTACACCTTTATACTGGATATGGAGAAGATCCCTAGACATGGGGAAATACCGAGCATCTTGAAAAGAGCAAACATTGTCCCTATATATAAAGGAGGGGACAGATCTCAAGCAAAGAACTATAGACCAGTGTCAATGACGTCCCACCTCACCAAAGTATTTGAAAGAATAGTTAGACAGAAAATTTATGATTTCTTGGAGCACGGGAAAGATTCAACGAAAATCAGCATGGATTCCGATCAGGTAGATCATGCCTATCACAACTAATAGAGCACTACAACAATATCCTAGATGCATTGGAAGGCAATGACAACTACGATGTTATATACACAGATTTTGCTAAAGCTTTCGATAAATGTGACCATGGTATAATATGACATAAAATTAAAGACATGGGAATAACAGGCAAAGTGGGAAAATGGATCTACAACTTCCTTAGTGATCGTCTGCAGGTCGTCAAAATTCAAGGTATATCATCATCAGAATCGGAAGTACGCAGCTCAGTACCACAAGGGACAGTACTGGCCCCACTCCTGTTCATTATCATGCTGACAGACATAGACAGCGGAGTAAACAGCAATAGTATAGTAACATCCTTTGCAGACGATACAAAGATCAGCAGAAAAATCAGCGATGTACATGACGTGGAGGCCTTGCAGAGGGACACGAACAAATATCAACATGTCAGAAGACAACAACATGTCATTCAACGCCGAGAAATTTCAGCTCTTGAGATATGGTAGAAAAGAAGAACTTAAACAGACTGCATATTATGCTCCAGATAGACAGGAAATTCAGAGAAGCATGAAAGCGATTGATCTCGGGATAATAATGACAGATGATGCGAAATTCGAAACACAAAATCAGATAGCGATAAATAAAGCAAAAGAGTCGCCGGACAGGTTCTAAGAACGTTCAAGAGAAGGGACAGGACAGTAATGATTCCCCTGCTAAAAACACTGATTATACCAAAACTTGAATACTGCTCAGTTTTGACGTCCCCATATAAAAAGGAAGAAACTAATAAACTAGAAGAAACGCAAAGGCATTTCACAGCCAAGATTGATGGCTGCAAAGAACTCAACTACTGGGAAAGACTACGTAAACTAAATCTGTACTCACTGGAAAGAAGAAGAGAGAGGTACATCATAATCTACATATGGAAAATGATCGAAAAACTGGTACCAAACCTAAAACTAAACCCAATTACCATTCAAACAACACTGGAAAATAGGAAAGGCAGAATGTGTAGTGTTCCCAAATTAAAAGCACGACAAGGGACCTCCTCAACCCTGAAGGAAAATAGCTTGGTTGTCAGGGGCCAAGACTTTTCAACCAGCTTCCTAAGGACCTCAGAAACGTAACGGGGGTCAAAGTTGAAGTCTTCAAGAAAAGACTGGATGCCTGGCTCAGGACAGTACCAGATGAGCCGGGCGTGCCTGGCTATGTACGGTGGAGAGCGCAAGAAAGTAACTCGCTCCTCCACCAGGCCAGACCTAGAGGCGGGGCCACCAGCTTGACCTCCGTGTGAAGAGAGACCAAACACACGAAACAACATAAGGTTCATAAGGTAAGGTATATATATATGTGTGTGTGTGTGTGTGTGTATATACACACACACACACACACACACACACACATATATATATATATCTATATAATATTATGTGTGTGTGTGTGTGTGTGCGTGTGTATACACAAACACACACACACACACACACACACACACATATACGAGTTGAAGACTTGAAAATGAATCCCTAATTGCCTCTCAACGAAATAATTAGGAAATTCAGAGATCTCAAACGCATGCTAAACTCGTATATAAACGCTGCACCGACAATATATTCACATGTTTATAGCGGTCAAAACAGCTGCATAAAACCGACCAATTCACAAATATATATATATATATGCAAACATGATATACAGCTTCCTTTATTTATTGAATAAGAAATAATGCAAAACGAATAAATTACGATGATAATAACAGATCTGTACAAATGGCGCATAAAATTTGCATAAAATATAATAGTAACCCCTTAGATTTTAAAAGAGATATATAAATAAATTTTAAATCTGCGGAGAAAACGGGCTAAAAAGGTTTCTTTGTTAAGGAAAATATTATACAAAGGCTAAAAAACTAATTTTCTTTTTGAGGGGCCTTGTAATTAATGTTTTTCGCTTTTTCTGTAATTGTTTCTTTGTCCAGTCTATAATCTCTCCTTCAAATCTTTCACCTCTACGGGGGACCTCCAATACCCAAATGTGTCTCATGCAGTCTAAAATCATTAATTTCTTTACTGAATGCAACCTTGATTAAAGCGTTTAAAAGCTATTCTTCCCTATTGTCTAAACGGCTGCCACCATCCTTTGGGCTACTTTCAAAAGCCACTTTTCGCTTGTTAGCGCCCAGGTTGCGCCTTTCTATCTTCCGTTTCCTTTCACGAGGCTATTTTTTTTTTTGTGGGGGCTACTTTCCAAATGACTGCCATTCCGACTGTACATATATATCATCGCACGATATCTTCCGCGTCACTTAAATTAAGAACGCATGCATCACACATATACAAATTAATGTACATTCACAACATTTTCTCCCGCGGTAAGTATACATATTAAAGGTAATGTATATCCGATAGTCAGGATAATAATACGTAAGAACGGGTCAACTCTTGTTATTTTGGTCAATTTAAATGCAAAAATGGTCGAATTTATACTTTTTGCTTAAAGCTAAAAAGATCGTGCAATATTATTAAACTTTTTCTCTCTCGCTCTCTCTCTCTCTGCTTCTAGTTCATAATTATTTTTGACCTTTCACAAATAATTAAATCCAACAGCAGAGCAAATTGTATTATATTCATTTATATATATATATATATATATATATATTATACTGGTATATATATATTATATATATATATATATATATATATATATATATATATATATATATATAATTAACCTTTATAAATGAGACAGCAATAAGCATTATTTTAATTCAGCTTAATTTGAGAATGACAAGCGGTCCCTTTTGTGTGTGTGTGTGTGTGTGTGTGTGTGTATACTACTTTATAAACAATTACGTGCGGATATTCATGAGGAGAAGAGAGAGAGAGAGAGAGAGAGAGAGAGAGAGAGAGAGAGAGAGTTGAAGACTGTGAAGATCCCTATAGGTTAGCCTATAACGCATGTAAAAAACATTGGAGTTGAAAGGAAGTACTGTACTCTAAAAATGAAATTGGCTCCCACACCGTGATTACGCTTATCAGCATGTAAAGTAGTCATTCAGAGAAAGTAAAATAACAGATAAATTAAGGATTTTCTCCCCAGCTAGCCCCCACTGAGAGAAAAAGTGTTGAAAGAAATGAGATAGGAAAGTTAGGCAATTAATTACGACAGAGAACCCAAAATCATCACTTCTTCATCAGTTGACACATTTGATCGTGTCTTTTATTTTTACCCTTTCCTTCCATCAGCCTATTATAATATGTCAGTATATTAACAACATGTTCCGACTAACTTGAACATTGACATTTTCTAATAAGATTGACCAAAGAGCAGTTCGAATGTTTTTTTAAAAAATCTCGCTATATTACGTCTACTATCGAATTATGTAAGATCCCAATGCGGTGATGTATGAATATATCGTTAAGTACAATATATTCCCGCATGCGAATCTCTTGGTCCTAAGCTATTTTTAATAAGGTCGTAATTCATATTTCACTATTCGATCTCCGACAAATATTCAGCCATCAGACCTTCACTCAGGTTTGTATTATTTGCCCCTGATCAAAATTTCATTCGCAAACACTTTAATAATATTGAAACTGTCAAATGATAAATTTTCCAAAGTAAATGAATGGTTTATTTCGAACAAACTATTCTCCATTGTTAAGATAAACTTTATGGTCTTCTTTAGAAATAGAAAAACCAGTTTCGGATAAGCTACTTTTAGATCCTACAGTTTTAAAGAAATATAAAGTAACAGAGTTCCTTTGGTATGATGCTTGACAAAGGCTATGGAAGCCTCATATTTCTTGTATATATATATACACATCTCTCTAAAAGTACTGTAACATTGCACCAAACAACATTTATACACACACTTAGAGTGCATAAAACTGAATACTCTAATTGGTTTTAAAAACGAGTGACAAAGTATTAGACAATGTCGAACTCTGTGTTCGTGCAAATGTACTTTTTCAGGAGCTAAAGTTATTATATAAACATTATTTACGGATGTATGTACATAAGCAAACCTCTTCGGGAAAAGAGTTCGCCAACAAACACGAAACGTCCAAAAAACACGAAAAATGACCAATTCGTAATATTTTGTTTTTGGTAAAAGTAATAAAATTTCAAAACTAAAACTAAGTCATTACATTATTGATATTTTGAGGGTTTTAAGAATGTTTAGTTTCTAGGCGATCTTTCTCCCTTTTCTTTTAAAGTTCCCAAAACACAAACGGACATCATTCCAAAAGCCATATATATTTGCTCGACTGACATTTAGGAGCAAAGTAGATAAGATCCTTTTAAAAGTATACTCAAAATTTAAATGTTTTTGAATAAAAACTAAAAGCAGCCCTAATTCTATAGAATACTAATGACAATTTATTTCAACCTTCTTTCCTTTTGTTTACAAAAATGTCACATATTTCGCTGTTAGTATAAATATATATATATAATATATATATATATATATATATATATATATATATATATATATATATATATATATATATATAAAGGGTGAATCAAAAGTCCTGCCTCAAAAATAACTAAGAAATATTTTTGAAACAAGACATTTTTTATTCACCCTATTATATACAGGAGAGTCACGACGAAATGTTATAACTTCGGGAGCTTATAGCTGAGGTCACTTCCAGTCAAAAACCTCATATGAACATAGGTCCGATTCTTAATGGTTATGGAGCTATGGATGTTTGAATTTCAAGCATGCTTACCGAACCGAACTAACTACGCAGTAGTGTTTCACAGAGTGCAGTTGATGTTTTGTGCGTTCAGTATACCTTTTATGTTTTCAAATGCCGAATATGTTGATATGGTGTATGTTTACGAATTTTGCGATGGAAATACTACTGCTGCTGTCGCTGAATACCAGCGACGTTTTCCAAATCGAAGAATTTCGGATCGACGAGTGTTTCGCAACGTTTTCCGGAGATTGCGAGAGAGCGTTTCATTTCCTAGCATTACTGTTTTATCTGAGCGTCCGGTAGAGCAAGATGTGGCTGAACAAGAAAACATTATTCAGATGGTACAGCGGAGTCCTCATGTTAGTACGCGAAGGATTTCCACACGTCTTACAGTTCCTCAAACGAGAGTATGTAGAACGTTACACGAAGAAGGCATGTATCCATACTACGTACAGCTCGTTCAGCACCTCCAACCTGGGGATCGTGCCCAACGTCTGGAATTTTGTAATTGGCTCAATGACCATCGACACTCACATTGATACGTCTTGTTCTGTGATGAAGTTCAATATATGCGCGACAGTGTCAACAACACTAGCAATTCGCATATATGGTCAGAAATGAATCCTCATGCCATTGTGGAAAGTAATTTTCAACATCAGTTCAATGTTAGTGTGTGGTGTGGCATTCTCTACGGTCAACTTCGTTTATCTTC
The DNA here is from genome assembly GCA_023014485.1 of Bathynomus jamesi. Taxonomy (NCBI): domain Eukaryota; kingdom Metazoa; phylum Arthropoda; class Malacostraca; order Isopoda; family Cirolanidae; genus Bathynomus; species Bathynomus jamesi. The sequence continues at coordinate 266,143 of JAJOZX010004156.1, forward strand.
GAAGGTAGTCTTACAGGTGACATTTATCTACGATTTCTGCAAGACGAACTGCTGCCCCTGTTAGAAGATGTACCTTTGGCAATACGATTGCGTATGTACTGTACTTCCAACAAGACGGAGTTCCTCCCCATTTTAGCCGTGCAGTGAGAATGCATCTCGATGATCGCTTCCCTGGTCGATGGATCGATCGTGGTGGTACACAAAATTGGCCACCCAGGTCTCCGGACTTAACCTCTCTAGATTTTTATTTGTGGGGGCGCATGAAAGAGCTGGTGTACCAGTGAAAAGTGGAAACACGAGATGCATTGCTCCGTCGCATTTTGGATGCTGCAGCCCTCATTGGGGCCATTCAAAAACCACGTGGTCCTTAAAGAGGGGGTTCATTATTTGACCACCAAGGGCCACATGGGGGAGTGGGGGTCTTGACGTTTAACCACGTGGCCAAGACTAACCATTAAAATATTCTGTTTATAATATTTTTATCATATATATATATATATATATATATATATATTTCGTAAACTCCAGAAAATTGCAGAAGACTCGAATCTTTATAAACACAAATTCGCTGTACCTTTATTTCGGAAAATTCTACAAGATTCGAATTTTTAACGTTCATGAAACACAAATTCGCCATACTTTTAATTTGATTATTTTTAATTTGCTTTATTTTAATTTGCATTTTAATTTACATAAGATTAAGAAAGGGTGGGAGTCAATGTTCCCTCTAAGGTGTGCGCGTGTGCGTGCGCACACGCGTTGTGAAACCCGCGCACACAGCAAAATAAAATGCGCACAGGCTCAAGTGTACCATGAGTCACGACAGTAAATGAAGTAATTTCAAAACTATACCGTCACACAAGGTCTGACCATTTGCATCAACATACTCTATAGTCGCTCTTTTAAGTATTAACCCCTTCCGCCCGACTTCGCCGACGTCCGCGCAATTACGCAATACGGATTTTTTTTTACTCTATGTATTTGCAGTTTTTTCTTTTGTACATTAACGCATTGAATATAAACCTTCTCTTTCTTATTTTTGCATAAAAACGAATAGTAATTATCTCATAATTCATAAAAAATAAAATTATTTTTATTTTATTCCTATTTTGTGAATGGATAAAATCATGTATTAATCATGATAGTCTATTTTAAATTGCTAAATGCTAAAAATTGTTTTGAGAAATGATAACTAAAATAGTCATTTTCAATTAATGTTATTTTTATTTTATTTCTTCATTTTGTTGAATTTTATTTTACTATTTTTTATTTTATTCATATTTTTAGAATGGATAAAATGTTTTCTTTTTTAAGAATATATAATATTGTAAACAGTTTTTAATATCCATTTAATAGTACCGTAATGATCAAGGTATCACCTTATGGAAATAATATTTATATATATTTCATTTTGAAGATAATAGCGCTCAGAAAAGTTTGCACAATTTTTCACCATGAATCTAAATGTACGCACAACGAAAATTTCTTGCGCACACGGACTAAAAAAAATTAGAGGGAACATTGGTGGGAGTGACATCAGAAGACCACGTGGTTTTGGAGGGGGGGGGGGTAAGTCATTGGCCACAAATAACCACAAGGGGGGGGGGGACGGGTTTGAAAACCACCCGAAAAAGGACCACGTGGTTTTTGAATGATCCCATAAAAGACAATCGTAATGAACTAATGCGAACTACACGCGCGATTCACAGACGAACCGCGATGTGGATTGAGGCCGAGAGTCGACATTTTGAACAATTATTGTAAATTCATGAATAAAAACTTTAGCAGCTGTTTGTTCGCTTATTCTTATTTTTAAACATTCAAACATTCATAGCTCCATAACTGTTAAGAATCGGACCTATGTTCATATGGAGTTTTTGACTGGAATGACCTCAGCTGTAAATAAGCTCCCGAAGTTGACATTTCGTCGTGACTCACTCTGTATATATATATATATATATATATATATATATATATATATAATTATATATATATATATATATATAATGGTGGTCTATAACTATGATATATAGGAGAATTTTTTTTTTTTAATGTTTCCTAGCTCCCACCCACTGAAGTTGAGGTTCTGTGAGAAAATGTTGCAGGTAAATTTTAGTTTTGATCAGTTCATATTTAGGGGTAGCTCACGAGTTTCAAAATTTATCCTTCTATCACTGTAATAGGTATTATATGGTATGCACTACAGCTCCACCGCCTCTGGCCCCCCCCCCCCATCCACGAGCTGAGGGGTGAGTACTGTCCGTTCTACGACGGGGGTGTCATGGTTGGCAACCACTCACTGTCGCCCAGTCAAAGAGCCTTTTCTGGCATCCGGAAACTTCCGGCGATGCTCCGACACTACTTGCAGCAGATACTGCAGCTGCTCCTCGTCTTTGGTGTGGTGGCCGCTGTATTGTTGGACGAGGGCCACAGTTCGCTCAGCATGGTCATTCACCACTCTGAGGTTTTCCTCAACCCTAAACGCCGCCTGAAACTCCTCCATTTTTTCCCATTCATTCGGATCTTTGTTCAAGAAACCTGCAGACAATTGCAGTCTTTCGAAGAACCTCATCGAATTTTTCGTCACAAGGCTCTCCGAAGACGAACTGAGATGCGGGATGACACGCTTTGAAATCTGCTCTCCACCCTCTTTCTTGTATAGGGCTGAGACCATCCGACGTTTTGTTACAGATGGAACATCGGCATCGAAGGTCAATGGAATCATTTCCTCAGAGAGGTACCAAAGCTATTCGACCAGCTTGTGACTGACTGCTTTGGAGATCTGCTGTGGATACGACTTCAATGATACCAAGAGGCAAAGGTCCTGGGCTGGAGCGGAAGCGGCCATCGGAGCAGTGAACCATGCCTTCAGGTAGTGTCACAGCGAAGTTGCTCATGTCTTGCAAGCACGTCTTTCGGTGTGAGATGTTGCAATTGCGCCCAGAACATCCACATCTTGATAGAATACAGGACCTTGCACATCCAGCGAGCGTGATGCATCGCACCTGGGCACTTAAATCGAATCGGTGATTCAAGATTTCCACCAAGGAAGACAATGGCGAGTTCCGAAAATTCCTTGTAATCGTCTCGGTACGTTTCGCGCTGGATTTGGTCTTTGGCGAACTTCAGAAGTTCTTCTTTGACTGGTAATAGGGATAGACCAACAGTGGGGTCGTTGACACCTGTTTGGAACTTGCTTTTGTTGATGTAGTTCCACTGTTACTGGAATCTCTTGAATAACAGAACTTTAGGATCAGAAATTGCGTCATGACACACCGTGAACACGGCGGCGACAACTAACTTCATGATATGATGCCTGCATGCAAAGTAGAGCAGCTCTTTCTGCAACTTCTGCTCTAGGAGCAAACAACATCCTAAGTGACGGCCAGTGTCAGCAGTGGCAGTGTCGAAACACATCCCAGCCACTCTTTCACTTAGTCCACAAAGTTACAAGAGATCGAACACCGCTTGTGCCTGCTGTTGCCCACTTTCCGAAGCTATTTTTGGCACTCCCAAGAGCTGGAAGTTGCCATCTGAGGTGGACACTAAGACGAGAATCCGGTCCACCTGCTCGTTGTTGGTAAGGTCTAGCAGAAGCTTTCCGTCCCAGTGCACCACCACTGGTCCGGAATGGAATCCTTTTTGGACCGATTCAGCCTGCTGCCTGCGATGATGCTCTCGGCTGCGCTTCACAGAGGATCGGCTGAGAGTCAGTTCCTCGAGGTTTGGCCAAGGCTGCGAGCTGTTTTCTATACAATGTAAAGCGCCATCCGGTCACTCACCCCCATCCTGTCTAAGGCTGAAGGTAATTCTGAGTTGAAAATATTCTTGGTCTGGCGTGTTCTTTTTTTGGGGGGAAGAAGGACAACCTCCAGTGGCTCCCTCAAGGAACTCTCATCGGCAGAGCTTGAAGAAGCAAGTTCGGCTGTTTGGAATGTCGAGGCTTACTCTTCGACTGCTTTCCTCTTTCGGACGTCTTCCTCTGCTTTCCGCTTTGCAACCTTCTGCTCTTTCTCCGCCAATTTTTTGTCGACGGAGCCCAGTGTGCCACGCCGACCGGGGTCTCTTTGAGCGAGAAGGAAGTCGCGATCTTCTTGAAACTGGATCATCTGGAAAGCGTTTCCATATGCAATGTCGAACAAATTGTTCAGCTTGCTTTTGAAAGACGTCTCGTTTTGGACTTGTTTTGGATTTCGCCTTCCCTTGTTCTTTTTCAAAGCCTCCCACTCTTTGAACAAGACCAAAAGCTTCTCCAAACAGTGGTCCTTCCGGCGTGTTGGTATGCGGGCTCTTTCCCAAAATGAGAAAACTTCCTCCAGCACTTCTTCGGCGCTTTGTTTGGTGTCTTTCTTATTCACAACATGATGGTGCAAAAAAACACCTAGGACCTGGCTATTTGAAGGCAGTTTACTGCCTAAAATCTTTTGATCTGGTTTGTTCAACAAGTAAAAACCACGTGTTTTTGACATGACCGTCACCGTAAGTAAATGTAACCATTATAAACCAATGTATGGTATACCAATACCTATTAAAATCTATTTCATATAGCTATATTTAACACTTCAACCGGTGAAAGAGCAGAAAACGGCATTAATTAACACCTGTAATAGATCATAGTAATGAGTGACTCAGAGAAGAACATATAACCCCATGAACGACCACTAATTATGCACCGATGTGAGTGAAATTTTTCACAATTTATTTTCTGCTGTAGTGACACAGATTAGGCAGGTGGGAGCTGGAAAAATCGAAAGTTCGATTCTATAGACCACCCTAATATATATATATATATATATATATATATATATACGTGTGTACAGTATATATATACACACACAGTGTATATATATATATATATATATATATATATATATACGTGTACAGTATAATATATATATATACACACACTGTGTATATACGAGTATGTATATGTGTGTATATATATATGTATATATACGCCTCGGTGGCGTAGTGGTTAACGTCGCTGACTACGAATCCATCGGCTCCGGGTTCGAAACTCAGTGACGGCAGCCGGCGCGCAGCAAAACCCAGCTGTTCATCCTTCCACACGATAAAGAACGTGGTTGGTGGATAAATGGGTACCCTGGGTGGCCTAGTGGTTAAAACACTGGGCTGCTGGTGGGGCGTGGTTCGGATTCCACGTTAAACTGTAGGTGGAGTGAAAAACTTGACCTTCGTCAGAATGAGCAATTCGGGCGGAAGCTAATCAAAGGTTACCAAAGGTATCTATGAAACTGAGTAACACATTTGTTATTTTCACTGTAAGCCAAGAAGAGTAAATTATTTAAGGGCCCAGAATGCTAAAACAAACCGTATTCACACATTTCCTCGTCGCAGTGTACTTTCTGTACATTGTACATAACTTATTCGCAGGAAGAGTTGATCTGAATTTGAATTTGAAGCAAAGAGCTTCTGTAGTAACTACCGGAAGTTGTTTATCTCGATCCTCAAGACCAACACCCGAGTTACATTTGCTATTTAAGATCAAACGGAACTACTTCTGATGATGGTCAAGGATGAAAACATTTTATTCCCAACGATAGAGCATTTTAATTTTTAATTAATTATATATATATATATATATATATATATATATTATATATATTAATATATATTATATATATATATATATATATATATATATTATATATATTATATATATTGTGTATAAATAAATTATAAAATTTGTTGTGGATAAATATTATGCAAGTTTTTATAAGCAATGAATATTATCATTTATGCTAATCAGATTAAAAGCTTCATTAGAATAATTGGTGCGTCCTCATCAGTAAAGACCGAACAGAACGCAAAGAATTCATGTTCAGAACCGAGGCTTTCTTTCCAATCAATAACCCAATCACAATGGGGTGAAGTTATGCCTAATCGGATATCTATTATTCACGCAATCCTTAAACATTCCTTTATACGTTCATTACCCACTTAACTTTCAAATTCGCTCCTAAAATTAAGCTTTCAATTCTTCTAAAATTAATAATGCTATTGAGAATTTTCCTCTTTGTCTTTTCTGTATGATACATATTTCTACCCCTTTTTAGGACTATTTACTTAATTTACGCCTATTCCACCAACGGAAATGCTCATTCGAACAAATTCTTATTTCTTTTTAGGTAGGAGCGCCCCAAAAATGCCACCCTCTTATGTAAGAAGGAGAGAGCCGAAATCAAGGTCTCCGAGGCTCATAATGCCATTTTTTTCATATATAAATTTTGAGAAGATTGTGTAGTGTGTAAAATGTAAAATGCATGCGTGTGAAATGAAGAACAGAGGAAGAAGTATGTGTTTGGAAGCATACTGGACTGTTTACAGGGTAGATTAGACACGGAAAAAGTTCGGATAAAGGGGGAGAGCGACAGGAGAAACGGAAGTTCCAACACTCCCTGTCTCTCGCCAAACATCCCTCCTCCGATGAGTACTTCCCGAGTCGATTGGTGTTTACAATCTCTTCCTCATTAGGCGCATAATTCTAATAAATCATTGTGTAAAACGTTCGTCCAAGTTTACTCGATTCACGCAATAAAATCGGTTCTGGTGAAGTCGGTTAATTAAGCCCGTCTAATTCTTTTCGGGTTTTAATGGCGAGGTTAAAGAAAGTGGCGTATTATGATCATTATTAAACTCTCTCCGACTTTGAAATTATGAACCAGACTATTAACTTCGGTAATAACTAAATCTGTGACCTCGGGTGTTGGGTTCCGAAACTGGAAAACATCTTCCGAGAAAACAATTACTTTTAACATCGTATAGTAGTTTCAGGGTATAGCACAGTCGAAGTTATAGCTACGTATAATAGGGCAGTAAATTGAAGACGTCAACCGTTTACATTAATTTCTCGTTACGTTAAGGAAATATTAAAACTATGTATTTCAACGTTCAGTTCAACTCTCTGAAATGGAGGCTTGTTAAGTTTATTTCAGAAATGATTTTCCATCTGGTTCATCAGTAATAATTTTACTAATCGAAACAACCTCACATTTGCCTGTGCATGCGGAATAATTAACGCTTTTCACTCATTCTTTTATTGTATATGAAGTTTAAATTTCTTGTGTGTTGTGTGTGTGTGTGTGTGTGTGTGTGTGCGTGCGCGCGCTGGGCATAAGCGAGGTCGAATGTGTGATAATTCACCGATGAAGTTTTTGAGGTAACACTTTTGGTAGAAACATTTTTACTGCCGGAATAAAGTACGTTGGTCTTGATTACGTTAGGTTAACTAGGTTAGGTTAGTTAAGGTTTGGTTAGGTTAGGCTAGATTAGCGAGGACCTCAATTTAAAGACTGAACAGAAACCACACTTCGAGCCCTCAATTGCGTCCGAAACATTTATCGCGCCCTTCTCGGTTCGATGGTGTTGGTTTACGTCGTCGTCGTCGGCCTAGGCAAGCTACGGCTTGGGACCGTAGCGCATCTATCCGGTATAGGTTAACCTGGATGATGTAGCCATAAGCACTGCCGCTAGTTAAGTGCCAACCAGTGATTATCTCACTAGCCGTATTGAGTCCGTTAGGCGAAACTGCGACAGTACCAAGGTGGAAAATATAACCCTTGGTTTTCTATTGTTTATTTGTAAAATGGACATGGTATTAGATTAAAATAAATATTTGAATATAAATAATTAACTGACAATTGTGATATATAATTAATTATGTTTACATACAATAAATAATATAGTATACATAAAATTAGTATTAATGTGGTTCACAATTGAATTATAATGGGGTAACTAATTTAAAATGAATTTATACTATTCCGAAATTCAAGACGGTAAAATTAACATTTATCTTGAAACTAAAATAAGAGTATTCACTACACACTCCCCCACCAGAGAGGAAGTTCAAAGAGTTCCGAACGACACAGATTTCCCGGGACCTTTTTGGTAGCTACTTGTACCTCGCTTAAGGTTGATTCCAAAAACGCAGGCTTAAGACGATCGATAGAAACCTTGTCGACCTTGGAACCGCGCTGGATGAGGAATGATTTGCGCGTACGTCGGAGAACTTCATAGGGTCCGTCATATGGACATTGGAGAGGCCGTTTTGGGACAGGTACACGAACGAAAACGTGGGTGCAAGACTGGAGGCTGGGGAAATAAAGATGTTCTGTTGGCTAGTCAATCGAGGGGGAACAGGCTGAAGGGACTGCATGTGAGAGGAAAGTGTTTGAGCGAATTCCGTAGGATCACATGACTTATCCCCTTCAGTGAAGTAGCCACCTGGTAGCCGCAGTGTTGTTCCATAGACTAGTTCAGCCGCTGTAGTCTTCAGATCACTCTTAAATGCAGAGCGAATACAAGCAAAACGAGTGGAAGCTTATCCATCCAATGGGAGTCTTCGTGACACATAAGGGATGACTTCAGCTGGCGATGGAAGCGTTCGACGAGGCCGTTAGCTTGCGGATGATACGCACAGGTATGCGCATGTACTGTACCCAACAAGCTGGTAAACTTCTTCCAAAGCGAAGACTCAAATTGGCGACCTTGGTCAGTGATGACTTTTGTCGGCAATCCAAATCTTGATACCCATCCATGAAGAAAGGCTCTTGCAACAGTGTCCGCTTGGATATCAGGAAGTGGGATGGCTTTCAGGCCATCTGGAAAAGCGGTCGAGACAGGTGAGCAGATAACGTTGGCCTTGAATCACTGGAAGAGGGCCAACAATGTCTACATGAATTACCTCAAATCGCTGGGATGGGGGCGGAAATGCGTCAAAGGGGGACCTGGTGTCCTTTGGACTTTGGCACGCTGGCAGGCAAGGCACGTTTTGGTCCAATGTTTGACATCCTTCCGCATCGAGGGCCAAACAAAGCGAGAGGTAACCAGGTGTTGCGAAGCACGGATACCAGGATGGGAGGGCTTATGAAGATCCGTGAAGACTGCTTTTCTGTGACATGGAGGGACATAAGGGCGAATAGCAGCTGGTGATACGTCGCAATAGAGGGGCACAGACAATCCTGGCATACTCATTTTCTTGAGGGAAAGTGAGTGAGTGGAGTCTTCTCTGAGCAGTTCTTGTAGTTCCGTATCCTTATCTTGATCCTGTGCAATAGCATTCCACAGTGTAGAGCTGAGGGTAACAGAAGTAATCTCTTCTTGAAAGTGCATCCGCTGGAGTGTTCAAGACACCTTTGATGTGGCGGATATCTGTGGTAAATTGCGAGATATAATCGAGTTGCCTGATGACTCTGGGAGAGTGGTTACAGCTGTTTTTATTGAAGACAGTGACCAAAGGTTTGTGGTCGGTAAAACACAAAACTCTCGGCCTTCAAGGAAATGTTGAAAATGCTTCACGTTTAAGTAAATAGCAAGAAGTTCACGTCCGAAAGCACTATAACGCGTTTGGGCTGGCTGCAGCTTTTTCGAGTAAAACGCGATGGGTGCTTGTTGACCGTTAATGGTTTGTTCCAACACCCCACCGATCGCAACATCTGATGCATCGACCGTCAGAGTTAGGGGGGCATTACTGATAGGAAATGACAGAGACAATGCACTATTGATAGCATTTTTGGCATTGTCGAACGCCTGTAAACTATCGCTACACCATACCAATTCGTTACCTTGCGTTTGTGTGTGATCATAGCGTGTAGAGGAGCAAGAACACTGGCACAGTTTTTAATGAACTTGTGGTAATAATTGACCAAACCTAGAAACCGACGTAACTCACGCTGATTATTTGGCATAGGGTAATTTTTTATCACTTCACACTTGTCCTGAAGGGGGGTAATTCCGTGCTGCGAAATCGTGTGACCAAGAAATTCCAAGGTTGGCTGTGCAAACACACACTTAGATGCATTAATAGTAACACCGTATTGTTCTAAGCGTTGAAAGAGGAGTGAAAGATGTTCCTTATGTTCCTCTTCCGTTGAGCTGGCCACAAGCAAATCATCGATGTAGGCATAAACAAAGTCTAAGCCTCTGGTGACCTCATATAAACCTCTGAAAGGTTTGCGCAGCATTCCGTAGCCCGAACGGCATCTTCACAAATTCGAATAACCCAAATGGTGTACAAACTGCAGTCTTGGGAATATCCGAAGGCTCTACGGGAATGTGGTGGAAAGCCTTAACGAGATCTATTTTACTGAAGATAGATTTGCCGTGGAGAAGAGAAGTAAAGTCTTGGACATTTGGTACCGGATATCGGTCCGGGATGGTTGTCGAATTCAAAAACCGGTAATCCCCACATGGTCTCCAGTCTCCTGACTTCTTCTGGACCAGGTGTAGGGGAGAGGACCAACTGCTTTTGGAAGGTCTTATTATCCCAAGATCCAGCATAAGCTGGAATTCCGATTTGGCAGCTTTCAGTTTGTCCGGGGCAAGACGTCTGGGTTTTGCAAACACAGGGGGACCTTTTGTTGTAATGTGATGGGTAATGGTGTGCTTAATGGTATCACCCATTTGCATCGGTTGAAGAATTCCTGGATATCGCTGGAAAAGGCACTGGTACATGGAATTAGGGGGAACGAGGGAAAGTGCAGAGTTCGAGGCGTCCGGAAGGGCAACCTGTTTGGCAAGAACAGAAAGCAGTGTGGCCTGGTCGCATAAGCGTCGCTTGTCAAGATCCACCAGGAGTTTGAAATGCTGGAGGAAGTCAGCGCCGATTATGGGATGCTGCACTTGAGCACAGATGAAAATCCACTTGAAGGATCGGTGAAGGCCCAAGTTTAGTTCACGCGACTGAGTACCGTACGTGGGTATGCGTGAACCGTTAGCAGCGTATAGAGGCGGAGATTCCGAGTGCGTATGACCAGATTTTTGAGGGAATACACTGACTGACGCTCCGGTATCGACCAAGAAATTGACACCAGAGTTCCTGTCCTTTATGAATAACAGGTTGGCAGTGCGAGTACTAGACGCCATTAGGACTCGCTGCTGGGGTTTTCCGATGAAAAATTGCAAGGGGAGATGCACTTCCTAGCCTTCTTTCCAAATTTCGAGTGGTAGAAGCAGATCTTCCCGGAACTCGAACGATGCCTCTTCGTAAATCTTGACCGAGAATGGCTTCTTTGCCGTTGATTTTGTAGCAGAGAACAAACGTGGTTGAGTTGTTGACTTAACTCTTCCACTTTCAACTCCAGTTCCGATTGTGTGTTCACGTTGTTGACCGGCGCTGTGTCAATCTCCACTACTTTGTCGGCAGTTTCTGCTAGTTTATCAACTGGAGTAGCAGGATCCATAGTGGCCAAGACACGCTGAGCTGATGGAGGAAGTTTCTGCAAGAACAACTGTCTAAAGATGTCCTTATCGAAGGTTTGTGCGCGTTCGCCTAGAGTGCACTGCATAGCCCTCAGCATTTGAGTGGGCTTACGGTCTCCAAGTTCTTCTTTTGAGATTAACTGATGTAGTTTCTCACGCTCGGAGACAGTGGTGCGGCACAGGATGGCAGACTTCAGATCGTTGTATGGGTCCTCACTCGTGGAAGTAGACACGATGACGTCACGGACTTCAGAGATGATGCTCGCTGGTAGAGAGGACAAAACATGGTCGTATTTCGTCCTGCTAGCGGTGATCCTTCCCAAGTTGAATTGTGATTCCACTTGGTGGAACCAAATAAATGGATCACCCGGCCAGAAGACGGGGAGCTTTACGCTCAAGTGGGAGATGGCACCAGCGTCGTCAGGCATCTTCTCCTATGCTTGCTGACGTACAAGCAAGACGACAAGTTACCAACGAAGGAGTGGAGGTTGAGACGAGCGCAGGCACAGAGCGCACGGGCAGGGGTGAGGGGCAGAGGGCACGAGCGACATTACAGTCTGGTCCTAGTCGCTCGGGTGAAGGGGGTGATGGGCACGAACGACGTTACAGTCTAATCCTAGTCGTTCGGGTAAAAGGGGGGAATCCAACTCTGGAGTCACCAATTGTTGGTTTACGTCGTCGTCGTCGGCCTAGGCAAGCTACGGCTTGGGACCGTAGCGCATCTATCCGGTATAGGTTAACCTGGATGATGTAGCCATAAGCACTGCCGCTAGTTAAGTGCCAACCAGTGATTATCTCACTAGCCGTATTGAGTCCGTTAGGCGAAACTGCGACAGTACCAAAGGTGGAAAATATAACCCTTGGTTTTCTATTGTTTATTTGTAAAATGGACATGGTATTAGATTAAAATAAATATTTGAATATAAATAATTAACTGACAATTGTGATATATAATTAATTATGTTTACATACAATAAAATAATATAGTATACATAAAATTAGTATTAATGTGGTTCACAATTGAATTATAATGGGGTAACTAATTTAAAATGAATTTATACTATTCCGAAATTCAAGACGGTAAAATTAACATTTATCTTGAAACTAAAATAAGAGTATTCACTACAATGGCATTAAGATAAGGGTCAGGTTAAATTTAGTTTGGTTAATTTGAATTTTAGACATATGGATTTAAAATAAGTTAGTACCTAGCTTATATAATATATATATATATATATATATATATATATATATATATATATATATATATATATATATGTGAGAGAGAGAAGAGAGAGAGAGAGAGAGACATTTTTACTGAAAATAAAATCCCTTTTTTACATTTAAACGAACAGTAATTCCCGAACAGCACAATAATAGAAACTAAAAAAAATTATATTATAATAACAATGACTTAAATCTTTCTAAATACGTTTTAGAGAAGCATTTTCATTATAATCACAGACACGCCAAAAAAAATGAAATTTGACTCTCGTAATAATTGTTAATCAGACAATAATAAATAATCTAACCTGATTTAATTCATTATTTGAAATGTTAAAGTTACTTAACTCAAAACGGAAATATTTCTCTATATAATACACGGTATATACACAGGGTGTCCCAAAATTAACATACCAAAAACAAATATTATTTAGTTTTATTTATATAGGTATGGAAATTTTAAAAAAAAGTGTGATTAAGGAGATTTTGAATTTTCTTAACAGTTGTTTACATTCACATGTACGTGAAGGTAACTGCATTCGTGGTCTTGGTGTTTGTTTTGTACCAGAATGTTTATTAATTCATTCATTTCATTCGTCATCCCATTTGGTCTTCTGCGTTTAGCGATTCTTTATTTCGTACTTGAACATAATCTGTTTACACGGTTTTGCATTTAATCCAGGACCCAACCAACCAACAAACCAAACCAAACCAACCAAACAAAGTAAGTCATGCGCGAGAAGTATTCAAAGAGGTCTTTAATCGCCTTCTCCATAGATTATTTGTGACGCCTACATCACGCGATAAAGCGAAGGGCGCGCCTGCATCTTATCTGAAGGAGGAAAGGGCTCACGGGCCTACACACACACACACACACACACACACACACACATATATATATATATATATGTGTGTATGTGTGTGTGTGTGTGTATTTCTCTGAATTAGTAGTAAAAGGACATTACAGTGACTTTCAATTCTGGGGATTTTGTATAAAAAAAAACAAAAAAAAACCCACCTTTTTTTTAGCCCCATTCAGTCAGACGAGCTCTCCCACTTTTACCAGTAAAAACAAACTTTGATTATTCCTTTCAAATACTCTCAGTTTATCGTTTAATAATTCATTTTATTAACTCTTACATCAACACTTCGTCAGATATCACGCGCATTGGACGAAAGGCAAGTGCTTAGAGATAAGTAAAGTGTTAATATTAAGCCATGAGCACAGTGGCTGGGCATTTATCGCATCTTGTGGTATTAGATGAACATCCGAGAGACAATCATCTCGTAAAGATAATTCAACGATCTCTAATATTTTCATAAATTAAAATTCAAAACAAAGAAAAGTGCCGCAATGTTGATCTTAAATCGCACATTCATCGAGGCGTAAATGCAGACATGGAAAACGCATTCACGAGCCCAGGTATCTTTGCTCCTTTGGGTACACAACAATTGTTGTTTTCTCTTATGCGGTGTTACAACCAACTAACATTACATGAAGCCTAAAATATATATATATATATATATATATAAATAACGTAATAATGACTAATATCTGACTCTATATATATATATATATATATATACAGGGTGGCGCAAAAGTCAGGAACCAGAGGCACATTTAAATAATTTGTGCTTTAATATGTGTTTCGTTCTTTTCAGATTTTTTGTTGAGCCTATGGCACAGGAATTGACAATAGATGAACGGATGGAAATAGTTTTAATGTGTGCAAAGCGTGGTAACACACCGATCAGTTGCTACTGCTTTTAGTGACAAACACCCTGAGAGGCCGCCATTTGTTCAGGCATCAGTTGGAAAACGGTTCACTCGCTTCAAAGAAACGGGAAGTGGTCATGATCGGCCGCGTAGTGGCCGGCCAAAAAGTTCAACCGATGCAGCAACATCACTAACGGTACTCAATCACCTCGAAAACAGCCCACGTAAGTCCTTAAGAAAGTTATCCCAGGAAACGGAAGATCCATTCAAATTCTTACAACAAATCGTTTCCACCCCTACAAAGTCCAACTCGTTCAGAAACTGCACGGTGACGACACAGACCGTCGAGTAGAGTTCTCCCAGTGGTTTCTACAACATCGACAGCTTCAACGAAGGATCATGTTCAACGACGAAGCGATATTTCACCTCAGCGGTCGTGTCAATAGACATAATGCACGCTATTGGGCCAATGAGAACCCCCACTGGATGGAGGAAGGACATGCGCAATTCGATCCACGAATTATGGTGTGGGCTGCGCTCTGGGGGGATCGGTGAATTGGTCCGTACTTTTCCGACGGCAATGTAACCGGTGAAACATATCTGCATATGCTGCAAACATTTCTAATGCCCATACTGGACGACATTCCATTGGCAGAACGGGCGGGATGTGGTTTCAGCAGGATGGTGCATCACCACATTTCGCAACCATCGTCCGGAGCTCTTTAGATGAAACATTCCCAAGCAAGTGGATCGGACGGCGAGGGCCCGTCGAATGGCCACCTAGGTCTCCAGACTTCACGCCTCTTGACTTTTTCTCGTGGGGCCATCTCAAGTCGGTAGTCTATGCTGATCGACCCAGAACCATACGTTCTCTAAAGGATAAAATCACATCCGAGTGTGCCAAAACCAGTACCACTGTGTTAAGGAATGTTCAAGCATCACGCATTCAACGCGTCAGAAAGTGTCTCCAAGTGGAAGGCCACCAATTCGAACATTTATTATAATTTAATAAAATGTGCCTATGGTTCCTGACTTTTGCGCCACCCTGTATATGTGAAATACCACGTACGAACACGCACGATTTATCATGAAAAAAAGAATCGCCCCCATCAGGGCTTGAACCTACCACCTCTTGAGTAAAATGTGAGGGCGCTAATCACTACGGTACGACGAAATAAAAGTTAATACAACGTGTCATATTTACGCAACGGAGACAACACATCATGCTTTCGCGTTCAGAAGCATTTTAGGGGCAATCCTGGTACGGGCGATTTTTCATCGAGAAAAATCTCGCGTATTCATGCATGATATTCCATCTATGGGACCACAGCGTTGCGCCAGATAGTATGACTCAAATACTGTTCAGTAATCTCGAGTGTGGGAGGGTTAACACGTAAAATGCCTTTGGACCCGAAAGCGTTATGAGTGTCCTCCGTTGTTGAAATATGACGGGTTGTGTTAATTTTTATTCCGTCGTACCGTAGTTGCTATCGCCCTCGCATTCTACTCAAGAAGTGGTGAGTTCGAACCTTGGTGGAAGCAACTTTTTCATATATACTGTATATATATACACACACACACAACACCACACACACACACACTATATATATATATATATATATATAATATATATATGTATATATGATGAATAAAACCACGAAGGAAAAAAGAAACACAAATGGGTGCTCAAGCGCTTTCGTCTAATGACATATATATATATATATATATATATATATATATATATATATATATATATATATATATATATATAATTAACTGGAGACTGCTCAAATGATAATCACAAAGTTAAATAAAGAAAATTACCCTAAAAATCCACTTAAAATATTTCACAATCCTCATGAATGAATTTCCACTATTGTTCAAGACCCAAAAATTATTAATGAACAATCAGAAGAGAATATTTCTATTTCCAAAGTAATAAATGATTTATATACTTGTCTTATCCCACATTCCCGTGTGTGTGTGTGTGTGTGTACGCATATATAAATATTTTTATCCACGCAAGCGGCGTACATGGAAACGATCGAACGCATGATTCGAGTATACACGAGGGCAGATAAATATATTTGTATTTCAGTGTACTTAAATTCAAGTGATATCCGATATATTTATGAACGTGGCACAAAGAACTATTGTGATGCACACGTTAGCTAGTTCGGGCACACACGCACACGCACACACTCACACACACACACACACACACACACACACGAGAGCGCGCGCGAACCAGTCCAAGATAAAATAAAAAGGTTAGTATAATGTGGTCTTTTTTCTCGCGGGTGACAAATGCTACCTTAACTGACGCAGAGCAATGATGAACGATGGTGGTATGTAAACTTTTTAATAATTTTATTTTATTTTTATTAATAACATAATATATATATATATATATATATTATACACACGAAACCACTCCTTATGCACCCTTTCAGATCTAATCTTAAATATTTGTAGAAGAAACAGTGAATTATTGCTTTTCTTTATTGATAAATATTCTTTTAATGTGAAAATATTTTTTCTTTGAAAAGAAAATACAAAACGTAATTCCTTTCACGAATTTCATTCATTATAATTCATTTTAATTACACTTTATTTTAATATAATTAGCAAAAAAAAAATATATATATATATATATATATATATATATACAGGGTGGCGCAAAAGTCGCGCATCATAGGAATTTTCAGTGTTGACTATAATATATTATTTCTTTTCTTTGAGGTAGGGAATGGCTGCGAAATTAACAATAAACGAGAGGATGAGCTTGGTTTTAATGCATGGAGTACCAGGTACTACAAATCGATGAATGGGTACAGAATTTAAATTCTCTACCGATTCATCAATTTGTAGTACCTGGTATTCCATACATTAAAACCAAGCTCACCCTCTCGTCTATTGTTAATTTAGCAGCCATTCCCTACCTTAAAGAAAAAAAAATATTATATTATAGTCAACACTGAAAATTCCTATGATGCGCGACTTTTGTGCCACCCTGTATGTATATATATATATATGTATATATATATATATATAGAGAGAGAGAGAGAGAGAAAGAGAGAGAGAGAAAACTCTTAATTCTTAAAGATAAAACAACGGAAGAGAATCTATATATACTCTATGGAAGAGAAAATCTCTCGAAGTACAGTACTTCATGGGAAAATATGCGCCTGAAAAACAAACAAACGAGGCAAGAGAAACAAATATGGGAGAAAAAAACGACCAGTTTTCCGCAAGAGAGAAGATCACCGATTGCGAAACTCAATAAGAAAGTGATCAAAGTAAAACGAAGAAGTACAGTAGATCAAGACATAAAAGCGTTAATACGGAAACGAATGAAAAATGGGCGGATGCGCGAAGAAATTTGGAGAAAACGCAAAATATTTTTTATAATTTTGGGCAAAGAACAATAAACAAAAAAAAAAGAAAAAAAAAAAGAGGACAATAGGAACTCCAAGGAAAAAAGATAATACACGAATTGACCATCTGGAAAGTAATGTCAGAAATTTTAATAGTAAAATATTATTCAGCTTTCAGTGTTCCAAAAGCAAATAACGTGAGTGACGGCGACTCCTCCTCTGAAAGGAATCACAAAGAGACAATATTACGGACTGTGACTTTACGCGAAGCGATATTGCACGAGCTATAATAGGACAAATGAAATTACATTCAGCGGCAGGTCCGGACAAATGAAACGCTACACTGATAAAAAAAATAAAAAATAAAAAGTTAGAGCTGAAATGGATACGCCTCTGGATATTTACTAAGAGAAGATCTTCAGACAAAGGGAGAAATACCGGACATATTGAAGAGCTAACATTATGAATGCTAGATAACGAATGTATTATTCCTATAAATAATGGAGAAGACAGATCACACGCGAAGAACTACGTGGAGACTCGTGTCACTGATATCTAACTCAGTAACATATTCGAAAGAGTAGTTAAGGAAGGAAATTTATATGTATGTGTTTGGAGGATACGCATGAAAGATTCAGGAAATATCAGCATGAATTCGGATCAGGAAGATCGTGTGTGTGTGTGTGTGTGTGTGTGTGTGTGTGTGTGTGTGTGTGTGTGTGTGTGTGTGTGTGAACAAATAAAACACTATACTGTATATCGAAGCACTCTAAAACAATACTAACTGTGATGTAACGTACGGAGATTCTTTCAAGGCTTTTGATAATAAATGTGACCATAACAGAAAATGTTATAAAATGGATATGCAACTTGCTCAGAGAACGAAAGTAATTTGTTGCAGCCCAAGAAATATCAGAATCCGAGATCCGTAGCTCCACAAGGAACAGTATGTTCCACCGTTATTGGTAATAATAATCAATATAGATAAGGAAGTAACCAATACATACAACCAATACCAGTACAGCAACACATTTTTCAGACGACACAAACGTTTACAGACAAATAAAAATCCCAATTGATGCGAAAACCGTGGAAACAGACACAGATGCAATAGACAGATGGTAAGAAGGCAGTAATATGAAATTTAACACCGAAAAACTCCAACTCTAAAGATACGGAAGAAATAGGGAATTAAAATGGACAAGCCACTATATACTAAATGGACAGGAAACTCAAAGAAACTCAAAAGCAAAGGATCTGGGAAGGAAATCACAAACGATGTGAAATTCGAGACGCGTAATGAGATAGCAACCATTGAAACCAAATGAATAAAAAACAGATATAAGAATATGTTAGAAAAGACAAAAACGTAATGACTGCTTTAGTGAACACCTTAATAATAATAATGATAATATTACCAAAAACTGGAGTATTACTACTTCTAATATATCTCGTGTAGTGTGTATATACAGGGTGTCCCATAAGTCCGGCATCATAGGAGAAATTCATATTTTTCTATTTCAACAAACCATAATTCATATTTTTCTCTTTCGACAGCCATAATGTCTATGAGCAAGGAAAAACGAATCCAGATAATTCTACTCATAGATTTTTATCTCTGGGGCCACTTGAAAGCGCTGGTATACGCAGAGAAAATTAGGAGTGTTGAACATTTGCGGCAGCGCATTATTGGGGCATGTAACACCATTACTCCTGACATCATTCACCGTGTGCTTGCTGACTGGGTATCACGTCTGAATTTGTGTATTGAAAACAATAGTGGACATATTGAGCACGTTCTGTAAATAAAAGCTTTTGTTTTGCCTTTTTTTATTATTTTTCCTATGATGCCGGACTTAGGACACCCTATATATATATATATATATATATAATATATATATATATATATATTATTAGAAGAGATAAAAGGAAACATTACATCGAAAATACTTTGCTTAAAAGACTTAAATTACTGGGAGAGGTTACGTGAAAAAACCTCTTTGGAAAAGAGAGGTTCACCATCATTTACACATGAAAAAGAAAGTGCCTAACCTCATAGCAAACCTTTAAACCTTATAAACCTTCAGAACATTCATAAAAGAAAGGGAAATAACGTGCAGCAGGTACCCCAAGTTAAAAAGCATGGGAGAACTCAAATAAGTAACTCTCTCCATCACCAGATTAACTCTTCGGGTGGGAGCTTGAGCTTGACCACCGTGTGATGGAAAATCGTTGCACAAAACCAGTACATAGTTATATGTATATCTCAGAATCAGAAGTACGCAGCTCAGTACCACAAGGGACAGTGCTGGCCCCACTCCTGTTCATTATCATGCGAACAGACACAGACAGTGGAGTAAACAGCAACAGTACAGTAACATCCTTTGCAGACGATACAAAGATCAGCAGAAAAATCAGCGATGCAAATGAAGTGGAGGCCTTGCAGAAGGACAAATATACAAATGGTCAGAAGACAACAACATGACATTTAACACCGAGAAATTTCAGCTCTTCAGATATGGTAGAAATGAGGAAATTAAACAGACTGCATATCATGCTCCAGATAGACAGAAAATTCAGAGAAACACGAAAGCGGTCGACTTGGAGTAATAATGACCGATGATGCCAAATTCGAGACACAAAATCAGATAGCAATAAACAAAGCAAAAGGAGTCGCGGGACAGGTACTAAGAACGTTCAAAAGGAGGGACAAGACAGTAATGATTCCCCCGCTGAGAACACTGATCATACCAAAACTTGAATACTGCTCAGTTTTGACGTCCCCATATAAAAAGGAAGAAATTAATAAACTAGAAGAAACGCAGAGACATTTCACAGCCAAGATTGATGGCTGCAAAGAACTTAACTACAGGGAAAGACTAAGTAAACTAAATCTATACTCCCTGGAAAGAAGAAGAGAGAGGTACACCATAATCTACATATGGAAAATGATAAAAAAACTGGTACCAAACCTCAAACTAAACCCAATTACCATCCAAACAACGCTGGAAAATAGGAAAGGCAGAATGTGAAGTGTTCCCAAATTAAAGGCCCGACAAGAGACCTCAACACTGAAGGAAAATAGTTTGGTTGTCAGGGGGCCAAAACTTCTTAACTAGCTTCCAAAGGACCTCAGAAACGTTACAGAAACGTTACGTCTCCAAGAGAAGACTAGATGTCTGGCTCAGGACGGTACCAGATGAGCCGGGTGTACCTGGTTATGTGCGGTGGAGAGCGCAAGAGAGCAACTCGCTCCTCCACCAAGCCAGGACTATAGCCGGGGCCACCAGCTTGACCTTCGTGTGAAGAGAGACCGACGCACGGAACACGAACGAGGTAACGAGGAGGTATATGTCTATATGGTATAATTCAGAATGGTCCCCTCGGAAACTTTTGTTACACCGCAGACCGTGCATGGAACAAGGAACTCTTCTGGAAAAATTAAATCCACTATAGTTCGAATAAGTAATGGTAAATGATAAACACTGTAGTTTCTTTTCAGGATTATTGTTATTATTTTATGAAAAAGAAAAACTATAGTGTTTGTCATTTACCATTACTTATTCGGACTATAGTGGATTTAATTTTCTCAGAAGAGTTCCTTGCTCCATGCACGGTCTGTGCGTAATATATATATAATATATATATATATATATATAATGGCGAATATAAGTTCATTTAATTTTATATATATATATATATATATATAATTAAATGAACTTATATTCGCCATTAAATTTTAAATTAATTTTATGCGCTTCGGATTTGTAAACAAAAAAAAAGAAAAAAAAGAAAAGAATTTGTAAATTAATTTATATTTTAATTATAGTTATGACTAAAAAATTTATGGTTGTTTCGCAGTTGTAACAGTCCTTGCATGCTCGAAGAATATTTAGAAATGGAAATAAATCGCTTCTTATAAATTAAAATTTCTTCAATAACTTCGTTGTTGGAGGCGCTTTTTCTAATCTCGTGCTCAAGCACTCTCTCTCTCTCTCTCTCTCTCTCTCTCTCTCTCTCCTCTCTCTCTCTCTCTGTCGTGATCATTTTTACTCACTGCGTTTATTTGTACACAAAGTGGTCATACTCATTCGCACAATCTCGCTCACTCTCACTTTCTCACTATCTTTACTATTATTCCCTCGCTTCCCACCTTTTTACTATCTTTCCTCCCGTTTCCCCTTCTCTTCGATATTTTCTCTCTTTCCTTCGTATCTGCTTCTCCATACGCGTCATATTTTCCAAATAGGAAATACTTCGTTCGTAGGGCATCCATTTTCCAAACTGTACTCTCGTATAACAAAACCTAATAAAGTGTTTAATAGTCTTTTAAAGTATTAGTTCAAAATAAAGTACCAAATTACGTTCCGTTCGTTCATTTTAGAAAAAAAGTACGCGTTCGAAATGTTACTTAAATCAATGGATATTTGCGTAAAAATAGGCGTAATTACGCGATCCTTCAAATCTATTGGCTATAGAAAGACCGGATCGAAAGTCTTTCCCGCCATACAATTCACCTTAAAAATCTAAACCTATTTGGGGAGATGGTTATACTCATTGCCGAATCTAAAGCACCACTTTTGACACGAGCTTCACGAGCCATCATGGTTGAAATGGGAGGGAGAGAAGGTAAATAAATGGTGCATGCATGGTTGATTCCTTTAAGGTGGGAAAATGACCTTTGTTCAACCATGGTTGTTACAGTCGTGGCTTTATCTCGCGACCATTCTTCTTTAAAACTGGGAAGGCAAAGTCTGGGGCCGGAGCGTCTGTCAGAAGTTATGGCCACGCAGATGAATTATAGACTCCAATTTTTTTTTTTCTTTTTTTTTTTGTATGGGGTAGATTGACTCATTTTAGAGAGGGTTTTTTTTTTTTTTTTCAATAAACCCTTTGACGGTATTCAATTTATAGCCTCTTTATAGGTTTCAAAAATTAAATTTTATCAGAATTTAAATTAATTAATTAAAATTTAAAGTAAAAACTTAATTAAAATTCGTTTTTATTCAATCCTAATTATACGTATTGGTTTGGCCCAAAAGTTTATTTGCGTTATCCTTTAAATGAAATTTAGCGACTACCCAATAAATTATATTTTATAATTTATTGTTTATAATTTTATAATTTTTATAATTTTCACAAACCGACTCATTTTCACTGAAAAGATTAAAAGATAAGAAGATAAAAATTCAACTGTTAAATCTTCATTAAAAATATATTAACGAAAGATAATAAATTTTAACCGATTTAACATAAAAAGCGAATTAAATTATATTATAACAAAAAATTATCGATTGTAACGTTTTAAATTATTAATAAACCAAAAACTAATTATAAAGTAAATTATTACCATTTTTGTGTAATCGTGGCTGAGTACCCGGTTGTATCGCAGGCCCGCAGCTAAATGGTCTAAAGTTCGATTTCATTCGGGTTACCACGTGAAATGTTCACTTTACAATATTAAATAATAATAATAATTCAGGAGGGTCAGAAATTGGCACAGCGCTCAGGCCAAACTAATGCGGCCCATTGCGCTAATTCCTTGTTTATATTATTATTAACCTGTATCATCTGGATTCGAACCCCAGGCCTCAGTGTCTTCACTTCGCTTATAGAGAAATGGTGTTACCCACTGAACCAAGGATGCTGACTCCACTTCACATCAGTTTAGTTTATTTAAAATACTTTTTCTTCATGTTACTTATAGCGCTATATTAACGAGGTCCTCCTAGGAAGAAGTGGCTAAGCGACAAAAGTGAAAAAACGCCAGAAAACGCAATTAAAGTTGGATCAAATTTGAAAGTGCCAAAATATCTTTTGAAGATATTTCGGCGAAACACTAAACTTCAAAAGTTCAAACGTTACGGCGCGGCGCTTTTAAATTGGTAAAAGTTTTTAGTGCGTTTTCTGGCGTCTTTTACTTTTGTCGCTTCGCCACTTCTTCCTCAGAGAGTTTCGTATACAATAAAATATACAATAAAATACAATAAGTATACAATAAAATACGAAGTTCTTCAGTACAACAAAATATCTTGAGAAAGATATACAAGCAGACGATATACGCATATATGTATGTAATTAAAAAAAATCTTAAAAAATACGTGATTCAATATTTCATAAACGTATGAACAGATAAGGATCAGAGAAATTTATGAAACGTATATGGGAGTAAATTATTTCTGTGCGCGTAACACATTTCAGCAATTCACATACATATACAGGGTGTCCCAAAAAGTCTCAGTCTATTTGTTTCTAACGAGCGATTAAGAAATAGATTGGGACTTTTGGGACACCCTATATACTATACGAGGCGCAGTCAATAAATGGTCGGAATTATTTCATTAAAAACAGTCTAAATTCCGCGTATTTATTGAATGACCTCATAAATACAGCATAAACTATGTATTATATAAATATAAACGCGTGTTAACTTCAGTATTAAATTCAAAAGTACAGGGGAAACTTCGAAATAAAAAGGGGGGCCGGATGGAAGCTAAACCTCAATACAGAAATATAATATTATCCTACATAACAAACTGTAGCATACGCACTTACTATATATATATATATATATATATATATATATATATATATATATATATATGAGCGTATCACAAGGAATAAATATACGAATCGGCGACTGTTTACATACATGACAGATTCGATATAAACTTTTCTTTCGACGCCCCAAATTGCTATTCACGTCCTAATAAATTTTTACTACAATTGAAACTTGTTGAATGCAATATACACTCTTCTTTGCAATGAAAAAAGGTTGAAGCTTATTTCGGTGACCAATTAGTCAAGGATTTAGTTTTAGATTGATGATAAACGGGGGAATTATCAGGTAGAGAAATTTTAAATTGAATTTGGGAATAATGTATGGCTTTTTAATTTTTAATTTCATACCATATTTATGTATTGAAATTTGCAGCGGGGGGTCAGCAAACCCATTGTATAAATGTCATTGAAATTTTAATAATGAAAAGTCTCAATTCGAGATATATATTCGAGATTCGCCTCTATTTAAAGGGCATATCTCAGCGGAAAAACAAAGAAAAAGTGAGAGGAAAGACAGAGGAAAAAGAAAGGGTGGAGGGGACAGTCGAAGTGGAAAAAGACCAAGGATGACAAGGACTGCAGGGTCGAGCCCCATCATCCTTGGGTGCTAGGGCCGGGAGGGCGCACGTGAAAACTCCAGGAAACAAGCACGTACAAACGAGCACAAAGAGCACTCAAGAGCACGAGCTTAGAACCCCCTTGCGGGGATATATATATATATATATATATATATATATATATATATATATATATAACAAGGCATGACTAAGTAATTTTAGTTTAATTTTAGGCCTATATATTCAAGTTAGACTGCATACATACATACATATATATATATATACCGCGTTAGGCCATTAATAACGAAATTGGAAAGGCGTAACCCATACATCACTTTCTATAACGAAGGTTTCGAACGTTCTCAATTCATTCTATTAAAAAAAAAAAATTAAAAAAAGAAACCCTATAAATTCATCTGAAGAGAATATAAAATGTAAGATTATGTCACCGTATCGGGATTAACGCTAACATTTAAACGTAATTATGAAGATAAAAAGGTAAAAATGATCCCCAAAAGCCAAATAAAATATTCCTTCAGACTGGGTACCGTTTAATTATCTACGGAATCATCAGTCTTTTTGTACAACGCCAAATATTAATTAAAAGAACGATATTTCATTGTTTTTTAAAGAAATTAAAAAAGGCCATTTGAAAATGTTAAAAATCTAAAGGAGGAAAGTTGATAAATTTTGTCCTTTCAATGCGGTTTATCTTAATTAGTGGGTAGAATTTTTGGGTATTGTACCCCAAGCACTCTTAATGCTATTTGTATGTGAATACGTATACCAATAGCTGTATGATTCATTCCAAACTACATATTAATAATGATCAGTTTATATATAATATATATATATATATATATATATATTATATATATATATATAATATTTATTTAATATATATCTATTATATGGGAAATGAACTCAGAATGGTCCCCTGAGTTTTTTATGATACACACAGACAGTGCATGGAACAGAGTTCCTTGTTCCATGCACTGTCTGTGTGTATCATATATATATATATATATATATATATATATAATTTATATATATATATACAGTATATATAAAAGAGAGTTACAAGGAGTCACAAGGACAAGAAGTACCTCAAAAGGCCTTGCGGCCCATACCGAGGAGGTACCAATGACAACGGGTGCCAGGGAAAATTCATACACCCTCAAATAGTGTGCAAGATTCGGTTTAACCTTTTCTTGAACTGATCCACAGAGGAACTGTTCACGACTTCTGAAGGTAGCCTGTTTCACGTGTCACAGATCTTATAGGTAAAGTAATTCCCACATACACTAGTGCTAAAGAGAGAGAGAGAGAGAGAGAGAGAGAGAGAGGAGAGAGAGAGAGAGAGAGATAAAAGCTTGGGTCACAATTATTTATGTCATTGTAAATCGTAAAACCAATGTATTTATTTTATTATTAATAAAGGTTATTCAATTAAATTTAATTGTTACTTTTCGATCATTGATGAAAACTTGCGGTCAGGACTCGTAAAATGTTTTATTGAGAACTAATTCGTTTAAGAACAAGAGCATTCAATGAACATAACAAAATAATATATGTGGCATAAATGAGTTCTAAATTTACCATTTCTTGGCTGACAGATTTTTTGAACTTTCCTATACTGTATATAAACCTTTTTATAATTTTTCTTTTGAGAAAGGAGTCTATTTCCTTTGTAACTGCAGGAATTTGTTTTAACTCCTTTTCTGAATGATTGTTTTGGGTAACTGTAAGCCTCTCTCTCTCTCTCTCTCTCTCTCTCTCTCTCTCTCTCTCTCTCTCTCTCTCTCTCTCTCTCTCTCTCTCTCTCTCTCTCTCTCTCTCTCTCCTCTCCCGGTATGGGCCGCAAGGCCTTTTGAGGTACTTCTTTTCCTTGTAACTCCTTGTAACTCTCTCTCTCAACTTATTTCTAATTTTCCCTTTAAAGCATGAATCTATCTACCCACCTTTGTTAGTCTGCGGCATATTACGTATAAGAATATGAATAGTTGTCACTTTATGACCTCGCTTCTGTTTTATATCAAAATAAATTAATTTTATTTACCCGTAATCATAACCCGAGGTCAAACTAAGACTGTTATTTTATTATTTTGAATACCTGATCATCATCATCATCATCATCATCATCCCGCAGTAAAGAGTGAACATCGAATAATGAATACAAAAACTAACAAAATCTCCCTTCATTCATTTTAAATGAGTTTAAAGTAATTAATATTTGTTCGCAGTAAAGAGTTATAAACAAAAACAATACACAAACATACAGTCATCGTATAGAGAAGAAAAAAGATGTGTGTGTGTGTATGTACGATCGGTATATACTGTATATACTTATTCTCTCTTATGAGATATCCACCCCCTAAATGCACACTTCGTTCATCCATATACAACTGAGAAAAGTGTTTAAAATACTCTGGCACACAAGTGTGTATTGTTCTCTCGTAATGTCGTGTTGAATGCAAGTTAAATGGAGCTTGAATTTAATACGAAATTACTTGAAAACAATACATATTTATGTTTCAGACAATTTGCAACAGTTTTATGTGAAATCAAATACATCATTTCTACCCCAATGATAAACGAGGCAATGTAAATAAAAAATAAATAAATAAAAACATATATACACTCGTGTATGTGTATATATATATATATCTATATATATAATATATATATATATATATATATATTTCTAGGATTGTATTAATAATCGTCAAAGTGAAACTAAACTCTCATTAAAAATAATTTATTTTAATCCCAATTAATTATTCTGTAAATAATGCTTTACTCTTTATTTATTTTATCTAACTATCAGGGACGAAAAAATTAATGATAAGGTTTGGGTACTTGTTATATGAACACACATTATTATATATATATATATATATATATATATATAATATATATATATTATATATATATATATATATATATATAAAGGCTTTGTGATTCTTAATTCCTGTTCAAGGTTTGGGAGATTTGCTGAAGTAGAGAGTTACTTCCCGATTTCATCCTGCACTCATAGCCAGATAGATCCACAAGGCTGGTCAGGGACTTTGACAAAGGACCTGCCCAGTTGGTTCTTAAATTTAATTAATTTTATATGTTGGAGGTTCCTCAAGTCTTTTGGTAGCGCGTTAAATAGTGTTGGGCACACACACACACACACACACACACACACTATTTAGCTTACGAAACAGCGACATTTAATCTAATCTAAATAAATTACTTTTGAGAATTTACTTATATATTTGTGTATTCTTTTTATGCCATTTTACTTAAAATATATTTTTATATATACATGAATTAACTTTTTATTTAATTTTTATTGCATTTCGTACAATTTTTTTAAGAATCTAAAATGTAATTAATTTTATATTTCTTGAAATTTATTTTATTTAAAATCTATTAATTTATTTCGAAAGCTTTTTGTTTTATTTTTATCATCACTTATTCAACATCTTTACAACTACTGAACAAGACTAGTAGGGACACTGGGGTGAGGCGAGTGTAGTAAATAATTGAATATGATTATTAAAGAAGGCAAATGGTATTTATTATTGTTGCCGAATGCAAATATATATGTCTAACGGTTAATTTTTACCTTGTGCTGGAGACTGATTTTTAAAATCGACCATTAGAGCAAAAATTAAGAAATAGAGAAAAGCATTTTGAAAAATCGGGTCTTCAAATAGATTTAATGCACCCATAAATCAGGTTTCTGCTAGGCCTCCCTAAGTTAATTTGGAAAGAGTGTTCTGTGTATTACTGAAAATATAACTTAGAGTAATTAAAATCATGAAGTCTTCTCTTCTCTCTCTCTCTCTCTCTCTCTCTCTATCTCTTTCTATCTTCTTCTCTCTCTCTCGCTCTCTCTCTCTCTCTCTCTCTCTCTCTCTCTCTCTCTCTCTCTCTCTCTCTCTCTCTCTCTCTCTCTCTCTCTCTCTCTCTCTCTGAAGGGCATGAAGTGGCTATGGCTACAAGGATGGTTTGAAAGTTTGAAAGGATAATTCTCGATCTATTGGGAACTGACTTCGACCCAGACAGGACGCACCTGAGAGACTGTTTTCTAGACATTTCATTGTTACAAATGTTTTAAACTTCTCAAAACTGTATTCAGTTGCGAGCAGTAATTCTAATAAAGTATCGGACTTTATTTCTCGTAACTTTGCGTATAAATATAAAGGGTTTTTTTTGCCACTATGTAAATCACTTACTGCACTTCACTTAAAATGTGCTGTACAGTTTTGGTCGCCATATATGAGTAAGGATATAGAAACGGTAGAAAGAGTTCAGCGCCGCGCAACAAAAATTATTTCATCATTACGTAATA
Organism: Bathynomus jamesi; assembly: GCA_023014485.1. Classification (NCBI taxonomy): domain Eukaryota; kingdom Metazoa; phylum Arthropoda; class Malacostraca; order Isopoda; family Cirolanidae; genus Bathynomus; species Bathynomus jamesi. The sequence goes on from JAJOZX010004156.1 coordinate 295,147, forward strand.
AACCATACAAAGAGAAAAAAACTTAATTTGTACATACGCGAAACTTGGCGTTTGAGAAGCGAATTAATTCAAGTGTTTGAGATTTTAAATCTTATTCCCTTCTGACTTCCACTCGCTTATTTTTATTTATATTTTCATTTATTTATTTATTTGCATTTTCATAGTATTTATTTATGTTTAAGTGTATTTAATTATTTTCATATTTTAATAATAATGATCATATTTAGTAAACTCGCAGAATTTTGTCAACAACACGAGTGCCGGAGAGCTCTTCAGTTCAAAAATATTTTATAAAAATATTTCTTTAAAAAAAAAAGTGTGGGTAGGGGGACCCTTCAGTCTCGCAGCCCGGATGCCTTGCATCCCCCATATTCGCCTGAAAGCGCTCCTGCGCAAGGGCCCTGATCCAGGAGGGGCATGGGAGGGTTGCAAAAGAGGTAGTACAGGGTGTCCATAAATGTTTACCCTGAAAACAGTATGCTCTCATGTTTTAATGACGAATCTTACATCCGTTTTCTTTTTACAGGTGATCTCGTACACGCATAGAGTTTCTGTGCTGGTGTGTTTCGTCTACTGCATTCGCCGCTAGGAGCGCTGTAGTAGCTGTTCAGTTAAGATGGCGTCTGTGACAGAGAAGGCACAATGTGTTGTGTGGCTTGCAGAAACAAAATCTCCTGTCAGTGTTCAGCGAAGGTTCAGAACAAAGTATGGAAAGAATCCACCTGATGTGAAGTTAATTAAGTCGTGGATGAAAAAATTCTTGGAAACTGGAAACGTGGAAAAGGGAAAGAGCAGTGGTAGACCATCAGTTTCCGATGGGACGGTAGAAACACTGAGAACACTGTTTCCGCAACTGTGTACCTGTATATGCTCACCAATTACGCCATCCCCCAGCTGCAGGACAGGCAGCCAACTGTCATCCTCCAACAAGATGGGGCACCCCCTCATTGGGCGCATGTTGTTCGTGAAACTCTCGACGCAACATTTCCAAATCGATGGATTGGCAGGGACGGGCCAATCCCATGGCCCCCAAGATCACCAGACATTACCCCGCTGGATTTCTTTCTCTGGGGTCATGTTAAAGATTTGGTTTATGCAACAGTTGTTCCAGATATCAGGACATTGCGAGAACGCATTACGGATGCAATTGCAACAGTTAACCCACAAATGTTGGAGTGTGGCGTGAGTGTGAATACCGTTTAGACACTTTACGTGCCACTAGGGGTGCACATGTAGAAGCTTATTAAGTTCATTAACTACGTTTCAAAACTTTGTACGTTTATCTACTTATGATTAAAACTGTGTTTGAATACGAGTGTTTATTTAAAAGTTATAGCATGCTTTAATCAGGGTAATCATTTATGGACACCCTATAGGTAGGGGACACAATATGGAAACATTGTGATGATGTAAAGAGTGGAGAAGGGGAAGAGGGAGGCCATCCACGGGCACGAGATTGAATTGCAATTGCACTCTATCATTTACTCCCAATACTACTCGCATCCGATTGTATGCAAGTGGGTTTCATTCCATTTCGATTTCGCGCAGCTATTTGCATTTGGGATTTTAAATAAAAAGGACAAACAGGACCCGACTTCACCTGACCTAACCAAATTTAGTGTAACTAACCGGACATACTCTAACCCAGTTTTTCAAACTTTTTTCTTGCGATCCAATGGAAGAAAAGCACTTATCCTCGCGATTCAAAACAATATGTTCTGACTAGTTTTCATAAAATCACAATAAAGGGGAACGCATGCTAGCTTTAACTACTTCGTTTCGAGTAATAACTAAACATCAAGGTTGCTTGAAAAACATTTTAAATAGTATAAATACAGTAAATAAAAAGGATTAGCTTGAGTTTTAGTAAATGTGTCAATGTGACGGGTGGACCTGCCTGCTTGTTCATAATCTCATTTCAATCTGGATCACAAGATGACAGCGCAACACGCGTATCAGGTGCGCTGTGAAGTCGGTTCCTTTCTCTTGTTTTTAACCTCGTCTAAGTCGAAAATCCTAACTCGCACAAGTAGGTTATCGCGAACGGCAGCAACAAAAAACACTAATCTTACTTAACAGTGGATAGATATTCTTTGAAAACACTGATCCAAAACGATGACAAATTTAATAACTCGTGGCGTGTGATTAATATTTCGGGACCCAAACTTTGAAAACCACCGCATAACTTAGCATGAATTAATTTGACCTGTATAAAGACAAATTTTTCGATCGTATACGTACATACTCGTAATTTGGTGTCAACTCCATGTGGTTCGACTTTGTTCCTTTACCCCCAACCTGAGTTATTCAGAACCCTGCAGGTCGTAGGTATACGAGAACCCGAGACACCAACCATTCATCCAACGCAACAGTACAAGTTTACAGATACACGCGGCGACGCATTTAACTGACCCAGCAATGAGCTGGATAAAGTAGATGCATTTCATCTACCTACCAATTTATCTACCTATTTGTCTATCTTTATAGCAAATATACAATGTCGCACTTATTTCGGGGGTGAGGAATAATGAACTTTTACTTTACTGTCTGCACGGACAGTACCATATATAGGCTATATACACCTGGCTATGTGAGGTGGAGAGTACAAGAAACCAACTTTCGACTTCACCAGGCCAACTCGAGAGGAGGGGCGTCAAGCTTGACCTTCGTGAAATGAGGAATCATCGCACAGAACATTTAAAAAGTATATATATATATATATATATATATATATATATATATATATATATATATATATATATATATATATATATATATATATATATATATATATATATATATATATATATGAATGCATATGAACCATTCACTACCTAAAGTAGAGTGTCATCAGAACTCATTTATGTGTACCAACACACCTTGTAATTCATAATAATACAGGAATCAAAATCAAGAGTACATCATGAAATAATAGATACAAAACCTTGGAATATATATTTATATACGAGAAACATAAAATCATTAAGTTAAACTGATTCTGTATACAGCTGCCACCATTTGAGAATATCTTCCCCGTCACTAATTAAGACCCCTTATATATATATATATATATATATATATATATATATATATATATATATATATATATATATATATATATATACGTTAAAATGTCGGTGTAGGTCACCAGGTATACGAACTTTGCAAATACGGACGTCAATTTCTTCTTAAAGTTTATTGCATTTAAAACAATAAATAATAAGTTTGTTTACATGACAACCCTCTTAATAATCATAATGAGTCGCACGGTTCCCGTAAGACGTGCACGAGACCAGCTCCAGTCCTCGGTTAGTTGGTTGTTCACTAAACGCAAACTGTGTTGTGGTTTCATTAAAAACTGTTGTTAGGAATAAATATTTATTTATGCATAACCGCACTGTACTTTATTTCCTATTATATATATATATATATATATATATATATATATATATATATATATATTATACAGGGTGCGCATAAATTCTTTACAAATTCAACTCAATTTGTGAAGATAATTTATGGACACCGTGTATATATATATATATATATATATATATATATATAATATATATATATATATATAATATATATATATATATATATATATATATATATCTTATTCTTCGAATAAAATGGAATGTAAAACTTCCTTGCAGAAAAGTGAAAAATTATTTAATAAAAACTTAAGAAAATGCCCAGGCACAGATGTCATCTGTATGACATTTTACACGCATTATACACGCATGCATGCATACATGTACACACGCACTCGTACACGGGCGCATACATACTGTACAATACATACACAGAAACGCGCATAACCATAACCTACAGGTAGATAGTCGGATAACGCACCCCTAAGCCCAGATACACGCAGATACACACTCCGTTACTGACAGATACAGAGCCGTGTCGAGAGAGAGAGAGAGAGAGAGAGAGAGAGAGAGAGAGAGAGAGAGATTAGGCGCCAAGTTAAGTCAGGTAAAGGACGGATAGCGGAGAAATTATCGTGGTATTACCGCGGTGAGATTAGAGAAATGAGAATGGTTTCGGTAGCACTGTTTGAAGTTTAATACAGCGGGTTTAGTTTCATTTCTGACTACTACTGCATGTTGTTCGTCCCTGTAAACTACTTTAGAATGTGCTTCTGCAATTGGCAAACGCACATTCTTTATAAGGCGAGTTTTAAAATTTAAGAAGGAACACATTCACTGCCATGTTTATTGCTTGAGAACACGACACTCTGACTATGAACTTTAATTGTAATGCTTTTTCCTTATATAGCGCATACTTGGAAATACGTTCAGAGAGAGAGAGAGAGAGAGAGAGAGAGAGAGAGAGAGAGAGAGAGAGAGATGTGTGTGTGTGTGTGTGTGTGTTAAGGGTTAAATATGACTACAAGATTTATTCTTGATCAGTCCAGAAAAATTTGGAAAGAAGTATCATAAAAGTAGAAATGTAGTGATGAGATTGTTTGCAAAATTTAAGGTCATATAACGGATAAATCCGAACCACGAATCGCTACATCACCTGGACATAGAGGACGGGGCCCCATCCACCTACTGTATATACGATCAGACCCAATGTCGCTTAACTTCGCTGATGGAAGGGAATCGGTATTACGACACTGGCCACGACGTCGCCCTCAGCAAAGTAGAAAACAAACAATGAAATGAAATACGCAGATAGATCAAGTTAAAACTAAATTATGTCCTAATTACTCACTCTTGAAAGTCGAAAACAAGAAAGAGGATAAATCAGTCTCCTTGGCCAACCGCCGAACCATGGCGTGCACAAAGAGTTGTCACGAGAGTTTTTCAAACCGTAGGAATTTATACTCGTCACGATTATATTATATATATATATATATATGGTATGACATGACGAGCGCGCGTGTTTTCTGCATGAAACAGAAATGGGACTCCGGTGCTATACCAGAGACATTTCCATTACCATTCTTTTGCCATATCTTCGGATCACATTAATTCGTACTGTTAAATACAGAGAGCAATTTATACGATTAATTCTAATATACATTACAAAGACCTAAAATTACGATATATTCAAATATAATTTACTTAAACGCCTAATAAAATACCAACTTCAGCAGTGACACGCACAGGGCATCAAAGGGGCAGTGTCTCATTAATAAAAATAAAGGCACTTTTCGCGCATCGCCAAACAAACATCTTTTGAGTGAGTTGGAATGGAATGCGAGCAAGTTGTAAGTAAAAACAGATCTTATTTTATTCCAATGCAATTGGTCTTGTCTACATTTTTAATATCTAAACCGAGTATTGCATTTTAATTACTTTGTTCCAGCAACGATTGAACGCTACTTTTGACAACGAGGTCTTCATCGTAAGTATTTACTAATTAAATAACTAGCAAATATATGGATTTGATTTAACCTTATTTGAATGCATCACCGCGAAGGAAAGAACCAGCGATCTTACGAGTAATTGGCGTGTTTATATTTATACATGTATAGAAAACACGGATATAAAAGACGCGATGACGTATCTAAATTTCTGCAATAGTCACCTCCTGTTACTCGTGCGTTTGAAGATGTCGATAACGTCATTGTGGTTAAGAGAAATGTCCTTCTCAGTGGTAAGACGCATTAGGTCAGATAGACTTTCTTCCTTACAAAGGCAACGCGGATTATTTTTTTATTAGTGTTAATTTCGAAAAAGAGCATTCCACAGAAGCTGCTGACACTTGGTATAGTTGCATATATTTTGAAAAACTCTCAGAGAGTAGGAAACGCATTATATAGTTCATTTTCTTTAATGCATTTCAGCAGTTCTCACACATTATCATGGGACAAGAATATGAATAATAAAATAATTTCAGCTCTGTTGAAAGCTTTTTATACTCTTCTTGAAAGAAGTGACATATGGTGTGAATAGCTTCTTTGTCAGCTTCTCTACAATTTTCTGTCCAATGTGATGGAACGATGAGGTAGTGAAGGGATCCCAAAATCTCAATAGTCTGGCTATCATCTTTCCCCTTAAATTTCCTTTTTAATTCATTCGTCATAATAGTTCGTACTTAGAAAAGTGTAATAGACCTTAGTGCTGTAATACTCTTCTGATGATTGAAACGAATGATCTTGTTCAACTGAAATGAAACTGAATTTGTTTGTACCTTCAGCAGGAACTTTTCTTGTTTGGGCAAGAATTTCTGTGGGAAGGTCAATTTCTGCCTCATTACACTTTTTCACCACATTTTCAAATATCTTCTTAATTTTCAAATATCTTCTTAATTTTCAAATATCTTCTTAATTTTCAAATATCTTCTTCATTTTCAAATATCTTCTTCATTTTCAAATATCTTCTTCATTTTCAAATATCTTCTTAAACACTTCGTCTGTCCTTAATACTTTTATTCTTGTCATTACTCCATCAAAAATGTTGTAAGCTGATGAAAAATCAAGACTTTGCAATTGCTGATTATTGAGCTGTTGCAGTTTCCATAAAAATAGGTATTGTAATTTCTTAGCACAGAATGAATTAAAAATTAATGCATATATATATATATATATATATATACAGGGTGTGTCTAAATTATGTTGACACTTCTATGGAAGAATACTTCCCATAGAGGTGTTATATATTTAAGTCAGCACTTCTATGGAAAGTATTCTTCCATAGAAGTGTTAACATAATTTAGACACACCCTGTATATATATATATATATATATATATATATATATATATATAGAGAGAGAGAGAGAGAGAGAGAGAGAGAGAGAGAGAGAGAGTATGTGTGTGTGTGTGCGTGCGTAAACCCTCACAGGCTACGCACGGATATGTCCCGTATAAAGGATTCCTCCCAATCCATCTTTTGGGCCCCAACCGAAGAAACGTTCTCTTAAGCCTACATCAAAGGAAGTTATTAATTTTAGAGCCATTCTCGCATGCCTTCATTTGTCCTTTACACTTTAACACTTTTTTTGGTATCCAAAAAAGATGGTCGCGTTAAAGGAACTGTACCATTTTAAGGTACATTTACGGATATTAAACTCAGTCATAAATACAGTGTTATACGGGGCCTTACGACGTCTGATTGACTTTACACTCTCTATCGACAAATTAATATTATTAGGTTTGACTGTTAGGTTAGGTCAAGATAAGTTAGGTTACGTTAAGTTGTTAGTTTTCTAGCGTGTCGATGTTTTGTTCCCTTATACGATTTATACATACCCTGAGGGGCGCCCGTAGTTCAGCGGGTAAAACAGTTTCCCTATAAGCGAAGTGAAGACACTGATGTTGGGGGGGATTCGAATCCCGATCGTGTTGGTAATAACAATAATACAGGAGTCACTGCAATGGGCCGCATTAGTTGGCCTGAGCGCTGTGCCAATTTCTGGCCCTCCTGACTTCATTATAATTATTATTATATATATTCTGCTTTGAACATTATTTAACTGTACTGTATATCGAAGAATATAATATATATATATATATATATATATATATATATATATATATGAGAAACTTCGGTTAAGTCAAAAACACCTCTTTACTTTATGTCACCTTCAGAAATTGTATAAACATACCCGGAAATAGGATCCTCTCCTTTGGTTCTATATCTAGTCCTGAACGCTTTCAAGCCACATTATCATTTACATATAAATAGACAAGTCTCAATATATATATATATATACGTATGTGTGTGTGTGTGAAAGGAAAAATATGAAATGATTAATTACGGAAACTTTGAAAGTGAATTTGAAATTGGAAATTAATTATAGGTTTAAAGAAAGATGGGCTGAGAGAGAGAGAGAGAGAGAGAGGAGAGAGAGAGAGAGAGAGAGAGAGAGAGAGAGAGGCGCCATCTTGCGCTCCACCGGAGTGTGACAGCGCAGTCTGTTTCGTAGCCTCGTAAATCTGCTCTTTTTGACAAAAAGAACAAAAAAAAACCCGAAAGAACCAAAAACAGCCTAAAAGAACCTGTCACAAGAGACTCTAAAACCGTTCGGTTCTTTCCTTCTCAGAACTTCCTTCTGCAGGATTTTCCCATTAAAGTTTCAAATTATTGCCCATTATATTTCAGCAAGTATATTAAAATATGACAAACGAAACGAAATTGTAGTTTTATTGTCCTGCATTTACAGTTATTTATATATATATATATATATATATATATATATACACACACACACACACACACAAACTCAGAATGGTCCCATGTGAAACTTATATGTTAAACACAGACCGTGCATGGAACAAGGAACTCTTCTGGGAAATTACATCCAATATATTTCGAATAAGTAATGATAAATGACAAATACTATAGTTTTTTCTTTTTCATGATGTTAGCCCGACGTGGGCAACGGGTCACTCGCAAAGAGGTCCCAAAAATATAGCTTCCCTCATGAAAAAGAAAAAACTATAGTATTTGTCATTTATCATTACTTATTCGAACTATAGTGGATGTAGTTTCCCAGAAGATTCCTTGTTCCATGCATGGTCTGTGTTTAACATATATATATATATATATGATGAAAATAACCACGAAGGAAAAAGGAAACACAGAAAGGTGCTCAAGCGCTTTCGTCTAATGACATCCCCAGAAACACTGATATATATGACATATATGTTCCTCAGGAACACTGATATATATGTGTTTCTGAAGATGTTATTAGACGAAAGCGTTTGAGCACCTTTCTGTGTTTCCCTTTTCCTTCGTGGTTATTTTCATCGTAAATATTATTCCCGTGTTCTTTTCGTGAAATAATTTTCATGTGTATATATATATATATATATATATATATATATATATATATATATATATATATATATCAGTGGCGACTCGTGGTATAAATGTATTGGGGTGCGATTTCATAAAATTTATAATTTTTAGAATTCTAGTACATAAACAATCACATGGTGCTTCCGTACGGTACTTATATGTCAAAAGAAGCCATAAATTTGTATTAAAAAAATATTTTAATAAAATATAAAAATAATTGTTGAATAAATTTGACTATAATAAATTTGACTATAGTAATGTACCACTGTACGACAACACGGACTCACAATAGGCTAGTGCGAATCCAACTGTCGCTCACAAGAGTACTGTACTTGTATTAACATATGCGGCTATGCCAGACGTACAATTCTAGTTAATTACAAATAAGTAATAATTTTAATAAAATACATATAAATGGCTTATATCATTATTACTGAAGTAACTATTAGTAAAAATAAAGTTATTATAAAAAAAATTCGCGATTGGCTGCAATATTATTTTGTATTCAAACAGCGGTACGCTGTTTGAAGCTATGCTATAAGTTTAGAATATTATGTACTATATGAAGGCTTACTCAAAATGCCTCATGAATCATGATATGCCACATGAATTTTTAAAATATATTTCAAGAATATTTATTTTAATATCTTAAAATTAATATATTTTTTATCTGTTAAATTAATATTTATCGTTTCAAGCAAGGGGGAGCGACCGCTCCATCGCTCCTATACGCCAGTCGCCACTGATATATATATATATATATATATATTTTTTTTTTTATTTATATATATACACAAAAACACAAATGTTTTAATTTCAAATGCACTCATACTTATATATAAAAGTGACTTCTCTTTCAGACCACACAACGTCATTGAAATACCCAACATGGCTTCATCGAAAAAAATAAAAAATAAAACGCAAGTTATAGAAAGGAGTAAATTTGAAAGATTCAACCTAAACTCTGGGGCCACAAATTGGGAAGGCATCAAAACAAGCATGGCAGCAATAAACTGGAAGACCATCTTCAGAATTAAAACAAGGAGACAGATGTTCTTATCCTTGGAAGAGGAAACTATTGAAGCTTTCGTAAATATGTCCCGAAAATCAAGCAAAAGCAAAGAACCAAATTCCAAATACAAAATCGGATACTGTTCTGCAAGAAAGAGCAACTGTGAAAATAAATAATACCAGAAAAGTGATCACTGAAAAACTGAACACTATTGGTTGTATAATATACAAGCTCTAATTGAAAAACTTGGAGAGAAAGATGTTGTAGGAGCGATCAAAGAAACATCCAAAATTCAAGGTGTTTCAAAAAATAATTTATTGCGCATTATTTTTTGGAACACCTTTTCTTTTTTATTACCTTGTAATTTCGAAATTGCTTTCTAAAATGGAAAACAAAGAATGGCAGTACTGCTGACCCTCTTTAAAGAAAGAAAGATGATATATTAACCAAAGATCGAAAGGAAATATTCTCTCTGAAATATTATGAACTCGGTACAAATTACTTTTGAATGTTCCGAAAACGAATAAAACAACATATGGCAGCAACTCCTCTGAAGAAGAATGACAATTAAGGCGAAATCTTAGATTCTGAATTTTACAATGATATAGCACGTGCCATAGGACGAATAAAATAGCATTCAGTAGTTGGTATACAGAGTAAAGGAGGTAAAGGTGAAATAGCTGCGCTGTATTTGTTACATTTTGGACATGAAAGAAGTAGAAAATTATCAAGATGGGGAAGACGACCTAGTATGAGTGAGTTTCTATCTGACACACATCATGATTCAACGCAAAATGTCCCAAAATGTGACATTATAAAATACTTTTAACAAATGTAAGAATTGGAATGGTACGTTTTAAAATTCATGTACACTATATTTGAGGCCCTCCGAAGAAGAAGTGGCTTAGTGACAAAAGTAAAAAACGCCGGAAAACGCAGTTAAAAGTTGTACCAATTTGAAAGTATCAGTTTTTTAAGACATTTGGACAAAATATCTTCAGAAGTTAAAAAGTTGCGTCACTTTCAAATTTGGTACAACTTTAAACTGCGTTTTCGGGCGTTTTTTAAACTTTTGTCGTTAGCCACTTCTTCCGAGGAGGGTCTCATTTCATTACCCAACAGTAAAAAATAAATGCGCTCTTAGAAATAAAGTCCACATATGCGAGACGAAAAAGCTTAAACTTGCAAAAAACACGTCCCCTTTTATTTTCGTTAAGATATGGACATAAGTATCAATACAATATGAATAAAGCCCATATCACACGAGCGTTTGTTGCCGTTTTTCACCGCTGAATCGTGCTCCGATTAAAGCCGATTGTAGCCGTTTACATATTAATAATCGGCAACAATCTTGGTTTGAAAATTTAAAAAAATCTTGTTGCTGAATAGCGATTAATACATTCTATGTACGTTCAAACCCCGATTTTTGCCAATTAATACGTAAACGGTCTAATCGGTTTCAAACGGAGCACGATTCAGCAGTCAAAAACATCTGAAACTAAACTGTGTATCGTTTTCAACTTAAAGTATGGAAATAATTACGAAGGAACCATAATCTTTGGCTTACATTATCGCCTTAATAACACACACAGACACACGCAAAACAAAGACTTTCCGCAACCTTCTATACACACAAATATTATCTACTATTGTTTCAAAACATTCGTAAAAAGAAGTTTTGAAAACTCATTTCTTCCATCTAAAGAAGTTATGTATCGTTAAAAGAAGTTTATTATATCATCTGAAACGAAGCTTTTATACCCAAAACGAGAAAAAACTCTCCCTAGAATACATCTTCAAAAAGAAGTTATCGGTTCTAAATTTAGAATGTTTTATTTTGAGTGCATGAGGATGTTCAGAGAATCTCAAAAGCGAAGGAGTTGAGAGTAATAATAACGTCACCTATAGGAAATTTGACTCAAAAGAAGATCGCGATAAACAAAAGAGAATAACAGGTCAGATACCGAAAGCCTTTAAAAGAAGAGACAGAAATGATTCCTTTGCTGACAACAGTAATCACACCAAAACTGAATTATTGCCCTCAAAAGAAGAGAGAAACATTAGTCAAGGAATATAAAGAAACTTTAGTCACAAATTCTTCAAGAACAAGATAATTAAAAAAAATTATAAATAATAATAATCAGTTTTCTGAAGATGCCTGAAGTATATGTGCGAAACGTTAAAATATATAGAGGGTGTGCATAAATTATCTTTACAAATTCAATTAAATTTCATTGAAATTTGTAAAGATAATTTATGGACACCCTGTATATCCATAAAGCGATAGTTTGGTTTTGGAACAATTGTGAAGAAAATTTCTCAGTGTGCGAGAAATTCTTTTTGGAATTTTGAGATTTCTCAAAAATGCATTAACAGTGAAATGTGTCCAGAAAATAATTGAAAACTGGAAAAAGGCTAGAGCAAAATATACTCGTACAGTATGTTCATTGAACTGAAAGATATACGAGGAATTTCCACAATTCTAAAGGAGAATAGCTTTTTTGTTAGAGAGCTAAAACTATTTAACCAATTTACAAAGCAAATGAAAAATAGTACCGGTTCTGTATGGGCTTTTCAGAAGAAAAATAGAAGCCTGTTTCAGGATATAACCAGATGAGCTATTAATGCGAATTGGAATTTGCTCTTCAGAGAAAATTTTTCTTCCGCCAAGCAAACCGTATAAGGCGAGTGCCCGATTTCTATTACATATTTAATGATATTCATTACATTTAATTAGATAATATTCTGATTGACAAAACATACCCACTGCTACCAAAACCGTCACATTTATGCGCAGGCATTTTTGCGAGAGAGATCCACAGAACCATATAGGCCTATAATATTTATTAACTGTGTAGACAGACTTTTTCAACGCTATCGAGACTAGCCGAAATGAGCCGAATAAAACAACGAAGTTTTAATGTTCGAATATTCAAAATACTCTACAGTTGGACTCCTGCGCTTATTTACCTTTTTTATCTTTTTTTTTTTAATTTGGGACTTCAAAACACAAAAACATCTACCTTTTTCAAAGCCACTGATCTAAAGATACCTGCCCCGAGCGTGTCTGATTGAGCCCGGGCATCTTTTCTCTCAACCTACGCTCCTATTTCTTTTGTTTTCTCTTGCCTGTTCCTCACCTCCACCCTTTTCTCCTTTCTCTTCTTCTTATGGAATCTAACCCTAATGTTTGTCAGAGAAAATACAAACTTTTCTAAGTTTACGAAAGCTTTGGCTGGGGCTGATAGGAGAATTTTATACAAAGTGATGGAAATACAGCTCTCTGTGCATTTAATCCTTTCACTACTAAGAACGTATATATATATATATATAGGTTACGTACGTGTATATGTACGTTCTCAGTAGTGAAAGGGTTAATATTCTAATATGTTTCATACACTTTTTTTTTTGTTTAACCTCCTTCGCAACATTTAAGGTCGTATGACGTAGGGTACCTACAGCTTTGCGTGGGATCAGAATCAAGGGTCGCTACATCATATGGATGCAGAGGACGGTCTCCCATCCAATTACTTTCCGCAAACAATGTCGCTTAACTTTGCTGATCGACGCGAAGCGGTGTTACAACATTGGCCACGGTGTAGCCCCAGTACGTGTATAATAGAACATATTATATGTACTACACGTATATAAACAGTCTGTGCACTTTAGTCACACACACACACACACACACACACACCACACACACACACATATATATATATATATATATATATATATATATATATATATATATATATATATATATATACTGTGTGTGTATATATATATATATATATATATATACATACTATATTTCATAACGTTTTGACTTTAGTTTACTTTAGTTTCCTCGTTAAAATTATATTTTAGTCATTTCTGTTCTGTTCATGTATATATGTACAGACGGTTAATTACTCGAACATAAATACCGCGTGTATAAAATATAAAAAAAATGAACTAAATCTAAAGTTTATTTCCTTATTTTTAACCCGCCTTAAAAAGTATTTTGTTGCGGACCACAGTTAGATTATATGGAGCTTAAGTTAGATTAAGGTAATCCCAAAAGCGGGTGCCAAAGGTAAAATAAAAACACAGAAGGAAACCTATATGATAAGTTTTATATATAATATATATATATATATATATATATAGTAAACCCACAAGGAAAAAGAAAAATAATTCCAAGGTCTTTCGTGTATTCAGAAATACACCTCATCAAGGAATCATTTCCTGACGCGGTTCATCATTCATTCATTTCACGTGTTTAATTATGAAATTCATCCCATATATATATATATATATATATATTATATATATATATATACACACACACACACACACATATATATATATATATTATATATATATATATATATACACACACACACACACACATATATATATATATATATATACACACACACATATATATATATATATATGCACTAGAATCACAAAATAACACGTGACCTTATTAATAAGCAAACAACCACAAGGAAAAGGAAACACAAAGTCCGAGCGCTTTCGTGATATATTCACATCCTTGATAATGTGAATATATCACGAAAGCGCTCGGACTTTGTGTTTCCTTTTCCTTGTGGTTGTTTGCTTATATATATATATATATATATATATATATATAAAATGGTCGAGACATGATAACAGCTTAAGTATATACAGGGTGTTATCAAATTATGTTTCATAAATTAGTTTACATTATTAAGGACGTCAAAGTGAACAAAAAAGTTCCTATGAACATAAATCCGCAATCGCTTCGTTTCCGAGATACATTGATTTTTGGCCGAGGATGATCCAATTAAAATGAAAGTCACTAAAGTTTATCAAAGTCGTAGTTGTGTGGTTGTTTAGATAGCTATTTTTCTTTGGTTGTGATAGGATTTTGTTAGTTGTCATTTAAGAAACAAAAATTATTTCCTTCATTTGATGCGTCACTCTCGTATAACGTTACAGAGCGTTTTGGAGCAGTATTTTTTTGAAGAACTTGCGGATAGCATGCATCTTGTGTTCGGATTGTTCAGAAACACTACGCAACCATATAGGTGTTTTCGAACGTATGCGACAAAATTTTCAACACGTTGAAGCATGTACTCTGATGCAGGGAAACCATTTTAAGCACTCGCTGTAAGCAAACTTTGACAAACTGTAATGACTTTCATTTTAATTGGATCGTCCTCGGCAAAAGAGTAATGTATCTCGGAAACGAAGCGATTGCCGATTTATATTCATAGGAACTTTTTTGTTCACTTTGACGTCCTGAATATGAATACTAATTTATAAAATAATTTGATAACACCCTGTATATTCCTAAAAGTCAGTTACCCCTTCCTACTACTTGGCTAAATTTAACCTAACCTAGCGTAGGTTAACCTAATTTAATTTGAACTAACCTGGAATCTGTTAGAGTACAATCACGTAGGATAAAGTGATTCTTATATAACAAATGCCTCCTGAAAAAAGTAAGAACCAATTAATTCAAAAGTTGGTACAGAACAGGAGCTACACTCAAGTTTTTTTTTTTTTTTTTAATACGATCAGCTCCTGTTCAAAGTTTTCCTCGACTGTACAAACAGTGGATAAATTCCTCAGATATAAGTAACACGAAAAACGTTCCTGTACGCTTTGTGTACCAGATTTGAAAATGACATTTCAATTTTTTTATCTTCGCTCTATGTCCGCGTGTTAAACGTGGGATTAGACTCTTGATATCTTGTGGACACTGCGTATTCTCCATTTATGGCCTTGAAATTAAAGGCTTCATATTTCCGTTACATTTCGAATTCTTTATACGAAGTCCTCCTAGGAAAAAGTGGCTTAACGACAAAAGTAAAAAAAGTCAGAAAATGCAGTTAAATGTCGTACCAATTTGAAAGTGTCATAACTTTTCAACTTTTGGAAAGTTCATAAGTTATGGCACTTTCAAATTGGGACAACGTTTAACTGCGTTTTCTGGTATTTTTTACTATTGTCGCTTAGCCATTTCTTCCTAGGAGGGCCTCGTATAAAAAAGCGTTAAAATATTTCTTTTTGGATTTTTATTCATTTGGTTTTAAATCCTTGGTTAAAGGATTTCACAGAGAATATTTGCTTCGGAATAACTTTGTTGCATCCAATTTTTCATTTTTCTTCTATTTATTTACTCGTTTTATTAATGACATTACCAAGTTTACGAGTGAATGTTCACCCCTCCTTTGTCGAGGTAAACTGGCCGAAGTGGATGAAATACTTTAATAAGAATAGAAGCAGACTTCATGAAGCGACAGTTTGATAATATCGGCTTGAAAATTAATAAAAATAAAACGCAGTACGTATTCATAGGATCAAAACGATACATATATGATGAAACATACGAGTTAAATGATGAAACAAACAAAACTGGATCCTTGCGACATACCAGTTTCTAAATCAGTAAAAAATCTAAGTTATCATCTTTGATAAAAACAATTAAAAATAAAAACATATATACTATGTATGGAAAAGCGAATGGAACCTTAGTTTATTTACAAAATCTGAAACGCAACTTCAATATAGCGACGATAACACTGATTGCAAACAGTCTGTTAATGAGTCACATATCCTAAAAAAAAAAACATTTGAAGCAGATGTTCCTTAACTTCACTAAAAGAGTTTCAAAAAGTGCAAACTTTTGCAACCAAAGTAACGCGTGGATATGGAAAGAAAAACGGTGATGCAACTCCTTTTAAAGAAAAGTTAGGATAACTAAATACGTATATACTTGAAAGTGCAATTCGATATCTGCCCATTTGCATACAAAGTTATGCGCGAGTACTTTCCTCACTGGGTGTTACAGTTTCCTTCAAACCATCAACGTCATCCTGACACGGTCTTAGAAACAATGACGACACGCAAACACGCGAGAGACGATCTCATGCTGGTAGAATGGCAATGTCACAAGTCGCTCCCTCACTACGGAATAACCTTCCTATTCTAATCAAACGAGCATCACCCTATTCCATTTTTAAATCTCGCTTAAAATGCCATCTTGGCAATCTCGGTAACTGTATCATGCACGGCTAATCCCAAATTCTAAGACCGCAAATGGGGGCAATCTACAGTATTCTCAATGTTACATAATCTTCGCATATCGTGTAACCATTTCAGCGATATGCAAAGGAATTTATATCGTATGTACAATATTTGGTACTGAATACGCAGTATACTGTAATACAGATATGTAATTTTCACTTAAAAATCTACACACACACACACACACACACACACACACACACACACATATATATATATATATATATATATATATATATATATATATAAAATAGGGTGATGCTGTCTGTCTGTCCTACCATAAAACATGGAAACGGCATTTTGGAGAGAAAAATTAAGTAAAAGTTGCTTAAAATTAATCGAAACCTACGGGAAAATTATAATCTATCTACATACAAATATAAAGCTGAAATCGGATAATGTACGTTTGTGTATGTGCTCATTCCGGGTAATATTATTAAAAAAATAAAATTGCCCCTGTTGATTGTTTAAGCGTGGTATTTTTACCACGGGCTTCTGCTCGTGTATATTATTTAATTTTAAAACCTAGGCTTGCATAACGTTCACTAATTTCATACTACATTTGCGAGAGACCTTCAGATAGTCATACCCGCGTAAAATTTCCCAACAAATTCCAGTACATTTTTAATATAATGTTTATGTTGATTAAGTGATATGCGTATTTTATCCTTTTATGAATTTATTCCTCTATTTATTCTTCAATAAATTTTTATTTCTATTCTTCTACGGACGTTTTTTGTATATACTTTTTCACTGTAATATTTTCTTATCACAAAAGAATAAACGATTTTTGTTGGTTGGTTGTTTGGCTGCAGTTCATCTACAGGGTGGGCCGTAAGTTTCCATACATAGGAAAATTTAAACGTTTGTTTTTATGTTTCAGATACCCTAAGAATATGCGTTTGTAAGATCTTGTTTACTGATGAAGCAAATTTTTACGTCAATGGAGAGGTTAATCGGCAAAACATACGTTATTGGAGTAATGCTAACCCTAACTGGCTGAGGCCGACGAAGATGCAAGGTGCCGGTAAAGTGATGGTGTGGGCCGGGATATGGGGTGACAGAATTATTGGACCAATTTTTGTCAGTGGAAATCTTAATGCCGAAAGGTATCTTACATGTTGCAAGAAGAGATTTTCCCATCCCTGCTAAACGAGGAAGGTAACTTCCCAGTTTACTTCCAGCAAGATGGAGCTCCACCTCATTATGGTCTTCACGTGCGTCGGTATTTGGATCAGCAGCAGTTTCCGGATGGTTGGATTGGTCGGCGTGGTCCTGTGGAGTGGCCTCCCAGATCCCCAGATCTCACCCCCCTTGATTTCTATCTTTGGGGGCACTTGAAGGCCATGGTGTATCAGGAAAAGATACGAGACATAAATCATCTAAAGGAACGTATCACCAACGCCATTACAAGCATAACGTCAACTGTGCTAATGCGTGTTCATCAACAGTGGGGAACACGTATTGAAATGTGTCTTCAAAACAATGGCAACCATGTAGAGCATATTATATAAATAAAAATGGTTGTCCATAAAAAAATGTTTATTTTTCCTATGTATGGAAACTTACGGCCCACCCTGTATATTTACTGTAAACACGCTGCAATTTCATTTTATTACCGACACCGACAGTCATTTTACGCATTAAGTTTCTCATTTATCTAAATTGTTTGTTAAATATTCGGCGACAATGTTCTGGCTCTTTTCAGCAAACAAACTACTAATTTCTTCATACGTTTTAATCCCCCCCAACCTCCCGGCTGTCCCCCCGAAAAAGGGCAATATTTTGCGTATTTCATACTTTTTCGATAATTTTGGTGACGCTTTAAAGGCTTCGCATAATCTCAATTTTGAGTACCTTGGATATGGCAGGAACAACACTCCATATTTGATCATCATCTCTCTTAAAGTAACGACACACCTCCGGTGATAGTATATACAATTTTACCCCATATATCTATATTCCCCATTTTTATTATGCGGACACTATTATCTATTATGTAAATTTGGGATGTATGGTAACATATATGGGGTTCCAGGGTCCTCGTCTAGGTTTCGTAAAGTTAAGATTGAGGCTACATGAAGGTATACTGGCAATTCAAAAAAACCAAACCTGGATGTAACTACGCTCGAGCTACGAGGGTCATCATGCTCCTGATGAATCATGCACCCGAACTCGATACAATAATAGCCAGTTTCGATAATGCAAATTAACGAAACGGACGCACAGAGGATAACGAATAGGTGATTTTATTAACTGCGTGATTTATAGACTTCGTACTTAAAGCCAGAGAGAGACAAGACATAGGAACTATAACTTACCGTGGAATGTGAACCACGGGTCATTACTTCATCTGAACAAGAGGAGTCATCCATCCAACTACTATCCATACCCAAAATCGATAAAATTCGCTGATCGACCGAAAAGGGGTGTAGCAACGTGGCCCAACGTAGCCCCAATACAAAGGAAACTGAATATGATAAACTAGAGTGTTGAGTATGCCCTTGCTCTCTCTCTCTCTCCAACACACACACACACACATATATATATATATATATATATATATATATATATATATATATATATATATATATATATATATATATATATCCTTATTTAAACTAATACTTAATTAAATGTAGAATTTATGATAGGCAAACAGTGTGACGTGATATTATTTTGCTGAAACTTAAGTTACGAGAAAGAAGAGGAGGTATTTTACGCGAATCTAACATGCAAAATCTTCCCAACGGCGCCACACGTAGAATGTATCATTTTTTATACACCTTATTGTTTAATTAACACAACAGGTACACGGTAATTGGAATTATATATTACATATATGCTTAAAGAGTAATATATGCTTAAAGAGAGTCGCAGGTTACATCTACAATATTATTCCTTATATATTAATGTCCTTTCGAGCGACTTTTTTTACTTTCTTTTATATATATATATATATGTATGTAACCGTGTGTGTGTGTGTGTGTGTGTGTCCCTTTTAAGCGACTTTTTTT
>JAJOZX010004156.1:322500-375000 GCA_023014485.1 Bathynomus jamesi
TACCACACGATTGAAAGGGACACTAACATACGCGCGAGAGCGATCGTACCGATTCAAATTTCACATGCCCAAATTGAATTATTTAGAAATCCACAAAATAAAAACAAAAACGAGATTCTTTCAAAATGAATTAACCGGTACTAAATGGTGCCACAATTGACAGCTCAGTGGCGACACCAAGTTCAGTGCCATTTCTAAACCGGTTAAATGAGTTTGGGCTCACAATTATTACGTCATGACGTCAAGGATCAAATGTTTGCTATTTATTCTTGTCTCCAAAAACGGTCGAACTGGAGACTTGTCTGTTGCTCAAGTGACACCTTCTATAAACATTTTGCCAAGCATCCTCTATCAAATTATATATATATATATATATATATATATATATAATATATATATATATATATATATATTATATATATATATATATATATAGAGAGAGAGAGAGAGAGAGAGAGAGAGAGAGAGAAAGTAAAGTATATAGACACCTTCGGTTTTTCCATAGTTTTTTATTTGATAAGTCAATCAATAATAAGACCAGGTTTATCGAATCAATATATTGAGAATGGTGTTGGTTTCCGCTTTCCATTCTGTAATGCTAACACAATACGTTCTGGCATTCTACTGATGAGCTTTGCCATTTGTTCTTGAGGACAATCACCGTGATGTCTATTTACTTTTGTCAGTCCTCTGTATATATAAATATATAGTTTAATAATTAATGGATGTTAATTAAGCCTTCCCCGCCTTCTTTTTAACTTAACCTTCGGTTAATAATTAATGAAAAGAAGATAGGTTGCGCATTGCACAAGGAGAAAGTGAGGAGAAATTTGGTAAATTTTCAAATTCCTTTTTCTAAACTTTGGTGAAGCAACCGCGAAGCTCCTCCTCCCTCCTTCCTCCCGGTGATATATTAGTCATTTGATATTTACAAAGCATATATTAGGATTACACGTGTATATATATATATATATATTATATATATATATATATATATATATATATATATATACACACGCCGGGAGGAGTATCAGCCATCCTGAACATCATTACGTTTGAAATATATACATATTGTAAAATATATGGAGACGTACTACACCAATAATTTTTCTTATCAAAAAGTACATTTCAGGAATTACATGTACACGTAATGCTTTGAAAACTTGTCGCTAATGCTTTATTAAAGAAAATATAAAAAATGTAAGAATGGTATGCGTGTGTTGATCCTTCATTTATCGACAATAATGAATGTTAAGGGCTCCGTACCTTATTTTCACCTAAAGCTAATAGCTTTGTTAATATAAAAATGAAAAAATGCCAAAAAACAAAAGAATTAACGAGAGAGAGAGAGAGAGAGAGAGAGAGAGAGAGAGAGAGAGAGAGAGAGAGAGAGAGAGATATTCCTCCCAAAGTCTCAGCCAAGGTGGTATTCCGAAAAACCTAATAAATGTTCTTGATTTGTCACATAAACCATCTTGAAACTACTTCATGGAACATTTGATATCATTTCCTGAAGTAAAGACGTTAATTAAAGAGTTAAAGACTGGTTCTGCGTCAGGGGTAGATGACCTATCGAATGAGCACTTAAAATATGCCAATGACGTAGTATATCTGCATATATCATTGCTCTTATCAGCCATGTTTGCTCATAGCCATATCCCTGCAGAGTTCATGAGGGTATATATCTTGCCCCTGGTCAAAAATAAGTATGGAGACATTCTGTCCAGCAATAATTACAGGCCTATTGCTGTCGCTTTCTGCTTCTCGAAACTACTAGAAAAACTCTTGTTACTCCGATTAAATGATTACCTATGGACATCTCCTAAGCAGTTTGGTTTTAAAATGTCCAACTCAACTGACCTCTGTATCTATGTACTTAAAGAAACAATATCTAAATACATTGACAATAATTCAACTAGTTATAGCTGTTTCCTAGATATAAGTAAGGCATATCATAGAGTGAACCACAATATTTTATTTAAAAAACTAGAAGACAGGAAGGTTCGCATGTACATATTAAATTTATTGAAATTTTGGTATTCCCACCAATCTTTTACCGTTAGGTGGGGCAATGTACTATCCGAATGTTTTGGCTCCTCTTGCGGGGTGAGACAAGGCTTCTTGCTCTCCTCTATGTTGTTTAATGTGCATATTGACGGATTAATTGCTTCACTTAATGAGGCAACAGTGGGATGTTGTATAGATAACACGAGGATAAATAACTTAGTTTATGCCGATGATATGGTGTTAATAAGTCCCTCTGTTAAAGGTCTGGATCGGCTACTAAAAGTCTGCGAAATGTATCGCAGAAACATGATATGCTTTTTAATGTTACAAAAACTAAGGTTATGCAATTTCATCCTAAAAGCTATAATCAGCCAGCTGACATTAGATTTAAAATGAAAGGTGAAGTAATTGAGGAAGTACAAGAGTTTAAGTATTTGGGTCAAACTATTACCAGCTCCTTGAGTGATGACTCGGATATAAGAAAACACTCTCGAAGCCTTTGTGCTAAAGCGAATATGACTAAGGAACTTTAGGTTTTGCACAAGTGAAGCTAAAGGCATTTTCTTTCGTACTTTCTGCAGTAATATATACGGACACCAACTCGAGTTGAATTATAAAAAAGGTTCTGGCAGAACCCTAAATTTGCTGTACAACAGGTCTTTTAGACTCTTACATAAATTACCCCCCTAGATGTTCAGCTTCGCAAATGTTTGCTACCCGCAATATCCCGAGCTTCCCGGAGGTAACAACAAGACGTGCTCAAAACAGTTTAATGCAAAACATTAAAAAATTAACCAACCCGATTATCCAAGCTATCCAATTCTTAACAATACAGAACATACACACATACCACATCAAGCAGGATACTCAAACTCGTCCCCAGACATAACGTGTTGTTCCCCCTCACTAGCAACACATACACACTGGAGAACAGGAAAAACAACTTTCATCAGACCACCTGCCCATCATCATTACAAGTTCTACACTGCCCCAACAGCCTCAGGCACACTTACAGAAATTACAAGAAAGCTGATTGGGAACAGTCAAAATAAAGACTGAGGAACAATTCACCACATTAAACAGCACACTCATCATAAACATCAATACAACACTCAAGACATTTAATTAGATCATCAATAATGCAAACAAATACATACACAAGGGCAACATTAGGAAATACAACCCAAATTACACTAGAGAAATAGTCCACCTCATAAGGCAACGTAACCACATTAAACAACGTAACCACACTAAACAACAACATTCCACACACTCACAGGACCAAAATACTTGGGGTCACATACAGCACATCATTATCTTTTGCAAACCACATTCACGACATTAAAAACAAATGTACGTCAAGACTTAACACGCTTAGGGTACTAACAGGTACAAACTTTGGACACCAGCAGGAAACAACATCACTCATATACAAACAATATATTCGCTCAGTTATGGACAATGCTAGCCCATGCTGGGCACCCATTATCTCAAACACACACATAAACACCTTACAGACAATACAAAACAACACACTTCGTATCATTACAGGATGTACTCAAACAACATCAATAGAGCACCTGCACACAGAAACAAAAATACTGAAAGTTAGGGAACATTTAGAAATGAGGGAAACACAATTCATGGCAGCAGAGACAACTAACCCACAACACCCTTGCCACTACACGTACAATCATGCACCGACACCTCGCACCATTAAGGTAACACCAGAGAGACATTATAACCAAATACTCCATTCCATACCACGCCCGACAGACATCACACAGTACAGAAAACACATACACACACACACACCTAACCCACAAAGCACTGACACGACTCGGTCCGAATGCGGTCCTAGGTGCGAAGCCGCCACCTATTGACAGGTCAGAGACCAGCCTCAGCAAATCGGATCAAGTTAACTTAGCACGATTCCGATGTGGACATCACCCCAACTTACAGACATATAAACACAGGCTAGACAACTCCACAGACGACACCTGCCACCTGTGCCAGGACACACCACAAACAATTGAACACATTATGACAGACTGTACCGCTCTAGCACAACATAGAACACAACACAACATCACGAGTGCGCTGAACCTCTGGTCCACTCTGGAGAGGGCGATCGGTTACCTGCGTGACGCCGGCTTGTTCAATCAGAGTGGGCTGATCGGCTAACCAACAACAACACCAAGAAGCTATCCATGAGTCCTGCCGTTTATCCTCTAAAGTCTAAGCTATGGACTTCTTAGTCCGAAAACGTCTGTCTGTAGCTCCACTTAACCTCGACATTATTGTATTATTTCTAATCAATTGTATATATTTTTATCCTTAGTATGTGAACTGTCATTGTATTAATAATATTTGTCATATGGACTATAGTCTGCCAATAAACCTTTTCATTTTCATTTTCATATACTTGTAATACAAGTACAAAAAGAGGTACAACTGCCCACGAGGTACAACTGACCATGGTGAAAGATTGTTGAAAAACATCATCTGATCTTCCCAACGACCTATACGAACGAAATTGGAGCCAATGTTTCTGAGCGAACGGTTGGGAGGAAGCTAAATGAAGGTACTCAAAGTATGCAAGACTAGAAAGAAGCCTTGGCTCTCAAAAACCAACAGGATGGAGAGGCTTCACTAGACAAAATACACCAAAACTGGGCCCCATGACGATTGGGTAAAGGTGCTTTGGTCCGACGAAAGCAACCTTGAGGTGAGCCAAGAAACCATTATAGGATGAGATCTGTTTTCACTTTAATGGGATACATAATGTAGGAGGATGTTCGGAGAACCTTTGGCATTACATAATTTAATTTGTTTTAAACAGGTGTTTGGATCATCTACAGCCGCGTGTTACGAAAGAAGGAGGGTGGGGAAAGTTTATCACCCTGACTACTTAGTTCCAACGGTAAAACATTGAAGTGGAGGTATCATGGTGAGGGGTGTCACCCACAGGAGTGGGAAAATCGTTTGTATCTGACGGCAGAATGAACTCTCACTCTTACTCAAGCATATTAGATAAAAATTTTAAGCTTCTTATGGAAAAATTACATCCTAATCTCAATCAAAATGAAGTGATATTCAAACAAAATAATGTTCCCGTTTGACTGCAATGGGCTTCTCAGCTTCCACAGACAGTGTGGAAAACAGAAATTTTCTACACTTGAAACTAATGGAGGAATGGGACAGGATGAGCAGCAACACTCGCAAACAGCTTGTTCAAAGTATATGTCCAGAAGGATCCTAAAAGTGATTCAGGCGAATGGAAGATAAGTAATGTTTTCATAACCACAACTATATCATGTAATTAACATCATCCCTTATATTTACTTAGGAAAAAATCGAAACCACGCCTATGAACCCTGACTGGACGAAAGTTGATGACGTCAGGAATTGCTTACCAATCTTGTAAGTAGGGCCACGATCCTGACGTCCTTGCGATAAAGGATCCGCGAAACTTCCGCCAGATTACCGCCTAACCCAGGTATAAAATTTATCGTACTCTACTCTGACGTCATCGAAATGGGCGGTGGCCTCTAAACTGAATATTAGCCTTTACTTTGTGGGTAACAGTAAAGAGAGGCCCAATGTATGTATGAGTATACTGAGCCTTTCGTTTATTAAAATTAAATGCAGAAGTCATACGAGTTTAAAGATGGTTAATAGGCCTATTAAATTTTACGAGACCAGATTACAATAGGTTAGGTGGTCGTTTTAGATTGGTTAATTATTTCCCCCCCCATGACCAATTTCGGCCAATCAAGTGTCAAATAGCAAGGTTCAAAGAACTGGTCTCCGTGAAACTCAATATTTGTTGAAAAAAAAAATTGTGTCAATCTGTTGTATCCGATTCACACTCTGGGCCAATTTTAGGAAAACGGAAACTACCCAGTAGTTTACAACACTGCCTCCAGTGCGGACAGTTTGATAACTGAAACACCGTTAACGAATCGTTTCCAAAACTGTCTCCAGGGAAATACTTCCGACCATTAACTGCTTCGGAAACTAAAAAGGAAACCATGTAGCCTATGTTTGATAAAATGCATGCTATTTTAGTAATTTTTCTTTCATTTGGGCATTGAATTATCACTAGGCAACAAATTTCAACTTTTTTTTTGTTACAGACACGTGAACTACTGATTCCTACTAAAGCGCTGATGCTGATTTCAGATCTGATATCAAAATTTCTCTATCACGTCCAGATTTTGTGTAACCGAAAACCCCTATTTTTCATTTTTTTTTCTCACCCGCTTCTATTACGAAAGCCGTCTAAGCTACTTTTCCGTGCCACGTTTTATGTTAAGCATACTTAAATAATTAGTGAACAGGGATGTCTTTCCTCCTTTATTCTGGCTTAAGACAGACAGTGGAATTCCGCTGGCGGAGTTACCACCCCTGCGCCCAACCATCCACCCAAAGCGCGTTAGTATTTTGTTGTTACTACTGAAAGGCAAATTCCTGTTCTTAAGTGAAACTTTGGTGTGTGTCCTCTTCCTTTGTCGCTTGTAGGATGACGAGCTCTCCTTCTGCAGGAACCAACAATAATCTCCCATCATATTTGGGTGAAATTACCATGGTATCTGTTTTCCATAACTGAGATCTGTTGGTGGAAGCGCTCACCATGCTCGTCACTTACAGCCCCAAGGTTGGCCGGGAAGAAGTCAAGATGAGAATGTAAAAAATGAATTTTCAAAGACATTCTGCATCCCATTATTTCATAAGATTTAAGCATTTTTCTACGAGTTTACGGTGGTTTTCAGCTTTGTGGTTTCCAAGAAAATTTTTGACAACTTCAACGAAAGATGTCCATGCTCCTAGTTCATTCTCATTTAGGTTAGATGGAAACGATGAGTCGTGGATGACACTGCGGATCTGTGGTCCAGTGAAAACTCCAGCTTCTAGCTTAGCATCTGTCAATATTCCTTTGAATTTATCCTTTAAATATTGGAAACCACTACCTTGATGATCCATACCCTTCACGAAATTTTTCATAAGGCCAAGTTTAATGTGAAGTGGTGGAAGATGTACTTTCTGAGGGTCAATAAGTGCTGGGTGTTTCACATTGTATTTACCAACAACATGTTCAGTTCTAGATGGCCAATCATGTTTTTTGTAGTGGTTCTTGTCATCTCTGCTGTTCCATAGACACAAAAAGCACATATGCTTTGTGTAGCCCAACTGTAACCCAAGAAGTAATGATACAACTTTAAGGTCGCCACAAATATTCCATGTGTGGTCCTTATATTTGATGAGTCTTAGCAGCAGTTTCATCAATTCATAAGTCTCATTAAGGCCAGTGGCATGTGCTACAGGTATTGAAGGTTTTTCATTGCCGTTGTGCAGTAATACAGCTTTAAGGCTAGCTTTACTAGAGTCAATGAACAGTCTCCATTCTTTTGGATCATAGCGACAGCCAATCCCTTGCATCAGACCACTGATATCGTGGCAGAAACAAACGTTTTCTTCCTGTAAGTAAAATGATGAAAACTGCAAATGGCGATGGCGGAAATGGGAAACTTTGGTGTTTGGTTGGAGAAGATTAAATTCTTGAAGTCTTGAACCAAGCAACTCTGCCTTTTCTTTTGGTAATTCCAAATCGCGCACTAAGTCATTTAACTCCGCTTGACTTAACAAATGTGGGGAAATATTTGCATCTGGAACATATATGCCATCTTTCCCTGTTTCTATATCACTAGCAGAATCTTCAGATGAACTGCTGTCTGTTATCGTTGCTGGTGGAACTGGTGGTGGATTTGTTTCATCATGTGGTACTGGTTTCATTGCTGATTCGCAGTTTGGGTACGTGATCTTTGATTTGTTTTTCTTTGTGAAACCAGCAATCTTTGTCAAACAAAAATAACAATCATTGAAGTGATTTTTTGGCTCACGCCAAACCATGGGGACTGAGAACGGCATAGCTTTTCTTTTACCATTCATCCAAGCTATTAACATTGCATTGCACTGTGCACAGCAAATATGTGGTGCCCAGTCCCTCTGTTGGTCTCCTAACTTAGTCAAAATAACACTTGTAGGCAAGTTTAATCTTTGTTGTTATGTTTCTACGTTGTGGCTTAGGTGTATATTGTCCACAGACAAAGCAGAAGTTGTCTGGGTGATTTACACAAGCACGTCTATTTGATGCCATTTTGAATTACCATACAATATCTGAAAAAACGTAGAAAGTAATTATTACGATGTGCAAAATAAAAAGAAATACACACCGTAGTACAAAACAAATGCTATAAAAACACACAAGTCACCACAACCTGTCACTTGCTCATCAGCAGAGAGCTTCAACAACCGTTCTGCTTGACTGTCACGTAGCGACTGACCGTTGGGTCATTGCCCGTTACTATGCTCTTGACTCAGTGTTGCCAACTCGGGCTAAATTTTATTTATCAAAATTGTTCGAATTTGTATATACTGTAGTTGGCAAAAAAAATTGCTTTAACCTTGAAAAGCAAGTTTCATATTACTGGCATTAAGCCGATTAAAACCAAAATCTGGACGTGGTAGAAAATTTTACTAAAAGTGATTTGCATTTTACACAAAATCTAGACGTGATAGAAAAAATCTAATTATAGATTTGAAATCAGCATACCGAAATTAGCTAGGAGCACCTATTTGGTCTTCTGTAACAAAATCTTTGTTGCCTAGTGTTATACATCAATAACTACAAGCTTATTATATACTTCCAGGTTTACTATTTTTTTGTTTTAAAGAGACAAATGAGCTACTGAGAAAGGACGGTTCTAGGACTAGGCCAAGGATAACTTTGCTTGTAGCAGCCTGGAAAATTTGTCCAGACAAAAGTTGTGAAAAATAGTTTTTCTCAACCATCTGGTCACATACCATTATAGCCTAATTAAGTGATTATAATTAACTATCATAATAACTATATAAAATATAAACAAATACAAAATATATCTTGACTGATCTACAGGGTGTTCGAAAAGTCCCGTCACCCCCTACAAAATGTACATATTGTAATACCAATTTTATTTTTGTGATTAATTGAATTTATATGTGATTCATTGACTCTTTTTTCTTTTCCAGGTAATTAGAATTGTGTGAACAATGACAGACCAGTCCACTTACACTCTAGAGGAAATGGTAGTGATGAGCACATGGGCTCATGAAAGGTCACATACGAGCAAAACGATGCACGATATCCAGAATGATTTCAACACAAGATTCAATAAGGCTGCATCACCAAACAAGACTGTACTACGCTGGGATAAAAAGCTGTTTGAAACTGGCTCCATCAAAGACAGACCACGGTCGGGAAGACCAACAACGCGACCAGAACAATGTGAGGTGTGATTGCGTCGGTGGCTCGTTCACCGAAAAAAATCACCGGAAACGATCACAAGAACTTGCAGTCCCCATGTCCACAATGAGAGATCACACAACTAAAGATCTCGGCATGAAACTATACCGCCCCCTCATTTGTTAATGAACGAAAATGATGGTGCACATACAGATAGGCTTGATTAGTAACCGTAATTTGTAACTGTATTTACTGTAATTAAAGTAAGTGTTGCTAGTGACTTGTTTCTTAAATTACACCTACCACTAGGGTTGCCAGATTTTTCAAATGCCCATGCGGGACAAAAAAAATTCTGAGGTTTTTTTTTTAAGACCAAATTTTTTTCAAATTGAAACTAGATTTCTTCAATGGTTACAACAAACAAAATTAGAAAATTGTTATTAAAATAATGCTTAACAATTAAACATCGTGAATAATAGTGAAATTATTTTACATAATATTGAAATATTGTAACTAATATTGAAATTATCATAGCATATTCAATTTACTAATTATATTATGACATATGTCATGTTCCTCTTTCACGCAAATGCACATATTTACATATTTTATTTGAATTACACAATCTTAAGTTGTATGGTCAAGTAATCGTAGGATTCACACTAATTCAAAACTTACAATATAACTGCAGCCGAAAAATTGCCAATTCGTGACTAAACACATTTTATAAGCGTCATGTAATTTCTTGGATGTTCTAGAACATTCAACATTACTCTACAGAATTCTACAGGATCGTACATAATTCTAGAAAACTCTAAATCAATTCATCCCAAAAAAATTTCCTTAAAAAATATTTTTTGCGGGACATTTTGAATACAAAGCGGGACGCGGGATTTTGATCGAATGCGGAACGTCTGGCAAACCTACCTACCACATATACATACAATTAATCACACAAAAATAAAATTGATATTACAATATGTACATTTTGTAGGGGGTGGCGGGACTCTTCGAAACCCTGTATAGGTAATTCCTTTCCAAGAGGCAAGATTTTTCATAGTTGGCCTAGTTTCTATACCCAGCCTAGGTATAAATGGTAAATCTTCAGATCTCCTTAAGATTTACCTTTTTAATATTTCAGAAATTAGTAATAGTGAAATTAAAATTAAATATGAGCTGCACATATTTAACCAGAAAATTAATTTGGTAATATTCGTTTTAGCACACATCGGTATTTTTCGATTAAAACATTTTTCTGATCAATTTTTAGTCATTTTGCACGAATCTGACATCCATTTCCTGTGCAAGCGTGTATTTTTTGTGATATCTTCACTTGAAAACGTCGTTTTTATCTAGTGATTTCAGCATTTTTTTAATTTTTCGCTCCTCATTCAGTAGCCATATTCGCGATATGTGGAATAAACGGTATCATTTCCGCAAATATTTTGCATGTTACTTATTTCTCTTCGAGCATTCCGATGAAACCACAAGATTGCATCATTTCCTCACAGCAATTGCGGAACTGTATCCCCCCAAATGAGGTGAGAAATTGCATGCTTCCCTTGCTAGGTTAGGGCTACGTTAGGGTAAGGTTAGGGTAAGGTTAGGTTATTCATTAGGGAAAGCTGAAAACATTTTTCTGGTCAATTTTTAGTCGTTTTGCACGAATCCGATATCTGTTTTCGGTGCAAACGTGTCGTTTTTGCGATATCTTCAAGTGAAAATATCTCAAAAACTACACATTTGCACAGAAAACGGATGTCAGATCCGTGCAAAACGACTAAAAATTGACTAGAAAAATGTTTTAATCGAAAAACACCGATGTGTGCTAAAACGAATATTTACCAATTAAATAGATTTAAGCGTCAAGTTATTTTACTAAATTAACAAATAGGCCTAGGTTTGTTGTAAAAATAATGTATACCTAGGCTGGATACAGAAACTAGACCTGTACAAATAAGCAAAATTTTCTTTGCATATTAATTTATTTTAATTAAGAATCACTTAGCCTACTTAGTTTAAAAATTAAGTTGGAACTCTTAAATTCTTTGTAATTTTTTTTAATATTTAAGAAATTAAGAAATTAGGGTACTTGTGGGTTATCTGTCGCCGCTTTTTAATATACCTATTGGTTATCTGTTTCCACTTTTTACTTGTGGGTCATTTATTTTTTAGTTAGGTTAGGTTAGGTTAGGTTAGTGTGTGGTTAGGTTAGGTTAGGTTAGCCAACCTAGAGCAAACCAAGATCGGCGACGAAGGAATAGTGGTTGAGATCGATGAGAGCCTGTTCACGAGGCGTAAAAACAATGCCGGACGCATTTTACCACAACAATGGATGTTCGGAGGAATTTGCCGTGAAACAAACGACTGCTTCATCGTTCAAGTTCCCAACCGCTCTGCTGCAACTCTCTGGCTGCCATTGTGGAAAACATCGCCGAAGGTTCCATTATCTACTCCGACAGCTGGCGAGGATACACCATCTTAAGACCTACCTGGCCGAGTTCATGTGGAGGAGCAAGCTACCCGCTAGTGTCGACCCATTCGACGGCATCCTGGAGGCCATCGCCGCGTTCATGCCACCCGAATAATATGATTAATGTTTGTTATTTTGAGAAATAAAATAATTTAAGAAAAAAATAGATATTTTTGTAAAAATGGCAACATGATAACACACATCTGTATTTGTGAAAAAGTTGGAAAATTAAATTAAAAAGTGGCGACAGATAACCCACAAGTACCGAAATTAGTAATACTTAAATTAAAATGAAATATCAGTTGCACTTTTTATAAAGGTTGATTAAAAATATTTCAGTCCACCTTAAAATTGCACTATAGATAATGTACACACTACGGTTTCTTTCCCGGGTCCCGGCTGTTTTTATTAGAGTTGAAAATCCTGGGAATTGGACAAATATCCCGGGAAATCCCGGAATTTTAAAATGACTTAATTTATTTTTTCTTTTGTTATTAGAAGACTCTTGAGTAGAATTAAAGAAAACTGCATAATATTTACCACATTTTATTCTACTTTTCTGCTCTCTTAAATGAACACCTACTAGCATTAGCAATTTAGAACACTCTAAAAGTGGGCCCGTATGCCAAAAACTGGCCGAGGGAATGTCGCTAGCCGGGGTATAATACAAGGAACCGAGTCTCAGTATATTATCTAGCGATCGCAGGCGACTCATCTTGCTCAGAGTTTAAGCAAGCATTTGAAGCAAGAACTGCAGTTATTCGAGACAATAGGGAACAGAACTTCGAATATCATGAATTTATTTGATGCACTGAAAACTATTCCGCCAACCTCTGTTGAATCAGAAAGAGCCTTTTCTGCAGCAGGTTTATTTATCACCAAGTTGAGAACTCGTCTTAGTGATAGAAGTATCGATTGTTTACATTTTTTAAGAAGCCACTTTAAAAATATTGATTAACTCTTTAAATATTTTAAGATAAAAAAATATTTTATCTTAAAATATTTAAGATAAAAGGATGAAATTATTTTTTCTAATGACGTTTATTTTATTTTTATTTTTTTGTATTGGCTAAATATTTTAAGATAAAATATGTTGAGATCAAAGGTACAAATTATTTTTTTGAACGAAGTTTCTTTTTCTTTTTTATTTGCAAATGCACTTAATTATAATTAAAGGAATATAATATTTTAGCCTTTTATTTGTCACCTGCAGATGAATAGCATGATAAATATTATGTTTAATAAATAATAAATTGCTACCACTGATTGGTAAACTCAATTCAAGTATTACAATGCAAAAGTGGTCATCAAGGCAAAAGTAATTGGTTATCCCAGTTCTAAAAGGGTATTTTGTCACTGAACAATAAAAAAAATTATCGTTCTCTTAAATATACAACCATTTCCTGGATTTCCCGGGATCCTGGGAATTGGCTTCATTTTTCCGGGAATTCCCGGGATTTCCCAAGATGAAGAAAGCTGCATATAAAGAGAAACCCTAGTACACACACGGTTTCTGAAATTTGGTAAAGCGGTTAAGATTTGGTAAAACACATCCACCAAACTCGATATTGATATTTATACAGCGAGATGGAGCGAAAAAAAAAAACAAGAAAACTTTATTCAATACTAATTTTGGCGGAAATTCTATTTATCGAGATATTTACTTTCGAAATTATTAAATTCTGACTCAATTATTCACTTGTCAAACCATCTCGTTCCGTGTATATATTTTTTTTTTTTTTTTTTTTTTAAAGTTCGGGAAGAACCGATTCGCCTCTATTTAAAAGGGCATATCTCGGCGTAAAAACAAAGAAAAAGTGAGAGGAAAGACAGAGGAAAAAGAAAGGGTGGAGGGGACAGTCGAAGTGGAAAAAGATCAAGGATGACAAGGACTGCAGGGTCGAGCCCTATCATCCTTGGGTGCTAGGGCCGGGAGGGCGCACGTGAAACCTCCAGGAACAAGCACGTACAAACGAGCACAGAGCACTCAAGAGCACGAGCTTAGAACCCCCTTGCGGGGGTCCCGTGTGTATGTAATGATGTTATTATCATTAGCCAATCAGCAGCTGCCCACTGTCACGTGACACCCCGCGCATTTTGAAATTATTAAATTTTGGCGCCATTATTCATTAGTCAAACCATCTCGTCCCGTGTGAACAGACGCGTACTGGCTCAAAAACTTCCACCGGCCAGGTGTCACTGAGAGGGCCCCCAAAAAACTTCAGTAAATTCTGCCCCCAAAAAAGTGTTTATGGATGTTTTAAAATCTAGTAATTTTGTCATGACCTGTAAATCCCCGCAAGTTTTGAATATAATTTTGAACTCAACCAAAATCAAATCTAATTAATATGCAGTCAGGGAATGACGACGTGTACTTCTGAATACACGAAAGGCCTTGGCATCATTTTTCTTTTTCCTTGTGGGTTTGCATTATATATATATATATATATATATATATATATACATTCAACTGCAAAGAACACGCAGTATAAATAACGTAAAGAACGACGCTTGTATAGGAGATATTCCGCGCAAGACGAGAGAGAAAGAACGAAACAAATGAAAAAATGAGGTAACCACCCGGGAATCGAACCCGGGATCTTCCGATTGCCGGTCAGATGCGATACCATTACACCATGGGCCTCACTCTTCCAAATGCCGTAATTCTTCTACATACTCGCAGAAACCAATGCCCCAAGGGGGCACCTCCCGCATGCCGTAACATTATATACATTCAACTGCAAAGAACACGCAGTATAAAAATGTAAAGAACGACGCTTGTATAGGAGATATTCCGCGCAAGACGAGAGAGAGAGAGCACGAAAACAAATGAAAAAATGAGGTAACCACCCGGGAATCGAACCAGGAATCCGATTGCCAGTCAGATGCGATACCATTACACCATGGGCCTCACTCTTCCAAATGCCTCATTTTTTCATTTGTTTCGTCCTCTCTCTCTCGTCTTGCGCGGAATATCTCCTATACAAGCGTCGTTCTTTACGTTATTTATACTGCGTGTTCTTTGCAGTTGAATGTTAATAATGTTACGGCATGCGGAGGTGCCCCCTTGGGGCATTGGTTTCTGCGAGTATGTAGAAGAATTACGGCATTTGGAAGAGTGAGGCCATGGTGTAATGGTATCGCATCTGACCGGCAATCGGAAGATCCCGGGTGGTTACCTCATTTTTTCATTTGTTTCGTTCTCCTCTCTCGTCTTGCGCGGAATATCTCCTATACAAGCGTCGTTCTTTACGATATATATATATATTATATATATATATATATATCTATATTATATATTATATATATATTAGGGTGTCCCAAAAGTCTCCATACATAGGAAAAATTAGCACTTTTTAGCAAAATGTAACCTTATTTACAAAACATTCTCTACATGATTGCCATTTCTTTGTAAACACACACGGATGCGTCTCTCCCACTCATGGTGAACTCGTATTAACACATTTGGTGTTATGGACGTAATGTTCCAGGAAAAGATACAGAACATGGATTGCCTAAAGGAACGCATTCGAAGTGCAATTACGTCCATAACACCAAATTGTTAACACGAGTTCACCATGAGTGGGAGAGACGCATCCGTGTGTGTTTACAAGAAATGGCAATCATGTAGAGAATGTTTTGTAAATAAAGTTACATTTTACTAAAAAGTGCTAATTTTCCCTATGTATGGAGACTTTTGGGACACCCTGTATATATATATATATATATATCTGTTCATTACAATATGAAAGTTACTCATGAAAATCATAGAAAAAGTTGAAGTAGAAAGAGACTTTTTTCAATCCCAAACTAACTGTCACTTACTTAAACTATTACAGAGGGGCCCATTATCAACAGTAGGCCACAGGCCGTTCTTCTTTTAGTTACGCCTCTGATAATAATAATATATATATTTATATAGCGCACAATATCAATGAATAACGTTTTCAAAGGCGTTTAGAAAAAAGGTATATGAGGAAATTATTGGGGGTGTGGATTGTAGGTTTGGGTATGCAGGTTCTTGGGATCTAGGCTGAACTGGCTGGGCCCTGCTGGCCTTTATTCAGCTCCTAAGATATTTATGTGTTTAAAGCTTAAAAATATAAAAAAATAACAATTACTTAAATAAAAGTTCAGTAAATTACTCACGTTATAAAGACCAAGAGCAAAAAATTATATTATATAATTCGACCATGCTGAATTCGAAAATGACATTGGTTTTCCTCAATCAGGTCAAGTTTTTTCTCTATTGGCCATTTATTATAAGTCCAATTTTATCCCCAAATTTATTGATTTTTTTAGCTTAAACACTGTAGATACGAGTAATATTATAAGAACACTCGTGAAAAATGAAAACATTGTGTGAATAAATACTTTTATTCATACAATGAATATGGAAAAAAGTTTATTGAGGAAGGAATGAAGTTTTTTTTGCTTTCCGTCTGTGTTTTTCTTCGGGCACGTCTCGCTTCAAACACCAGCAATAGTCCGCCAGCATATTGATATCCCAGTTTCCATGGTACCTCTCTTCCATTATTTTGATATCTTGGTGAAATCGTTCACCCTGTTCCTCACTATAATCCCCGCAATTTTCAGGAAAATAGTCCAAGTGGGACCACAAAAAGTGCATTTTTATGGACATGCGCGACCCATGAGCTTTGAAAGCTTCCATCAAGTTTTCGACAACGGACTCGTATTCTGGACTTCTACGCTTGTCAAGAAAATCAGTGACAACTGATTTGAATGCCTGCCAGGCATTCTTCTCAGTTGGAGTCATTGCGTTTTCGAACTGAGTATCCTGGATCAAAGTTCGAATTTGAGGACCATCAAAAACCCCAGCATTTAGTTTAGCATCAGATATATGAGGAAATTTACTCTCGAGATATCGGAATGCTGAACCCTCTTTATTCATTGATTTGATGAAATTTTTCATCAAGCCCAGCTTAATATGAAGTGGTGGGAGCAAAATTTTGTTGGTGGTACAAGGGCACTGAAACGACATTATGCGACCCAGGTTCAAAATTCTCTCTGGATGCCCATTCACGCTGTGCATAGTGCTTCTCATCCGCTCGGCTATCCCATTTGCAGAGGAAACATGGGTATTTCGTGTATCCCCCTTGCATTCCCAATACAAATGCCACAATCTGAAAAAAAATGAAAATATTTAAAGAATTTAGAGAATTTGTTCTATCAGATAAAAAAATCTATGCATTGGACTGTATCACTTCTGTGGGGAAGTTAAGTGTTCTTATACGCTCTCAAATAACCTTTGGAAAAACAACATAGTCAATAGCAATAGTTTACTTATGATATTAGTATTACCTTCAAATCTCCACAGATCCTTCAGTTATGTTGGTCGTATACGAGAGCATCCAGTAAAATTTTCATGTTATCGTAGCTCTCAGTAAGTTGTACGGAATGTGCTACAGGGACTGATGCAACCCTATTCCCAATGTTGAGAAGTACTGCTTTCAAACTTCGTTTTGACGAGTCTATAAATAGCCTCCATTCTGATGCGTTATATGGCAGGCCCAAGGATTCGATTAGCCCCTCAACATTGCAGCAGTACACTAAGGAAGAGGTATTTTCGTGCACTGCAAAAAAACTTGCGGAATTCTTCCTCTCGTTTCCTATACCAGGAGAATGTTGTTCCCGGAGCCAGCAAGTTGTCCTCTCGAAGTCGTGAGCCCAAGATCTCGGCAGCTAATTTGGAAAGTCCTAAATCCCTGGTAAGATCATTAAGTTTGGCCTGGTTGAGAGGCCTCGGCTCATTTGAAGCGGTATTTTGAGGTATATACGACTGGGACTGGTCATTGGCATTGGTCACTGATTCATCATCAGAATCATCGAAGTCCAGGGTTTGAGGTGAGTCGGGTATTGGAATTCCAGGACCATGGGGTACAGGTCTCATAGCAGAAGGAATGTCAGGGTATACAACAATGTGTTTATTCTTCTTGTTAACTCCTGAAAATAGAAACACAGAAACATGGATATAAAACTTGCATATGAAATAGAAGAAGCATTCAGACAGTGGCGGCTCGTGAGGGAAGGCTGCGGTCTGTAAGATATGAAATAGGTCGATGGAGTCTGTATATTTTCTTTCTTTTTCATTCATATTGTCCCTTCAGGGACAATATGAATGAAAAAGAAAGAAAATATACAATCATTGTATATGTAAATGTAACTTGTATAACAATATGTATGTGTAAATGTATTTTCTATAACAATATGTATATGTAAATGTATGATTACCATTATGGTGAATATTATGCTATATATGGTGAATATTACATTATGGTGAATATTATGTCAAGTTTCATACGAGGATTTCAAAATATTTAAGAAAAATAAATTTATAAGCCACCTTAGAGGTTTGTCATGCAGAAATAGCAATCTGTCACGTGATCCTTTCCTTCTCTCCAAATCATGGGAATTCCAAAAGGCAAAGATTTCGCTCTGCCTTTGCTCCATCTTCTCAAATTTTCAATGCACGTCTTGCAGCACATATGAGGGGCGAAATTTTTGTCCTGGTCCCCTAGCTTAATTCCAAAGTATGCTCTATACAGTCTTCACAAATTTAGTGATTTGGGACTGGTTATTTGGCATGGTAACCGTCCCACATATGTAGCAGAATCTATTGGGATCATTTTTACACGCTCTATTCATTATGAAATATTTTATCTATATGCCTGAAAAGTAAAAAAATATTATACAAGTGAAACAAATGATGATAGATGTTACTGTTCCAATTCCGCTTTGACAAAATCACGAAAAATTCTATTTTACTTATGAGGCCATAGCCGGATAACCTGAGCTGATTGAGAAAGACGGATTGCAGATTCGAAATCAGCAGGAAAAACTCTATAAGAATCACTTACAAAACCCTTGACAGCAAAATTGATGCATACCAGTGTTATACTAGAAATCTCAGAAATGCGTCTGACAACATAGCGATTTTTAATATATTTATTTAATTTTCAACAAATAAAATAAATATATTATAATAAATTTATTTAAATAAAAATTTATTTAAACGGACATAATTTATCAACGAATAAACTAAAGTTAATAATCCTAAACAATTTAAATATCAATTATTTTACTAGTATTAAAAAAGTGGCACTTTTTTCGACCCCTGTGAACACCCCTGAGGTCTTATATAGTAATACGTCGAACAAATTTAGGGCCCCCAACGGAAAGGGCTCAACGGCCACGGGTCGGTGGGACGCCGGGGCTAGTCCGCGCCTGCGTGTGAATGTAGTCATGTTATTATCATTAGAAAATCAGCGGCTGCCCTATTGTTACGTGACACCCCCGTGCATGTCCGGCGCTGAAATTTGAATTCAACAGTTGCTTTAGAATGGCTGTGTGTAGTGCGCACTCTAAGTCCGAGTGGGACGTTATTAAACAAGTTTTGAGGAACGATAGCGCTGCTGTCGCTATACTTCGAACTCACGGCGTGCTCAAGACCTCTCTTACGTGTCCTCGGTGTGGTGATGAACTTAATTACCGTGAAGCCTCCCATAACACCAGTACACATTTGAAAACTTGTCGATCGATTTTTACAAACTAGTTGGTGATTCTATATAATTTGAGTGCGCTGATCTCAAAAATATAATTAGTTTTTCCCTATCACGTATGGTTTTCTTACTACAGGGTGTGTCATAAATCCCCCATTTATCTCCAAATGTGAACCATCTTATCGAGACCAACATTGGATTGCACATGCTAAACCATAAATTTTGTTGTTATAGACTACAGTAACGCTTACATAATAATGTAGGTAAATATATAAACAACCAGTCCCGTTCCCAGCAAAATACTCTCTCCCCTCCCATCAATGGGTGGTTAACATTTGGGGACAGATGAGGTATTACAATACCCCTTGCAGCACGAAATCTTTAGGTGATAGAGTAAAACCTAATTAAAGCAGAATTAAATAGCTCCTAGCTCTTGGACAAGCATATTGCTTGTTTATGAAAGAATAAAAAAATAACTGAAAGAAACAAAATATATTTACCTTCTTTACTTGCAAACATTTCAGGAGTAACATGCCCAAGTAACATGCAAAGGACTTTGAGATCCCCACACAATATCCATCTGTGATTTTGATACTGAATTTTTTCCAGAAGCAGTTTCATGTTATCATAGGTCTCTTTTAAATGAGTAGAATGGGCCACTGGGATTGATGCATATTTGTTACCGTTGTGCAGTAACACTCCTTTTAGACTGGTTTTAGAGGAATCTATAAACAACCTCCAGTCACTGGTTTGGTATTCGATGCCTAGCTTGCACACTAATCCTGTGATGTCCTTGCAAAATACCAAGGGACCATCTTCGAAAAAAGGCACGAAGTCTTTCTCACGATTTCTGTACCAAGCGAAGTATGTGTCGGATGCCAATAAATTATTCTCCTGCAATCTAGACCCCAAAAGTTCTGCGGAGTCCTTAGGCAGATTCAAATCCCTGACTAAGTCATTTAGTTCGGCTTGGGTTAATGGTTTAGGAGGATCTCGGTCAGCTGTTGGCTGTTCATAAACATCATCATTGTCTGGATTTGGAGCTGAATCAGAATCTGAATTGTATTGATCCAGACTCTCGGGTGGGCGGGGAATAGGAACTTCTGGACCATGGGGTTCCGGCCTTATTGCAGATGGAAGACTTGGGTATTGAAGGCTCTCTTTATTCTTTGCATTATAACCTTTAACATTGCAAGAACAGAAGTAGCAGTCGTCGGTATGGTTTCTAGGCTCGCGCCATATCATAGGGATCCCAAATGGCAAACTTTTCTTTTTACCTTTGCTCCAATTCCTTAGTGCCGCAACACACGTAAGACAAACCTTGTGTGGAGCCCAACTTTTGTCTTGATCTCCTAATTTAATTCCAAAATAAGCATGATAAGCTCTCTTAATGAAGGTCGTTACATTTGTCCTTTGTTTTACAACAACATACCGACCACAAATATAACAAAATATGTCTGGACTATGGGTACATCCTCTAGAAGCCATTATTAAAATTTTAAAGACGTAATGTTAGAATTATCTATCTGAAAAATATGAAAAAACGAAATTAATTAAAGATAAAAAGGTAAAAAATTACAAAACGCCCCAAAATTGTTTTGCTAATAACTTTAAAACTGTGGGTGATAGAAAAAAACTGGCAGCATTTTTGAATTCAGCGCAGCGAACTGCTTCAGAATCACAACTCAAAATAAAGAAATCGATTTTCATGCAGACCGGTGTAATTAATCAATGTGGTCAATATTTAGGAGATGCACGGCCTCCGAATTCAGGCATGAAAATTAGTTAATCTTGTGTTTTTATGTGCTCTATTCATAATTGACCATCATTTCTTGTGCAATCATTTCAAAGTATGAAAATTTTTCAATTTAATTTTTTTTTAAATCCATATTTCGAAGTGAAAGCACAGGAAATGATGAGGAAATATGAATAAAGCACATAAAAACACACAAGATCAACTAATTTTCTTTACTAAAATGAACATAACCTAACCTAACCTTCACTAAAACGACCATAACCTAACCTTCACTAAAACGACCATAACCTAACCTTCACTAAAACGAACATAACCTAACCTTCACTAAAACGAATATTAGTTTCTTTTAAATTCATCAAATCATATGTACTAACGACTGGTATGTTAGGTTAGGTTAGTTTTTGTGAAGGTTAGGTTAACCTAACCTAACCTTCACTATATCGACGGAAAAATAACTAACCTTTTATTGTGGCGGTGGATAAAGTTTCGCGATTTCTCGCAAAAAAATAATGCAGGACTGTCTTCTTTTTTCTTTTTTTTTTTACCAGCTCTCAAACCCATTTTCTCGGAAAATGTTAAAAAATCGTTAAAGTGAAAAAAATCGATATCTCCCTTATTTTTTAAAAGCACAAGGTCTAGTTTTTTTTTAATCATCAAATCATATATACTAACGACTGGTATGAATAAAAAATCTGAATTCGGAGGCCGTGCATCTCCTAAATATTGACCATTAAGGTAAGTGCACTGATAATATTTCCAACTACTTACCTTTCCAGGTCCCGAATTCATTATGGGGTACCCATGCCCGGTTAGGTTAATTGAGTGCCAGGTTGGGTCAACTGTATTCCCGGTTAGGTCAACTGTGTGCCCTTGACAATTGGTTAGGTTAAGTTGTATTATTTTCGTTAGTTTTAACTGTACGCTTTTGACGATTGGTGAGGTTCGGTTTGATTACTTTTGCCGTGAATATTACTAACGAAAATAGGTTTTTCTGGTGTAGGATCTTTTTCGTTTGGGGGCTAGCAGCGAATGTTAATGAAAATCGATATACTAATGTAGTTTTGGTCACTGACTTCAAAAATAACTTTCTTTTTTTGGAGAAATGAAAAACAAACATGTTAGAGCACTTTAAATAATTAATGTTTTTAACGAAAATATCATGACTTAACCTAACCAATCGTCAAGGGCGTACAGTTGACCTAACCGGGCATTCAATTGACCTAACCGGGCATCAATTCTTGATTTTTTTT
Organism: Bathynomus jamesi; assembly: GCA_023014485.1. NCBI lineage: Eukaryota > Metazoa > Arthropoda > Malacostraca > Isopoda > Cirolanidae > Bathynomus > Bathynomus jamesi. The sequence goes on from JAJOZX010004156.1 coordinate 344,792, forward strand.
TCTGCTACTTTTACAGATCTGCCGGGATCCTTCAAAAAGCGTATCCTTCGTAAAGTTGCACTTTTTACCGTTTCACCGACGCTTTTGGCAACGAAAGAACTGGGTATTTTTATCAAAGGAACACACTTTCCCACACTTAGAGCACTTTTTCATAAACAGTAGCAGTTTGTGACTGGCTAAATTTAACACAATCCTTTGTAACTAGTTTAAGCTAGTTAAAACAAATATTAATTATTTAAAGTGCTCTAACATGTTTGTTTTTCATTTCTCCAAAAAAAGAAAGTTATTTTTGAAATCGGTAACCAAAATACATTAGTATACAGATTTTCATTAAAATTCGCTGCTAGCCCCCAAACGGAAAAGACCCCTGGTGTATTTCATGCTGTTTCAATTGATTCTGACCTTTTTTTTTTTAGCCCACAATTTCCCTCTTCTTCAAAGCCCTTTTGGGGATACCTCCATAACGGTGCATTTGCGCTAAAAATGAAGGTCAGATTCAATTGAAACAGCATGAAATACACCAGAAAAACCTATTTTCGTCACTAGTTTGGGTGGATGTGTTCTACAGAGTCTTTATTGGTAAAACATAGTGTGGACACTTACACCAAAAAAGTTTGTTAAAGTTTCAATTTCAGTGTTTTAGTTTTCATTTAAAGAAGCCGAGTGTGAATTGGATATTAGGCTCAGTGTAACTTACCTCATTTTAAATCCTTGCCGATACGTTTAATTGAAGAAAAGGTTGAACACAAAGAAAGCATCGCATGAAAGGAAACAAAATGATAAAAGTTTAGGCTGAAGTACTTCAAAATCAAATCACATCCTGGGCAAATTGCCGGAGTCTCTTCCCACCCAGTTGCATTCCCAACCAAAACCTTCAGTGAAAGGTAGTCAGTAAGTGATGCCTCTCGCTAGACCTTTTTTATATTTATAAAGAATAGAGTTATGGCGAACACATGCATCACTTTTGCATGTTTACAAAGAATGGAGTAATAGCCAACACATGCATCACCGACTTCACCGTAAAAAGAGTGAAAAGGTCAGCACACTTGTTTACCATTTTATTTAGAAATAAAATGTCAACAAATTTTCTGAATTATACTGAAAATTATTTGGATAGATCCAGCAACACATCCACATAATCATTTAGAGAAATTAGTCAAGGCCTAGTTTAATGTAGCCTAGTCGTAAGCCCAACAAAGACTGAGAGGCTTTTGGAGTTTTAATTTAGTTGGTTCTTGAATTTACTTTTTATACCGTACAGGAACAGAGTCTATTTGTATCTAGTCAGTCCATGCTTGTATTATAACATAAATAATTTCATACAAAGATTTTTAACAGAAAATTCACCCTGTCAGACTTGCGTTATAACACCTAACTTGAGTATAAGATTCATCGTCATCGAAATGGGCGTGGTTTCGACTTTGCCGAAAACGAAGTAGCCTCTAAAGTCTAAACTGAATATTACCATTACTTTATGTAGGTACACAGGGGAGGGCAATGTATGTATGTATAATTTCGTAATCATTTACGGAATCAAGTCTGGATCTAGCTTAATACACTAATAATACAGCCTAGTCCAAAGCTCGACATAGACTAAGAAGCTTTTATATCTAGTCAGTCCATGCTCGCATTATAGCATGTAAGTAATTTCATAAAAAAGGTTTTCAAAAGGAAATTTTCAGCCAGTGAGACCTAACATTTAGGCTACGGTACTTAAGCATACGAGTCACCTCGATTTTAAATACAACTTTTGACTCACTAGCTTTGGACGCGAATCTGAAAATCTTGAAGGTTGTGGTATTTCATAAATGTGTAGTCAGACTGGCTTTTCCTTGATTTTGCAAAAGTGTATGAAATTCTGTTGAGGCGTGGTCTGATCAAAGCCTCCCTATATTTAATCGATCCATGCTCGCCTAATAACATGTAAATAATTTCATAGAAACGATTTTTAACGAATGCTTAAACCAGTGAGAACATAGATGTATGTCAGCGCGACCACATTTACTTTAAGCTCACGAGCCACTTAGATTTTGAGTTCAACTTTACAAATCTTATTTTGCTAGCTTTGGGTGTGAAGCTCAAAATTTTGATGGCTGTGGTATTTTTGTAAATTTATGGTCTCTGACTTTTCCTCGATTTGACAAACTAGATATAGAGAGGCTTTGCTCGCTTTATAACATGTAAATAACTTCACACAAACGATTTTCAATAGAAAATTTTAAGCCAGCAAGACCTTAACATTTTCTTTTATCTCACAATCCACTTAGATTCTGAGTGCAGCTTCACAATTTTGGTTTCACACTCTACTTTTTTGGATGTGAAGTTCAAACCTTTGATGATTGTGGTATTTTTGTAAATTTATGGTCTCATTGACTTTTCCTCGATTTGACAAACTAGATATAGAGAGGCTGTGCTCGCTTTATAACATGTAAATAACTTCACACAAACGATTTTCAATAGAAAATTTTAAGCCAGCAAGACCTTAACATTTTTTTATTTCACAATCCACTTAGATGCTGAGTGCAGCTTCACAATTTTGGTTTCACACTCTACTGTTTTTGGATGTAAAGTTGTTGTTGTTGTTGTTTAGCCGATCAGCCCACCCTGATCGAGCAAGCGGCGGCACGCAAGTAACCGATCGCCCTCTCCGGAGTGGACCAGAGGTTCAGCGCACTAGTGATGTTGTGTTGTGTTCGTTGTTGTGCTAGAGCGGTACAGTCCGTCATAATGTGTTCAATTGTTTGTGGTGTGTCTTGGCACAGATGGCACTTTGGTGGCAGGTGTCGTCTATGGAGTTGTCTAGTCTGTGTTTATATGTCCGTAAGTTGGGGTGATGTCCACATCGGAATCGTGCTAAGTTAACTCGATCCGATCTGCTCAGGCTGATCTCTGACCTGTTAATGGGTGGCGGCTTCGCACCTAGGACCGCATTCGGACCGAGTCGTGTCAGTGCTTTGTGGGTTAGGTGTGTGTGTGTATGTGTTTTCTGTACTGTGTGATGTCTGTGGGGCGTGGTATGGAATGGAGTATTTCGTTATAATATCTCTCTGGTGTTACCTTAATGGTGCGAGGTGTTGGTGCATGATTGTACATGTAGTGGCAAGGGTGTTGTGGGTTAGTTGTCGTTGCTGCCATGAATTGTGTTCCCCTCATGTCTAAATGTTCCATAACTTTTAGTATTTTTGTTTCTGTGTGCAGGTGTTCTATTGGTGTTATTTGAGTGCATCCTGTAATGATACGAAGTGCGTTGTTTTGTATTGTTTGTAAGGTGTTTATGTGTGTGTTTGAGATAATGGGTATCCAGCATGGGCTACCATAGTCCATAACTGAGCGAATATATTGTTTGTATATGAGTGATGTTGTTTCCTGTTGGTGTCCAAAGTTTGTGCCTGTTAGTACCCTAAGCGTGTTAAGTCTTGACGTACATTTGGTTTTAATGTCCTGAATGTGGTTTGCAAAAGATAATGATGTGTTGTATGTGACAACAAGTAAATTCACGACTTTGACCTAAGCGACGGAATCACCTTACTTGCTCGTCTTTGAACTCTTTCGATTTTGTCTATATCTTTGCGCATATGCGGATTCCAAAATTAGATCGCGTACTCCAAATGGGGTCTAACTAATGATTTATAAAGAGGAACAATAATATCGCGCGATTTGTACTCAGAATTCCTAGCTATAAAACCTAGCACTTTGTTCGCCTCATTGGCCGCTGCTGTACTTTGTTTCGCCACTTTTAAATCACCAGTGACTCTAACTCCTAAATCTTTTTCCTGCTCTACGCTTGCTAACTCCTTCCCTGACATACTATACGCAAAATTTCAGTTACGGGAACCTATATGTAAAATTTTGCACTTATCGACTTAAATCTCATTTGCCATGTGACCGACCAATCTACGATTATATACATACAGGGGTTGGACAAAATAATATGAACACCTTGATAAATGGCGGTTTTTATTCTTAATATGGAGTTGGTCCTCCTTTAGCGGCAATAACAGCTGCAATGCGTCGGGGAATTGATTCATACAGCTTTTGGACAGTGGCTAGAGGAATCCTGAGCCATTCTTCGAGCAAACCCTGCTCCAGTTCCGCCAAAGACGCCGGCGGTGGGAATCGGCTTCTGACCTGTTGCTCCAACTGATACCACAGATGCTCAATAATGTTAAGATCCGGGGATTGTGGAGGCCAATCCAAGCGTTCTACGTCACTAACATGCTCTTCAAACCAGTTTTTAACGACCCCAGCGGTGTGGATTGGTGCATTATCATCCTGGAAGACGGCGCGCCGCCATTGGGAAACAGCGTTTGGACCATGGGATGGACCTGGTCAGCCAATATGACAGATAGACCTGGGCGTTAACCCTACCATGCAGTACTACAGCTGGGCCAAGAGTATTCCACGATATTGCTGCCCAAACCATCACAGATCCGCCTCCATGCTTAACGGTTGGGGTCAGGCAGTTGGGGTCAGGCAGTCGGGTCATAAGCATCTTTAGGCTGTCTCCAGACGTAAACTCGACCGGAACATGGAAATAGCGTAAAGGAGGATTCGTCGGAGTAGACTACATTCTTCCACCGGTCCATTGACCAATTCTTATGGTCATTACACCATTTTCTGCGCCGCTCAATGTTGTGTGCGAAAGGAAGGGTTTGGCAATTGCAGCCCTCCCATGGTATCCAGCTCCATGGAGCTCGCGACGTACAGTTCTGGTCAATACCGGGCTTGCAAGATGCTGGTTAAGCTCTGCAGTCACTTTTGGAGCTGTGGTCTTATGGTTCTTTGTCACAATGCGCTTTAGCACCCGGCGGTCTCGATCACACAGTTTCTTCTTGCGTCCACTATTGCATTTGTCGGTGCTTGTCTTTCCATGGTTTTGGTATGCAGCCATGACCATAGAGACAGTTCCTCTGGATACATTGAACATCTGAGCGGTTTTCGTCACCGATGCACCAGCCATCCGCGCTCCGACAATTTGCCCTCTTTGGAAGTCTGACAGGTCTTTCATAACTGCTAATTCATAATTCACTCAGATCTGTAAAAACAACGTGAGGGTTATAACATAACGTATACACTCTCTGTTACACATTTAGATAGGTTTGCCAGTCATTTGACCGTTTACTTTGTGTCTGAGCAGTCCGTAAAGATAACCAGTGAAATCGGCGGGTGTTCATATTATTTTGTCCAACCCCTGTATATATATATATCCAAAGGTGGGCAGGACCGAGTTCCAAAAGGACGAACTCCAGGAACTCGGTCCTTTTTAAGGACCGTGAGCGGGAAAGTCGTTCCTTTTCTCAGTGAGGACCGAAATGAGGAGCGACGGTCCATTTTTAAGCAATTCCGGACGGTCCGGTCCGGACGGTCTTTTTTAGTTATTTTAGTGTGTTTAGTGATTATTTGAAGTTCTAAAGAAGATGGATCGTTTCCTCCAGAAGACTCAGAAAGAGACTGAGACTGAACTGAAACTTGTTTCAACACCTGGAGGAGACGAAGAATCTACTGATGTTAGTGCTTCAACTTCAAGTCAAGCAACTGGAGCTCCTAGCGGAAGAACTGAACCCGGCAATCCCTGGCCGTACCTGGACAAATACTTTGAATACCTGGGCCCCAAGGGTGAGCAGAACCTGGAGTACAAGTGCTTGCTGTGCCTGCCGAACAAGAACATCCTCTCGACAAGCAACAAGAGCCAAAACAACCTCAAGCGACATGTCTCCAGGCGCCACCCTCACGTCCAGAACCAGTTCGACCAGTGCATCAAGGACGGGGTGGAGCTCCAGAAAAAGAAGGCGAGGAGCCCTCAGGAGCGCCCTGACGACAAGAGGCAGAGGACCATGGTTCAGCCGACTATACGGGAGGCCATGGCTGGACCGTCCAGAGTCACCGAGGCTCTCTTTGAAGAGAAGGTCAGTAAATTCAATTAAAAATTCAATTAAAAATCTTACAACTTTGTCTAGAAGTATTTATAATTATTAAATTACACTCAAATGTCAGTCAGTTATGATGAAACGTAACAAATTTTTATTTCTTTTTAATTAGTTGATCGCCTTATTTGTGGGCAACATGTTGCCTCTCGACGTCGTCGACTCCGATTCGTGGAAGGACTTTGTTAGCACCTGTGTCCCTGGCCAACACTCCATGTCTAGGAGGACGCTTACCAGGCGTATTGAAGACAGGTATTTTTTGTTTGGCTATTTAAATTCATTCTTGATAACAGTATTTTCTTTTCTTTTTCTTTTAGTGATGAGCGATGACATTATAATTTTTTACTTTAATTTTGTCTTTTAATAAACTTTTTAAGGTTTGACGAGAAGAGGCAGCACCTGAGGGACGTCCTCAACTCTGTACAGTCGGTCTCTACTACGGCAGACGCTTGGACATGTGCCCACAAGTATGTTTAAATTTTAATTAATTTACTTTTTACTTCAATCAAAAAGAAACTAATAAACTGTGAGTTTATTTAAACAATTTATTACAATGCTGTGAAAATATAAATTATAATACTACATTTCAATTCAAAGCATTCCATTTTATTTAAGGTCGTACATGGGGATGACTGTACACTGGATTGACCAGGCCACCCTCCTCAGGCAGAAGGCAGTCTTGGCGTGCAGACGACTCACCGGACGACACACCTTCGAGGTCCTTGCGAAGGAAATGTACAAAGTCCTCTTCGACTTCGCCATCGAGTCCAAGGTCTGCAGGACTACTACTGACAATGGCAGCAACTTCGTCAAGGCATTTAAGTAAGCAGATTTTTTTTTTTTTAATTTCTTCATTCAAATTTTTTTACTTTTAAATATTTACATTTTTAATTTTTTCTATAACATTGAATAAAAAAATAAAAAAATATAATAATTGTGTTTCATTGTGCAGTGTCTTTGGCAAAACGGACGAGGAGCTGCCTGAGGAGGTCCAGGAAGAGGAGGAAGAAGGTGTGGGGCGGCCCGATGATGAGAATATCGTTCAGGTTGAGGATCTGGCATCGCTTTTGGAAGGTAAATTATGGATTATTTATTATTTCTTGATTTTTTTTTTCACTTTTACAAGTCTTGTAAGGTATTTTCTTTTCACTCAAATATATTATTGAATAAATTGAACATTTCTTTTTAGCCGGTGCCACGGAGGATCCTGAATACGTCCTGCCGAAGCACACAAGGTGCCGCCCACACCCTGAACCTAGTGGCCACCTCCGACGCTGACAAGGCCCTGAAGAACTCACCATCCTACAGGAAGGCGTACCGGACCGCCTTTGGTAAAGCTACGAGCTGTGGAACAAGCAGTCAAGAAGTTCACAAGCCTCAGACACCATCAAGGCCGAGATAGGGATGCAGCTGACTGTCCCCACCGTTACGAGATGGAACTCCGTCTACGACGGGGTGTCCGCCTGGTCGACATCTTCGGAGACAGGGAGAAGCTTCATGGACTACACCAGACGTGCAACATTCTTGGGGTGCCTTCGTTCTCGTCTGGTGAGCAATATACATATTTGATTTTTTTACTTTTTTTTTGAAAAGGTAAAAAGTAAAAAGTACAATATAAAAAGTTTAAGTACAGACTAAAATATTAACTATTTTTCAGCTGATATCAACTTCTTCAAAGAGTATCTTGAGGTGATGAAGCCGGTCTGTAAGGCCTTGACATCCTGCAAGGGGAGGACAAGGCCTACATGGGGCACTCCTGCCCACCCTGGCCATCTCTCTCAAAATGTTGAAGGAGCAGATGGAAAGCAGCAATGTCAAGATGTGTCAGCCACTGGTATTAGCTGTCAGGGATGGGATCAAACGTCGGTTTGGTCCCCATTTTGAGGATATGGACTTCCTCCTGGCAGCTGCGCTACACCCCATGTTCAAATTGGGCTGGGTGAGGCTGGTGGAGGACGACGTCATGTATGACGTCGAGGAGATCAAGGCCAAGGTGAAGAAGCAGATGATGTCTATGGTGGAGAGGATTCTGGCAAGAGCGGACTCAGGCAAGGACACCAGCAGCAGCGAGGGTGAGAATGACCAGGACAATGACGACTTCTTTGAGGCTCTCTACGAGGGCGGGGAGAAGACGAAGGAGACCGGGACCAAGTTGGTGGAGACATTTCTCAGCGAGAGGCCTGTAAAACCCTTCATCTTCAACAAGGACTCGTTCCCCAGCCCGGCGTTGAAGGACTTGTTCATCAAGTTTAATACGCCTATCCCATCCAGTGCCGCCGTGGAGAGGCTCTTCTCTTTGGGGAAGGACGTCCTCAAGCCGAAAAGGTCAGGGCTCAGTGACAGCCATTTTGAAATGCTAGTCTTCTTGAAGGGAAACTCAAGCATTTAACTTAATAACTTTTTTTCATCATTTATGTATTGTATTAATTATAATTTACGTTAATAAAATTAAAGATTTCCGGTGTCTTTAATTTCATTTTTCATTTTAATCAAATTTTTCACTTATATTATATATAAGGACCGAGGACCGAGTCGTTCCTAGGTCCTATCTTCAGAAAGGACCGTGACCGGGACCGTCGGTCCAGTTTGAGGCAAGGACCGGGACCGGGACCGTCGGTCCTTTTTGAGGCCCGGGTGCCCACCTTTGTATATATCCAAAAGGAAAGAGGAACTGGTTCTAGAGACAAAACCGAACAATTTTCCGCAAAAGAAAGAGGGTACCGGAGAAGTTAGTAAACTGCAGCGACAACAATACCAGAAAAGTAATACTGTACAGTAAACCCTCGTCCAAAATGTATTTGTCTCAGTCCCCTAATGCGTTGAGTTCAGTGAAGTTATGTTGGATTGGTTTTGTCGTATTTTGCCGTTGTTTTGCTATTACCTTTAGACAGCTGTAAACGTAAAGCATCTGCAAGTGATAGTGAAGAGAAGAAAAAATAAGATTCTAGATAAGTTGCGTGGTGGTATGAGATAACATCACTTGGCTGCGAGTATCACGTGAATGAGTCTACCATACGCACCATCCGAAAGAGTGAAGGAAAGATACGTGCTATTTTCATTTAATATATTTTTATCATATGTAAATATCATTATGATCCCAAATATCCTTATGTTCATGATTTTATTATGTTCTTATTTCATTTTCAATATAGGAAGGGAAATTCATTTATACGTGAATAAAAAATCTACGTATCTAAGTATTAATGGGAGACTTTACGCGGCCGTGTTCACGTATCCCCATTTATCTCATAAGGTATTAAATTTGTCCAACGCAGATTTACCTAACGTGCCGTTCTCGAGAAAACTAACCCCCGCGTTGGATGAGGGTTTACTGGACAAGAAAAACTGGAGAATATCGATAGAGCAATACAAGCCCCTGATTCAGAGCCATCCAGAGAAGGAAGAGGAAAAGGCGGTAGAAGCAATACAGAAAAATACAAAATATTTCTATAGGTATGCGAAAAGAAAAACAAGAACGCGCGCCACTATCGGGCGCTGAAAGGGAATAATGAACTAACGGACGATATAAAAGAAATATCTGAAACACTGAGAGCCCAATATGAGTCAGTCTTCAGTACCCCAAAAAGTGACATAGCGATACCTGACATAGAAACATTCTTTGAAGAGAAATTGCAAGGAGATTGTATAACAGATTTTGATTTTACCCAGAAGATATAGCTCGAGCTATAGGACAATGAAATCACATTCAACGGCAGGTCCGGACAAATGAAACACATTATTGATTAAAAACTGTAAAAATGAAATAGCTACACTCATATATTGGATATGGAGAAGATCCCTGGACACTGGAGAAATACCGAGCACCTTGAAAAGAGCAAACATTGTACCTATGTATAAAGGAGGGGACAGATCTCAAGCAAAGAACTATAGACGGGTGTCTTTGACATCCCATCTTACCAAGTATTTGAAAGATTAGTTAGAGAGAAAATGTATGACTTCTTGGAGACATGGAAAGACTCAACGAAAATCAGCACGACTTCCGATCAGGAAGACCTTGCCTATCACCAGAGGTGGGTAGTAGTGAAGTAGATGTACCTAAGTACATTTTTTTTTAATACTTTTACTCTAACTTAAGTACAATCTTGGGAAAAATTTTGTACCTTAACTTAAGTACAATGTTGCAAAAATCTGAAGAGTACGAAGTAACAAAACAGCGTATGCTTGACAATTTCATTCAAAATTGGTAAACAAATTCTGGAAAACCCGCTTTCAATCTGCCACCTCTCAATGTCAGGTATTGAGAGGGAGAATTAACAGCCGTATGGATATGTTGAAGTCATTTCCATCACTTATGGACATATCCATACGGCTAAATACGCCACTTCCTGCATCTGCAGCCAGTGAACGACTATTCAGTATTGTTGGACTAATTTTTAGTCCAAAAAGAGCCAGGATAGATTGTAAAAACTTTGAAAATCAGCTGTTGGTGAAACTCAATAAGAAATTTTTGTACATAATGCATACTTATTATAATAACTAGTACAGTTCCCGTCGCTTCGCTGACGGTTAGACAGGCTAAACTGCAAAAAAAGAACCCAGCCGTGAAAATTTTGAGCTTCACATTGTGTCAACATTTTGAATCTGGTATCTCCCAAAACCTCCTCACCCCCATTCATACAACTTGGGGGCTAACCCCTCCCCATTACCCCACCCATTCCCCATTACCCCCACCCCCCCTTCCCCCACTCCTCACCCCCATTCATACAACTTGGGGGCAACCCCCTCCCCCATTACCCCCACCCCTCCCCATTACCCCACCCATCCCCATTACCCCCACCCCCACCCTTCCCCATTGCTAAACTACAGAAAAGAACACAGTCATTTCTGAAATTTTTCTCACAATTTTTTCTCACAATTTCTGAAAGTGTGACGGACAGACGGACAGACAGACGGACAGCTCTCTTATTATAATATAGATAGATTTAAAAAAAATAAATTATAGTTCTTAATATAATAATTCCTACTTATATAATCCTAATTCTGTATCTTAATGAAGCCTGTTTGCCATAATGATGTTTACTTTATATATTACATATTTGTAGTGTATTTTATTTCATTTTGAAAAAGTAGTTCTTACTTTTCAGTACTTAAGTACATTATAAAACACTTACTTTGTACTTCAACTTAAGTACTTTTGATAACGGGTACTTTTACTTTAACTTGAGTACATTTTTTTAAGATTACTTGTACTTTAACTTAAGTAACAAATGAAAGTATTTACCCACCTCTGCCTATCACAACTCATAGAACACTATAACAATATCCCAGACGTACTTGAAGGCAATGAAAACTACGATGTCATATACAGGCGGCATTATACACGGATCATGATAAAAAAAAGCGCATAAAATGAAACATATGGGAATAACAGGCAAAGTGAGAAAATGCATCTACAACTTCCTCAGAGAACGTATACAGGTCATTAAAATTCAAGGTATCATCATCAGAAGCGGAAGTGCGCAGCTCAGTACCACAAGGAACAGTATTGACCCGCTCCTTTTCATTATCATGCTAACAGATACAGACAATGAAGTAAACAGCAATAGTATAGTGACATCCTTTGCAGAAGACAAAGATCAGCAGAAAAATCAGCGATGTGAAAGGGGTGGAGGCCTTGCAAAGGGACACGACCAGAATATACAAATGGTCAGAAAAAACAACATGACATTTAACACCGAGAAATTTCAGCTCTTCAGATATGGTAGAAATGAAGAACTTAGACAGCATATTATATCCAAGACAGACAAGAAATTCAGAGAGGCACGAAAGCGATCGATTTGGGGGTCATAATGACCGATGATGCGAAATTCGAGACGTAAAATCAGATAGCGATAAACAAAGAAAAAGAGTCGCGGGACAGGTACTAAGAACCTTTAGAAGAAGGGACAAGACAGTAATGATTCCCCTGCTGAAAACACTAATCATACCAAAACTTGAATACTGCTCAGTCTTGACGTCCCCATATAAGAAGGAAGAAATTAATAAACAAGAAGATATTCAGAGGCATTTCACAGCCAAGATCGATGGATACAAAGAACTCAGTTACTGGGAAAGACTACAAAACTAAGTCTGTACTCCTTGAAAAGAAGAAGGGAGGAGTGCGCCATAATATATACATGGAAATGATCGAAAAACTGGTACCAAACCTCAAACTAAACCCAGTTACCGCCCAAACAACGCTGGGAAAGGCAGAATGTTTAGTGTTCCCAAACTAAAGGCAAGGATCTCCTCAACACTGAAAGAAAACAAGTTGGTTGTCAGGGGGCCCAAGAATTTTTAACCAACTTCCAAAGGATCTCAGAAACATCACAGGGGTCAAAGTTGAAGTCTTCAAAAGAAGACTAGGTGCCTGGCTCAGGACGGAACCAGATGAACCGGGTGTGCCTGGCTATGTGCGGTAGAGAGCGCAAGAAAGCAACTCGCCCCTCCGTCAAGCCAGGCCTACAGGTGGGCCACCAGCTTGAACTTCGTGTAAAGAGAACCAACGCACGAAACTACTACGAGGTGTACGAAGTGTATATATATATATATATATATATATATATATATATATATATGTGTGTGTGTGTGTTGTGTGTGTGTGTGTGTGTGTGTGGTGCTCTAGTGGTTAGCGTTGCTGACTACGAATCCATCGGGCCCGGGATCGAGATCCGGTGACGGCAGGCGGCTGGCAGCAAAACCGAGCTCTTCATCCTTCCACACAATAAAAAAATTGGTTGTAGATGAATGGGTACCCTGGGTAGCCTAGTGGTTGTTGTTGTTGTTGGTTAGCCGATCAACCCACCCTGATCAAGCAAGCCAGCGCGGCGGCACGCAGGTAACCGATCGTCCTCTCCGGAGTGGACCAGAGGTTCAGCGCACTAGTGATGTTGTGTGGTGTTCTACTGTATGTTGTGATAGAGCGGTACAGTCTGTCATAATGTGTTCAATTGTATGTGGTGTGTCCTGGCACAGGTGGCAGGTGTCGTCTGTGGAGTTGTCTAGCCTGTGTTTATATGTCTGTAAGTTGGGGTGATGTCCATATCGGAATCGTGCTAAGTTAACTTGATCCGATTTGCTGAGGCTGGTCTCTGACCTGTCAATGGGTGGCGGCTTCGCACCTAGGACCGCATTCGGACCGAGTCGTGTCAGTGCTTGTGGGTTAGGTGTGTGTGGTGTGTGTGTGTTTTCTGTACTGTGTGATGTTTGTGGGGCGTGGTATGGAATGGAGATTTGGTTATAATGTCTCTCTGGTGTTACCTTAATGGTGCGAGGTGTTGGTGCATGATTGTACATGTAGTGGCAAGGGTGTTGTGGGTTAGTTGTCTCTGCTGCCATGAATTGTGTTCCCCTCATGTCTAGATGTTCCCTAACTTTCAGTATTTTTGTTTCTGTGTGCAGGTGTTCTATTGGTGTTGTTTGAGTACATCCTGTAATGATACGAAGTGCGTTGTTTTGTATTGTCTGCAAGGTGTTTATGTGTGTGTCTGAGATAATGGGTGCCCAGCATGGGCTAGCATAGTCCATAACTGAGCGAATACATTGTTTGTATATGAGTGATGTTGCTTCCTGCTGATTGTTTGTTCTTTTGTGTTGCTTGTTAGCAAGGTGATGGTTGATTTTGTTTATGTGTGTGTTTGAGATAATGGGTGCCCAGCATGGGCTAGCATAGTCCATAACTGAGCGAATACATTTTGGTCCTGTGAGTGTGTGGAATGTTGGTGTTCTTTAGTGTAATCTGTGGAGTTATCTGGTGTTCTTTTGTGTTGCTTGTTAGCAAGGTGATGGTTGATTTTGTTTATGTGTGTGTTTGAGATAATGGGTGCCCAGCATGGGCTAGCATAGTCCATAGCTGAGCGAATACATTGTTTGTATATGAGTGATGTTGCTTCCTGCTGATTGTTTGTTCTTTTGTGTTGCTTGTTAGCAAGGTGATGGTTGATTTTGTTTATGTGTGTGTTTGAGATAATGGGTGCCCAGCATGGGCTAGCATAGTCCATAACTGAGCGAATACATTGTTTGTATATGAGTGATGTTGCTTCCTGCTGATGTCCAAAGTTTGTGCCTGTAGTACCGTAAGCGTGTTAAGTCTTGACGTGCATTTTTTTTAATGTCCTGACTGTGGTTTGCAAAGATAATAATGTGTTGTATGTGACCCCAAGTATTTTGTTTTTTGGTCCTGAGTGTGTGGAATGTGGTGTTCTTTAGTGTAATCTCTGGAGTTATCTGGTGTTCTTTTGTGTTGCTTGTTAGCAAGGTGATGGTGATTTTGTGGGCGCTACTTTGAGTCTATTGTGTGTGAGCCAGTCTTGTATACCGTTTATGTATGTTTGTAGGTTATTTGTAGCAGCGTCGATGTTGTTGTGGGTGGATGTTAGAGTGATGTCACCTGCATATGATGATAAGGTAAGCTTGTTATCTGTGGGTGTTGGAATGTCATGCATGTATAAGTTGAACAGTGTTGGTGAGAGAACAGAGCCTTGAGGGACCCCGTTCGAAAAAAGAGCCTAGTGGTTAGGACGCTGGGCTGCTGGTGGGGCGTGGTTCGGATTCCACGTTAAACTGTAGGTCTTTTTTTATGCAGGAAGGAGGGGCCAAGGGCGAATGCCCGCAAAAGCGCCCCTCCCACAGAAGAAGAGAGCCAAAATCAAGGTCTGGGGTTTTCGAGATGCCTAGACATTCTGCGTTTAAAAGATGGGAGGTCATAGACAGGAGGAAAGATAGATTGAGGAAGATTGTTCCAGAGTTGACAGGTTGAGTAGATGAAAGACTGAAAATACCGATTAACCCTTGCATTAAATAGTTGGACAGAATAGGAATGAGAAAGTGTAGAAAGTCTGGTACTACGTGCTCTCTTTAGAGGAGGAGGTGCAGTTAGAAAGTTCAGAAGAGGAATGTCCGTTATGATAGCAAGTGTAAAGAGAGATTGAGGCAACATTGCGGCGAAGAGAGCGAAATTGAAGACAATCAGTAAGAGGCGGAGAATTGATGAGACGAAAAGCCTTTGATTCTACCCAGTCAAGTACAGCTGTGTGGGTTGAACCCAGGGCAGGCGAGAGCTGCCCCGGGCCCCGGGGAAGGATTGGTATATGGGCCCCCCCTGTTTACTCAGTATTTTATTATGAATGTTTTTTGTGTACATAACAAGCAAACTGATTATATGTCCAAGTCACTATTCCAAACATACAGTATGAATAAACAACTCAGAAGAAAATGACCATTTTATTTTTCGAATCAATTATATTAATTCTATCACCATACGATTTACAAATGCAGTACCAATCCATGCAGGCAAGACAATTTGTTAATGCAAGATTTTCATAATTAGAAGTACACTTTCTTTGACTTCTCTCTAGCAAAGTGGTAAATGATTCTTATGAATATGATAATAAAAACCCACTCTAATAGACAGAGTTCATTTCCACAACAGTTTCGATGCCCACTGGCATCCTCTTCGGATGGATACAGAAAAACCCGAAGAGGATGCCAGCGGGCATCGAAACTGTTGTGGAAATAAATTCTGTCTATTAGAGTGGGTTTTTATTATCATATTGTGACTCTCAGGTAGAAAAAGTGAAATGATTCTGATGAAATTTAAAGTACGGGCTAACTGGCTTTCAATTAAAATGGTTCCCAGATCTGTCAGTCGGTCTTGAGCAATGGTGGACCGCAGATAATATTTTATCTGTTTCAGTTTGACTATGATAATCGATTGCTTTATTAATATTTTTACATTTTATCCTCCCTCTTTCCGGGCCCCCTAGAGGTTCGGGCCCCGGGGATTTAACCCCGCTTCCCCGCCCTCTCGGCGGCCATGGTTGAACCACCCCACACATGAGAAGCATATTCCATACAGGGGCGAACAACACCCCTGTACAGAGACAGCAACTGAGTGGGGGTGAAGAAACCGCGGAGGCGGTACAGCACATCTAACCTTTTAGAAGCTGTTTCAGAAAGAGAGTATATGCGATCTTTCCAGGAAAGCTCACGAGAAATTGAAACGCCAAGAATGTTAAGAGAAGAGGAAGGATTGATTTGTGTGTTGTTGAAGGTAATGGGATAGTCGTGTGGAAGATTGTGACGAGTAGACAGATGGAGGAACTGAGTTTTTGAGGCATTGAAAGCCACAAGGTTTTCTCTGCCCCAATCAGATATAACAGAAAGATAGAGGTAAGGTGCCCATAGCCACCTCACGCCAATCATGAAGTGACTGCTGTGAGGGACGCTTTGGGAAGCGGATGGAGAAGTGAAGAGTGGAATCATCGCCACAGGAGTGAATAGGACAGGAAGTGCAAATTAATAAATAAAAGGAAAAGCGTGGGTGACAGGACAGAACCCTGAGGAACACCACTGTTGATAGCTTTAGAAGAACAGTGGCCATCTCCAACCGCGGCTATAGATCGCCAGAAAGGAAATTAGAGATGAAGACACAGATAGAAGGATAGAAACCCAAGGAGGGCAGTTTGGAACTTAAAGATTTGTGTCAGACTCTATCAAAAGCTTTTGATATGTTTAGCGCAATAGCAAAAGTGTCACCGAAATCCCGAAAGGAGGATGACCAAGAGTCAGAGATATGCAAGAAGATCGCCAGTAGAACTTCCCTTCCGGAATCCATACTGACGATCTGAAAGAAGATTGTAAGAAGAAAGGTGTTTAAGAATCTTCTTATTAAGGATAGATTCAAAAACTTTTGAAAGGCAAGAAATCAAAGCAATTGGACGATAGTTGGAGGGTTGAGCGCGGTCACCCTTCTTTGGGACAGGCTAAATGAGAGCGAATTTCCAGCAGGAAGAAAAAGTACCAGATGAGAGACAAAGATGAAAGAGTTTGCCTAGGCAGGGTGTCAGCACAGAAGCACAGTTCTTAAGAACAACAGGAGGAACACAATCTGGACCATACGCCTTCGTAGAGTTGAGCCCAGATAAGGCAGAAAAAAACATCTTTAGAAGAGTTTCTAATTTCAAACATAATAAAGTCAGAAGGGGGGAGGAGATGGAGGAACAGCACCGGAATCCTCCAGGGTTGAATTGGAGGCGAAAGTTTGAGCGAAGAGTTCAGCTTTGTCAGGAGAAGAGACGGCAACTGTGCTGTCGGAATGGAAAAGAGGAGGGAAAGAAGAGGAAGTAAAGTTGTGGAAGAGGTTCTTCGCTCGATGCCAGAAAGAGCAAGAAGAATTAAAATTGGATAGATTTTCACATTTTTGTCGGATGAAGGAAGTTTTGGTGAGTCGAAAAACAGATTTTGCACGATTCCAGGCAGAAATATAAACAGAGTGAGAGTCAGGAGTTGGATGGGGACAGTACCTTCTGAAAGCCTCCTCTCTGTTGCGGTAGCATTAGAACAAGTAAAGTTAAACCATGGTTTTTTTTTTGCGTTGCTAGTAGGAATAAAATACGGAATGTACGCCTCCATGCCCGAGAGAATCACCTCTGTGATGCGCTCTGCACACTCAGAAGGGCCCCGGCCACGGAAGCAGTAATCATTCCATGGGAAATCACAGAAGTACTGCCTAAGGGCCTCCCAATCAGCGGCGCCGAAGAGCCAAAGGCGTCTCCTCTTGGGAGGATCCAAAGGCCGAATTGGAGCGATAGGACAGGAAACAGATATAAGATTGTGATCGGAGGAGCCCAACGGAGAAAAAGTTTCACAGAGTAAGAAGAAGGATGAGAGGTAAGAAATAAATCCAGAATGTTGGGCCTATCTCCAAGGCGATCGGGGATACGAGTAAGGTACTGTACAATCTGCTCTAGGTCATTTAAGATAGAAAAGTTGTAAGCTAGTTCACCAAGGATGTCAGTAAAATGGGAGGAAAGCCAAAGATGGTGGTGACATTGAAATCTCCTAAAATGGAGATTTCAGCAAAGGGAGAGCGGGAAAGAATGTATTCCACTTTGGAAGTGAGATAGTCAAAGAATTTGGATAGTCAGTAGAATTAGGAGAAAGATAAACAGCGCAGATGTATTTAGTTTGAGAATGGCAAGTAAGCCGGAGCCAGAGGGTGCAGAATTCGGAAGATTTGAGTTCGGGAATACGAGAACAAGTTAGGTCATTGCGTACATATACGCAACATCCACCTTTGGAGTGAAATTGAGTATAGAGAAAGTAAGAGGGTACAGAAAAGGGGTTGCTGTCAGTCGTCCCAGACACCTGAGTTTCAGTGAGGAAAAGAAGATGAGGTTTAGAGGAGGAGAGGTGGTGTTCAACATATTGAAAATTTGAGAAAAGCCACGAATGTTGAAGAAGTTTATGAAAAGTGAATCAGACAGAGGTCCAGAACATCTCGAATGGGCGGTAGCAGATCCAGCCCGCTGCCCGGGTCTGCCCGGTATCGGCAGTGGGGAAGCCAGAAGTGGAGACATTTATGGTCCCCTCCCCAGGGGACTCCGATGCTCTTGAAGTTGATGCCATTTTTTTTAAGTTTTGAAAAGGTTATGTAGTGAGGATTAGGGAGAGAAGAGCATGCTGGACTGCTCAAAGGGTAGATGAGACACGGAGAAACATCAGCTAAGGAGGACAGTGACGGGAGAAATGGGAGTTCCAGCACTCCCTATCTTCTGTCTAGCGTCACCCCCGGAGTACTTCCCTAGTCGATTGGTGTCTACAATCCTCCTAAAAGGTCTAAGGTTAAGTGACAAGCTTGACCTTCGTCAGAATGAACAATTCGGGTGGAAGCTAAACCAAGATTAACCAAAATTATCAATATAAATATACAGTTCATATTGAGCAAGTAATCAAAATATTCTTTGTATATCTCCGTCTACCAGCGATCGTCACTTCGAGTAAAGAGAACCTATAACTAAATTCCTTTTGAAAATATGATTTGTATTTACTCTCTTGCTTTGATCTGATCTAAAATATGCGTTATGAGGAACTTAATTAAGTTTTATATGTTAACAAAAAGCAAAGAAGAGATAAGAAAAGGTGAATAATGACCAATAGAGTAAATATCCCACGTGTCCTCATTCTTTAAATTGGATGATAATGGTTTCTCTGCTAATTTATAGATTTAATAGCAATACAATGAGAAGTTTCTCAAGCTGTTTGTTATACCGAGGTAGTCATTAAGCTAAAATTAGCGATTAAATTATGATATAAATAAAGTCTACGATTTGTTGTATAAGTTATATTAAAGCATAATGACATATATATATATAATATACTGTATATATAAACATGTAGAATTATGAGAGATTATTCTTTCTGGCTGTCATGATATACGTATCATCAAGAGTATGATATAATTTATCGAATTGTCAGGAAACATTAACAGCAGTACAGTATCTGAAGTTTAGGTATTATTAAAAAATTTAGGTATTATTAAAAAATAGTAAGAATATATTATTATTAAATTATACAGAATTAAATCATTCCCAATCTCAAAGTTCTGAATTATAAAATCCCCCCACCCGCTCCTACCCAAAAACCCCCATCTTTAACTCATTTTTCGATAATGAATCTTTCATGTTTATTTATCAGAACCCTTTTATATGAGGTTCAGCAAAGCCTACAGCATGAAAATACAGTATATATGCAGCGTATGAGGACTCTTTCGTACTCTTTTTTTTTAGATACTTTTAAATCCCGTGATAAATATTGTGATATTTTCTCTTGATCGAATATTATTTTTGTTTTCATTTATTTATTATTTCTGACCTAACCTAACCTTACCTATAGATAACCTAAGCTAACCGGCAGACACATTTTGTTTGAAGCGACATTCGATCGCTGATAACGGTGGGGAGTATTTTTCTCGGTTGTTCGGGGTTACTATCCGTCTCATTGACTTCAGTTGGACGAATAACAGTAAAAGGATCAACCTTCACCAACTATCGATCTCTGAGCTCGGTCCGTTTTAGAGGATTCGACACCACCAAATACTGTATAAGAATACGGACTGAATCTAATTCCCCTTTGTGGCTCTTAAATTATCTTCATTACAAAGGTTCCTTCGCATATGCTATAAACACTACTACATCATCCATACCGTACCTGGTCCTAAATTAAGCCTACTTGAAGTATGTTCTTAAATATAATAAGAGGCTTTAACCTGAACTCATTAAACTAAATGAATGAATGTTGGATTTTGGTCGATATTTAACCTCAGTTGTCTCAATTTGAACAAAACCGTAGGTAGGTTCATATACGTTCGTTCCAAAGCTGAAACATTTTTAGTTTAACGTTGCTCTAAAGTAAGGCAGACGCAATTGTTTATTGGAACGAGTGTTTAATCAGATTTAGAGATAAACAAATTCGTGCATTTTTCAACTGAAAATTTTTAAAATTATGGGGATACGCCAGAATTATTAACATTTAATTTTTTAAGAGTGTATCATTCACCAAAATATGTTCTTTATTTGTAATTTTATATAAAATTTATTCTCATAGCCTCATTCAGCTTCAAAAATATGCATTATTAAGCATGATATATATATACACACACACACATGGATATATATATATATATATATATATATATATATATATATATATATATATATATATATATATGGAATGAAATTTAAAAAATTACATATAGGGTGTCTACAAACAAACGAATCGTACAAATTTTACTTACTTCAAATGGAATTTGTACAATTCTTTTATGGACACCCTGTATATGTTACAATCAGTATGCGAAACCACTCATTTCACGAAATGCCTAAAAGTTTTCAGGCATTTCACGAACTGAGTGTGACCCTTAATAACTTCGCGAGGGTGAGGTTAGGTTCGGTTAGCAACGCGTAATGCCTTTGATCAAAGGTTACAGGCATTACTAGAAATGTCTGAAACTTTTAGGTATTACATGAAATAACTGGTTTCACGCACTGACTCCAATATATATATATATATATATATATATATATATATATATATATATATATATATAATATATATGTGGTGTGTGTGTGTGTGTGTGTGTGTGTGTGCACTAAAAACTATTTCCAAAGTAAACATTATAATATGCATGGTACAGATGTTACAGAACATCTAAACATCCATAACGTTACCAAAGTTCAGAAGTTTTTTCTATTCAAAATTACCTCAGAACAACCCTTGTAAAAATGTACCTTTTAAGTATTTAAATAAGATAATAAAAACAAAGCTGTATAAGCTTGCTGGTTGGAACGTTTCCAGACCCTTCCAGAACAAAGGGATCTGCTCATTTTTATATTAACCAACATCCTTCATTCTGGAAGGCTCTGAACACTGTGATACCTTCACTGATTTGGCTACGTAATAGCAGGGTGAACTATGAAACACTTTTTTGGAGGAGTATAGAGCTTGTCGAACACTCCATGAATTCCAAGCTGGCTGGGCATTTGAGCATTGCATGGAAAAAGAATGAGCGGTGTTCTGTAGTTTGAGTTTATAAAGCCTTCTGGAAAGTTTGTGAGTGAGCGTTGTTGGACGCTTATATATATATATATACCCACTGATTCATTCGGAGTCTGAGAGGTTAAATGAAATGGGTTAGTCAGACGAGGCGAACACGAGAGGCCACAAACTAGAAAGATGTTTTGCATACATTAGAAGAATAGATGCGATAATAAATTAAACATCGCTTCAAACAGAGGTGAAAGGACAAAAATGAAAATATAAATAATGAAAAATATTAAAAACTTTAAAAAAATAATAATAATAATAAAAAGGCCGCAAAAAATATTTAAATTTAAATGAAAGTAACCCGATGGTTGAATATGAAAAATTAAGAAAAACATTATGACACACTCTCGCCTCATATACATATCGAAAGGCTAAAAAACAAAAACAATATGTGCTCCCCCCCCCCCCCCAAAAAAAAAATTAGAGATGAAATAATATGGCGAAACTATAATATATTTAGTGGTAACTAAATGGATGACTATAGAATTAAATGATTAAATATTAATAAATATTTCTTTATAGGACTATAATTAGTATTTTTCCGAACGTACTGATGGTATCGGACGTTGAAACTTTTTTTTTTTTCGATATACTATTGGGTAAATTAATAATGCACGTTAATAAAGATCGGAACTACACCAACGTATTATTATACAGTCGAAAAGTCTTTCATTAAATTTTGCTCGAGAACGGGTTTTTCATGTTCCAGTTACAAAAAAAAAAAAGAAAAAAAAAGAGAGAGAACCCTTCATAATTTGATAATAGGTTGCGTACAAATATTGGGCGCCTAACTATAATAAAATGTATATCAGGTGTGTGTGTATATACGGTATGCGCTGGATATATCATATATGATATACGTAGGATATACTCTCTTTTTTTTTTATACTCAACAGTTTATGCAAGTTTGCATGAAGGAGAGTTTCTTTGTATGAACCGTGGTACATATATATATTAAAACAACAAAGTTTTTGGACCCAGTCTTTGACAAATAATACTTCGGCATCTAACATTTAAACTGTATATCCTCCTTTATCCTCAATATGTTTTTGTTGTTGTTATTTTCTCCTTTTTCTTGTTGTTGTTGTCACTGTATATGACAGTAGCACATACATTAAAGTGACAAAATGTTTGATCTGCAACTGAAACACTGAATATACAACAGAAGGTGACTGAGAACACATGGCGCTCTGTCTTCCTTTGTATTCAGTAATGTACCTTCTAAGAACTACATGAAGCCTTTGTGCATATATATATATATATATATATATATATATATATCTTACGTTTTTACTCACTACTTTATATATATATATATATATATATATATATATATATATATATATGTGTGTGTGTGTAGCCTAGTGGTTAAGATGCCAAGCTGTTGATCGGAAGATCGTGAGATCGAATTCGGGTGAAGACTTGAAGACTGTATTTTCTGACTTCTTTAGTGGGTCGTGGGTCGGATTCCACGTTAAGCTGTAGGTCTAAAGTGAGGTAAAAAGCTTTAATTTCGTAATGAACAATTCGGGCGGAAGAAAAACTGGACAGGGTATTGTGGGAAGTCCCAGCCATGCTACGAGGGCAGAATGAGAGTGAAAAAACAACTCTTTTCTCAACCAAATCCTTCAAATGAGGCGGGATTCTGCAAAAGGGCCAACCGCAGGTCGATCCTGAATCGTCGTTCGAAGCTATATATATATATATATATAGGGTGGCGTAGTATCGCGATACACTTTTTATTATTTGTATCGTATCGAAAAATACGATACAAATAAGTGACAGTAACGCGATACTTTATCATAGAACAAACCTCGTCAAGAATTATCTAATTATTTAGCGAATAATTGATCAGACATTCAACAATTACACATGTATCCTTTGATAAAAGAATTGTTCATAAAATACAACACTGCCATCAAGCACTCCGGTTGAGAGACTTTTTAGCATAGCTGGAAATCTCTCTCCTTCAAAGAGAAACAGAATGTCTGATGAATTGTTTGAGAAGTCACTGTTTGTAAAATTCAATAAAAATAGAAAGTAATTCAGTTGTTGTTGTTTAGCCGATCAGCCCACCCTGATCGACCAAGCCGGCGGCACGCAGGTAACCGATCGCCCTCTCCGGAGTGGACCAGAGGTTCAGCGCACTAGTGATGTTGTGTTGTGTTCGTTGTTGTGCTAGAGCGGTACAGTCTGTCATAATGTATTCAATTGTTTGTGGTGTGTCCTGGCACAGTGGCAGGTGTCGTCTGTGGAATTGTCTAGTCTGTGTTTATATGTCTGTAAGTTGGGGTGATGTCCACATCGGAATCGTGCTAAGTTAACTCGATCCGATCTGCTCAGGCTGATCTCTGACCTGTTAATGGGTGGCGGCTTCGCACCTAGGACCGCATTCGGACCAAGTCGTGTCACTGTTTTGTGGGTTAGGTGTGTGTGTATGTGCTTTCTGTACTGTGTGATGTCTGTCGGGCGTGGTATGGAATGGAGTATTTGGTTATAATGTCTCTCTGGTGTTACCTTAATGGTGCGAGGTCTCGGTGCATGATTGTACATGTAGTGGCAAGGGTGTTGTGGGTTAGTTGTCGCTGCTGCCATGAATTGTGTTCTCCTCATGTCTAAATGTTCCCTAACTTTCAGTATTTTTGTTTCTGTGTGCAGGTGTTCTATTGGTGTTGTTTGAGTGCATCCTGTAATGATACGAAATGCGTTGTTTTGTATTGTCTGTAAGGTGTTTATGTGTGTGTTTGAGATAATGGGTGCCCAGCATGGGCTAGCATAGTCCATAACTGAGCGAATATATTGTTTGTATATGAGTGATGTTGTTTCCTGCTGATGTCCAAAGTTTGTGCCTGTTAGTACCCTAAGCGTGTTACGTCTTGACGTACATTTGTTTTTAATGTCCTGACTGTGGTTTGCAAAAGATAATGATGTGTTGTATGTGACCCCAAGTATTTTGGTCCTGTGAGTGTGTGGAATGTTGGTGTTGTTTAGTGTAAGCTGTGGAGTTATCTGGTGTTCTTTTGTATTGCTTGTAAGCAAGGTGATGGTTGATTTTGTGGGGGCTACTTTGAGTCCATTGTGTGTGAGCCAGTCTTCTATACTGTTTATGTATGTTTGTAGGTTATTTGTAGCGGTGTCGATGTTGTTGTGGGTGGATGTTAGAGTGATGTCATCTGCATATGATGATAAGGTAAGCGTGGTATCTATGGGTGTTGGAATGTCATACATGTATAAGTTGAACAGTGTTGGTGAGAGAACAGAGCCTTGAGGGACCCCGTTCGGAAAAAGCTTGTTTTTGGATGACTTGCCATTAAATGTGACATGTATCTTCCTGAAAGATAGTTGCTCAGCCATCTTTTAGTGTTATTATGCATGTTTGTGTTGAGTATTTTGTTTATGAGAGGGAAGCGTGGGATAGCATCAAATGCTTTACTAATGTCTATTGTTGCTATTAGTGTACGTTGAGCTGGTCGTCTGGAGTTGATACCATCCATGATGTGCTGCGTGAGGTTAGTGAGTAATGTCGTGGTTGAGTGGTGAAGTCTGACTCCATGTTGAGTAGGCGATAGTGGTATGTGTGGGTTGGTGATTTGTAAGATTAGTCTTTCTGCTACTTTGGAAGGTGTGCATAGTAAAGTAATGGGTCTATAGGAAGCTGGTTCTGTTGAATTTTTGTTTGGTTTGAGTAGTGTAATAATTTTACCTTGTTTCCATATGTCAGGAATAATACAGTGTTGGTATGAATATGTGCTGATATTTGTGAGAGCTGGTATTCCCTGTGGGCCCAAGTGTTTAAGGTGTATGTAAGATATGTTGTATGTAATTTGCAGTTGTGTTTCCTTCATGGTTGTGTTGAAGGGTGTAATGGTCGTGTCGAGTCTGTAGGTTTTCTTGTGCCTGGTTGTTTGTCTGTCTGCGTGTTTCTGGTTGTTGTCTCTGTTTAAGTGACTTATCTTTGCATAGTGATTAACTATAATGTTAGCTTGTTGTGTATATGTTGGGATATTATTTTGGCTGCGACAGATAGCCGCGTGTGAGGTGTGAATGCCGCTGTTAGAGTGGGTAATGCTGTTTATAGTCTTGTATAGCCTGGATGTATCTGTGGAGTGGTTTAGTGTTATGAATTCCCTGAATGTTTCTGTTTGTTTTTCTTTGAGTTTGTTGTTTATTTCTGTGTTGAGCTGTTGTATCTGCTGTTTTATGGTTTCTGTGTGTGGTGTTTGTGTGTTATGTTTGAGGTTGTTACGTTGCCTTATGAGGTGGGCTATTTCTCTAGTGTAATTTGGGTTGTATTTCCTAATGTTACCCTCGGGTATGTATTTGTTTGCATTATTGATGATCTGATTAAATGTCTTGAGTGTTGTATTGATGTTTATGATGGGTGTGCTTAATGTGGTGAATTGTTCCTCAGTCTGTATTTTGAACTGTTCCCAATCAGTTTTCTTGTAATTTCTGTAAGTGTGCCTAAGGCTGTTGGGGCAGAGTGTAGAACGTGTTGGAATGATGATGGGCAGGTGGTCTGATGACAGTTGTTTTTCTGTTCTCCAGTGTGTATGTGTTGCTAGTGAGGGGGAACAGAACGTTATGTCTGGGGAGGAGTTTGAGTATCCTGCTTGATGTGGTATGTGTGTATGTTCTTCTGTATTGTTAAGAATGAAGAGGCTGTTTAGTTGTGTGGCTATGTTGTCGCCTCTGGTGTTGCTTTGGTTTGCAGGTACCAGTGTCTTTAGCGTTGAAGTCTCCTCCTAAGATGACATTAGTGAGAGAGGCCAGATTGTGTAACTGTGGATTGTAATTGGCTGGCACCTGAGGTGAACTATCTGGTGGGATGTAAATGTTGGTTAGTGTGATGTTGTGTTTTGCGCGTTTTAATGTTAACTGCCTATATTTCTATCGTGTTATCTGCTTGGATTGTGTTTGTAATGTTTTGGGTGGCATCAGTGTAGCTAATGCTTTCACGTATGTAAGTGATGAGTCCACCCCCGTTACCCCCAGTACGATCTTGACGGATCGCCGTGAAGTCAGGGATGATGGGTGTTTTGTGTGTGTGTTTTAGTTTTGTTTCTTGTATAAGTACTATGTGAATGTTTTGTCTGTGTACGAATTCCCTAAGCTGCATGATTTTGTTTGTGAGGCCATTTACGTTGTACTGTAATATGTTAATATTATGCTTCTGTATGTGTCTCATGGTCCTATTGTGTCTGTCTTTGTGTATGGTGACATGTGTAAGTTGTAGTGGGGCCTGGATTAGTCTTAATTCAATTGTAATTCAGTTGTTTTATAATATGTCATATACGATGTGTATATATTATATATATATATATATGCATATTATATATAGGGTGTCCCAAAAAAATGTACTCACTCTTAGACAGCCCTTTACTCATATAATTTTATTTGTTTCAGGCCATACTAACGTGAATATAATGGCAGACGTACGACTAACTTTTGAAGAAAGAAAATTTGTCATAAAGTGCTACTGGAAGTACGAAAACGTAACGGAAGTGCAAAGACAATTTAGAAGACAGTTTCCCAGAGAGCCACCAACGCGACGCACCATTGCTCGTATCAGAGATAAGTTTGAAGCAGATGGAACTGTTCAGGACGTCCACAAGCAACGTTCTGGAAGACCACGGACATCCACCAGCCCCGCAAGAGAAGAACAACTGCTGGAAACCCTCCTCCGATCCCCAAAGAAATCCATACGACAATCGGCTCGTGAGATAGGAATCCCAAAATCGAGCGTCCATCGCATTTTGAAACGCGTCCATTGGAAAAGTTACATTCCAACATTAATTCACGCTCTCAATGAAGATGATCCTGACCGGAGAGTTGGATTTTGTGAATGGTATCTGGACAAAAGCGCGGAAGATACAGTGTTTCCAGACAAAATTGTCTGGAGCGATGAGGCCTCCTTTAAGTTAAATGGCTCAATTAATCGACATAATTGCACCTACTGGGCTCCTCAAAATCCGCATGTTACTTTGGAACAACATTTGAACTTACCAGGGGTTACAGTGTGGTGTGGGATATCAGCATTGGGCATCGTAGGACCATTCTTTTTTTGACCAAACTGTCACTGGTGCCGTTTACCTAAACTTACTGCAGGAATCCGTCGTCCATGCATTGAAGAGATGTTTGGTGACGAAGAGAGTTACTTCCAACAAGATGGAGCACCTCCCCACTACCATCGTGATGTAGGGCTTATCTCGATGCAACTCATCCGAACACATGAATTGGGCGCAGAGGTTGCGTTGAATTCCCTGCACGTTCACCAGACCTCACACCAATGGACTTTTTTTTATGGGAATATGTGAAAGATAAGGTTTACGCCGCAAAACCTGCGACAGTCGATGAGTTGAAAGAGGAAATTGAAAGACAATGTCTCGCAATTCCAAATGAAATGATTCGTAATGTTATCGAATCCATTGGTCCGCGTTATCAGCTGTGTCTGGAAAATGGTGGTCATCAGTTTGAACATTTGCGAACACGCAGGAATGAGTAGACTAGACTAGGGGGAAAAGACTAAACCTTTCTTTAATTTCATTTAATTTTCTTTAATTTAATGTAATGTTCTTTAATTTAACCTATTAGACTTGTATCTATGTCAATAAACACTGCATTTATTGTCATTCAAAGTGTGAGTACATTTTTTTGGGACACCCTTTTTTTGGCCCCGATACACCACTATATATATATACAGGAACGGCCCTAGGATTGCTGGCGCCCCGGGCAAGCTGAACTTCGGCGCCCTTACAAGTATAATTTTAAAATTTGTTCACAATGGAAACACTACAAATGTAGGAATAAAGAGTTTATTACAATTAACGATATTCACTCAAAGTACAACTAAACATTCTCAAAATGGAACCATGTATGAAAATATGAGAGACAGTGTTGCCACTTTTGTCTGAGGTAAATCCACAAAAAAATGTAAAAATTCCACAAAGTGGCAACACTGATGAGATATTAAAGGATGGCAGCGCTGCCAGGCGTATGTAATTTGTGCTCAACGCTCACCTACGCGGCCACATCAACCCATGTGACATGTCATCCCATGTCGGGCCAAGCTGACCTTAGCTTTACTGGTAGTCTGGTACTAATGCTATTGGCTAATATAATGTCATAATCCCTGAAAATTTTACTCCACATCAGGAAATTTTCACATTTGACTCTTTTATTTTATTTTATTTATTTATTTTTCTATTTTTCCCTTTGTATTTGGAAGATCCCAAACACATGACGTGGCGCCCCTTAGCACGTGGCGCCCCGGGCAACTGCCCGAGTTGCCCTGTACTTGAGCCGGCCCTGTATATATATTATAATTATATATATATATATATATATATATATATATATATATATATATATTATATATATATATATATATATATATATATATATATATATATATATATAAAATACAGTTATAATAATATTCAGCTTGTCATTTCCCTTTAATACACAAAATTGAAAGTAACATGAAACTAAAGAATAACAACCCATTATCCAAAGACTTTTAACATTTAACACTCAATAATGAGTGATTTAAATTTTCCTTTAAGAATGAAAGAACATTTACGTAAGTCAATTCCAATAAGAAAGAAGAGAAAATATAATCTCCTTATTTCACTTAAAATACCTCCGTAAACACGATGCAAAGGATAACGTTATTGGACGAAAACGTGATCGGAGTCTGGGGTATAAAACGTTCGGAGTTATTAGGGAAGGTTTGGTTGGAGAGTACCGTGTTCGTAAAGAGGACAGATGGCACTCGCTCTTATATAGATGAATGGCGTGTGACCTCCAGGTTCTGAAGATGGTGCGCGACTAAGAAAGCTTTACAAAAAAGGCGGGGGGGGGGGGAGGTTCGAATTTGCATTTCATTTTGTTTGTTGTAACGTTTACTGCAGCAGACCATTTGTTCACGTTACCCGCAACGACTCATGAAAGAAGGACATCTGTCTTAATACACAAATTTATTTACTGACGAGTAATTGGCAGTTGTGTTTACTCTTCATGATTGCAATTATTGGTGCAAATTTTACGTACTCATTAGATTTATATATATGACTGCGCGTGTGCGCGTGCGTAGGCAATTGGGCATAAGTTGGATTGAGTGTGTGATAATTTACGGATGCAGTGAGGTATTTTTTTTGTGAGGTAACACTTTTGATACTTCGGAACACAAAAAAAAAAAATTATATAAAAAATTTAGCAACATTTTAGTTGTCGGAAAAAAGGTACTTAACTTATTACGCCCTTCTCGGTTCGATGGCACTTAGGCTTGGTTAGGTTAAATTCGACGGGTTGATTAGATTTTTAGATGTATGAATTTAATAAAAAAGCCGGTGCCTCGCTTATGCAAAGATGCGCACATATATGCGTGTCTATTAATGTGTGTGTGTGTGTGTGTGTGTGTGTGTGTGTGTGTGTGTGGTTGTGTGTGTGTGTGTGATTTCACCATATGAAATGAGCGCATAAACTCAACTGAATTAACTAAACAAATTTCACTTAATTTACACAGTAATATATAAATGGGATTTAAACGTATGAACTGTACGTTCAAACCAATTACCTCACAACTCTTACGCACACACATTTTCCCTGTTACTCGCATAACTTATATCAATAAATAAAAATTGGGAACGGCAACAATGAAGAATCATTTCCTACAATTAAAGTTAAAAGAAAAGGTTCCTTTACGTTCCGAGAAGTTCCCTTCAATTTCTAGATCTGTTTATAGCTTTTAGGAACAATAAATAAGGCTAAAAACAGGAGTTTAAATTCATATTTAAATTAGATGTCTTTCATAAAACCACAAAACAAATGATCTGTGTCCCTACCTCACATATATATATATATATATATATATATATATATATATATATATATATATAT
>JAJOZX010004156.1:380000-430423 GCA_023014485.1 Bathynomus jamesi
AACAAACACTTTAAAATAATTAAGAAAAAGTGCTCGCTCTTAATAAGTAAATAAAAAAACCACAAGGAATTTTACTCTAAATTAATTATCGATATATATATATATATATATATATATATATATATATATATATATATATATATATATATATATATCGATGAATCGGTACAGAATTTAAATTCTGTACCGATTCATCGATTTGTTCTACTGGTATTCTATACAATAAAACTAAGCTCACCCTCTCGTCTATTGTTAATTTCGCAGCCATCCCCTACCTAAAAGAAAAAAAAAATATTAAATCAACACTGAAAATTCCTATTTTGCGCGACTTTTGCGCGACTTTTGGGCCACCCTGTATCTTTAAATATATATGCTAAGTTTGTTCAAAAGGTATCCGGACTGATGCGATTATAGACAGAATATGGTACTTACAGGGTTTGGGGCTTAATCTTCCTCAAAGTGCGCTCCTTCTGAAGCCGCACACCTTGCCCAACGATCTTGCCACTGTTGAAAACATTTTTCGAAAGCACTTTTCGGAATGGCCAAAAGCTGTTCCGTCGAATTTCTTTTAATGCTCTCAACATCATTGAGTTGGTGCCCTTTCAGGGTTTGTTTGAGCTTCGGAAACAAAAGAAAGTCACATGGAGCCAAATCCGGCGAATATGGAGGCTGCTGTACTTGGTGGGGTAGCGTTTTTGGTCAAAAATTGCTGGACAAGTTACGACGAGTGAGATGGCGCGTTATCTTGATGAAGCCGGACTCCCATTTCTGCAGCGTTTCCGCCGAACTGCTTCACGTACACGTCTCGAAACTTTTATATAAAGTTCCATGTTTGATTGTTTGTCCCTGTGGAGCATATACATGGTGCAAAACACCTTCACAGTAAAAAAAAAGTAACATGAAGAAATCGCCGCGAAACTAAACACGTTAAATTTTATCGGCTCACGACAGTGGACTGACGCTACACAATGAAGTGCAACCCTATCAGTCAACTTGTTTCGACATGCGGAGCCATGTTTAGCACAGTCATAACTCCAAACGTAACCTTGTTCTAAAAATAAAAACTGTTCGGATACTTTTTGAACAGACCTTGTATAGGGTGAGTCAAACCCCACGTATACAGGGCGTCCCAAAAAAATGTATACACACTTTAAATAATTATAAAGGCAGTGTTTATTAAAATACATTTCATTTTCAAAATGTAATAGAATCTACAGACATTATTTAATTGTTTTGTCAACGCCTGTTTTCAAACTGACGTCCGTTCTGGTCCAGGCACTGCTGATAACGCGAAGCAATGGAATCGCAAACATCACGAAACATTTCGTTTGGTATTTGTGTGCATTCTCATTCAATGGCTGCTCTCAATTCAGCGACTGTTGCAGGTTTTATAGCGTAGACTTTGTCTTTTAAGTATCCCCATAAAAAAAAGTCTAGTGGTGCGAGGTCTGGTGAACGCGGAGGGTATTCTACGAAACCCCTTCGTCCAATCCACATCCACATCGTGCCAAGTACCACTCGCAATACTCCACTCTTCGGTCCGGATCATCTTCATTAATAGCATGGACTA
This sequence comes from Bathynomus jamesi, assembly GCA_023014485.1. Classification (NCBI taxonomy): domain Eukaryota; kingdom Metazoa; phylum Arthropoda; class Malacostraca; order Isopoda; family Cirolanidae; genus Bathynomus; species Bathynomus jamesi. Next base: position 381,571 of record JAJOZX010004156.1, read on the forward strand.
ATCTTGGAATGTAACTTTTCCATTGACAGCGCTTCAAAATGCGTTGGACAGACGATTCTGAAATTCCTACCTCACGACTCGCTTGCCGCACAGATTTTCTTGGACTTTGGTGATACGTTTCCAGTACTCTTTCTTGCTTTGTGGGGCTTGTCGATGTCCGTGGTCTTCCGGAACGCTTCTTGTGGACATTCTGAACAGTTCCATCGGCTTCAAACTTATCTCTAATTCGAGTGATGGTAAGTCGCGTTGGTGGATCTGTTTGAAACTCCCTCCTAAACTGTCTTTGCACTTCAACTGCGTTTTCACACTTCCAGTAGCATTTTAGAATGAATTTCCTTTGTTCAAAGTTTAGTCTGACTGCCATTATTAATTCTAATGGGTTTAACTTGGAAAGAAAGAAACATCAATTGAGCTATCAGCTGTTAAAGTGTGTATACATTTTTTTGGGACGCCCTGTATATATATATATATATATATATATATATATATATACAGGGTGATCAAAAGTCTCCATACATAGGCAAAATGGTCACTTTATTATGCAATCACTTGTAAGTCACAAAATACGCTCTATGTAGACACCATGCGTTCCTCCCAGTCATGGCAAACGCGAGTTAACACGTCTGGACAGTTTAGCCCTGTTCAAAAATCAACTTTTTCTTATTTTCATAGGTTTCTGTACTTTTTCCCATGCTTTTTGACCTGAAAAGGCCGAAAATCACAACCATTTTGACCTAGGTTGTTGGGAAGCATTGCCGCATGGAGCTTTAAGTTTTCTGCCTTGAAATCGGCCAAAAGCACCAGTTCCGGGGTCCCTTGAATCATGTTTTGCACTATAACTTTTTATCTAAACAAGATAGAGCAACAAAATAGGCACCAAATTAAAGTGTTTTTAATCCTCTTTCTAACTTATACAATTATGATAGTCTTGGAACAAGAAATGGCACATTGGTACATACAAAGATTTCAGAAATATCACAAAATTCGTTTTCTCACACTCAAGGCAGACAAGGCGCCTTATTCATGACACAAATTTGAGATTAACATTTTGTCACAAGTCTAATCGATCAAGAAGTGAAAGCATTACATGATGATTAATTTCATAATGACATTTACACAGTCAGTTGTTGAGAGTTTGTTTCTTGAAGCTGTCAAAGCGGCGTCTGTTGAACTCCACAGCTTGAAGGAGATAGTCCCTTTGCTTGGCATCTGTTGTTATGACATTTGCAAAGTCGCTCATCATCTTGACACCACGTTCAGCAATGTCATTCACCGCTTTCAGATTCTTAACATAGTCCAACGCTTTTCTGTAGTCCTCATTCTGTGGCCAAGACGTGACAGGTTCCAGAAGCCACTCGGATCCAATGTTCAGTGTGTCCAGCAGGAAATGTGATTCTGGGCCAATGAGATCAACCAGGGTGGTCTTAGCTGTGACTCTCTGGAATAGAGGCTTTCCTGTTCTGAAGCTGTCTGGCTTCTCAGTGGCATGTAACTGGGCAGCAATGTCGTGCTTCAATGTGTCACTCAATCTACTGCTGAACAGGGCAAATGGCACGACTTCCTGCGTCAGGTACCATTTGTGGTTTTCCATCTTATTAAGTACTGCATCAGCAAGCTCTGGGTCAGTTTTCTTGTACTTCAACATGTCCTGGATTAGACTTAGATCATTCACGGGAGCATCTGCAGCAGACATTGACATCATCCATACAGGAGTGTAGAACAGCGCAAGGAAGGTGTTGAGTCTTTCCAGCTTTGATACAGTGTCTTCGTCGTACTCAAGTTGATCTGCAAACATCAGCATTTTCATGGAGTACAGGTTTCTGGCCATCCATCTGGCCTGATGAATGGCGCCTGGTCGACTCCAGTGAATACCTCGAGGAGGCGTTCCTCCAAGAACAATGACTGTCAGTTCAGCCATTTCCCTGTAGTCGGCTCTTGGAAGCCTTTCTGCTGTTAGAATGTCTTGGAGTATTTCTTCACTGTTTTCTTCTTTTCCTTCAGCCATTTGCTGTTGATAGCCAGCATCTTTGGGTTTTCCTTGGACAAGTCCGTCCAAACATCCTTCAGATGCTCAAACCAGGGATTATCTGGCCCCTTCACCTTCCCAAACAGCTTCTCCCAAACTGCTCCTACTAGGATTTCCAGGATGTGATGTCGACAGGCCAGATAAAACACCTTTTTGTTCAGCATTTTCTCTAGCAGTTTGGCAGCTCCTCTGTGAACTCCACTGTTACTGGATGTAGTGTCAAAACAAGGGCAGTAACATTATCCGTAAGTTCCCATGTCTCCAGTAAATCCATTGAAGCCTCAGCCTGAGCTGTGCCAGAAGAATTGTCGATGACAGGTACTCCCAATAACTTTCCTTCAGTGTATGAAGGTGGACCAGACACTAGCACAGCTAAAGTCTCTGAGGTACTTCCAGGTTCACTGCCCAAGACATCTTTGAGCAACTTTCCATCCCAGTGTAAGGCAGCGTACTGTGGGGGGTTTTCACAAAACTTGGACATGTGACTCTGGCTGATATTATACCTGGACAGCATTCTGTTGCGACGTGTTGTTGAGGTTGAGATGACGAAGTTATCCAGATCAGCCCCTCCAGCTTTCAAGGTGGCAGAAACCATGGCAGTAACTTGATTGTCTGATAAACCAAGACGATCAGCTGTATTGCAGATGACATCACATTCCATGACCTTCCTTGGAAACGTCAAAGTCACACTAGTCACAGTGTCTTGATGGTGAGAACATCCAGGACGAGGCTGATGGTAATCCATGTCCTCTGTGTTAGCGTCGTTGTCAGTTGAGTCACCCCAGGTAATGTCATCCACATGAACAACTGCCTCTTGTTCTGCTGCAGCTGTAAAATAGTACAACATGTTAAGACAGTAATTGTTAAGTACATGCTAAATATCGCAATGGAGTAAAACTTAAAACTTTTTGTGACGTTCAAAGTAATTAGTTTTACCTTGTTCTTGTCTATGCTGCAGTCTTTCATTCCTCGCTGCTTGCTGCAGGGATCTTGTCTCAAAAATCTTGTCATGACCAGACATATGACCTTTCCTCTCAGTCTTTTGGTCTTCGTAGAACCTGATATCCTCATCTTTCTTCTCTCTGGATAACAGTCTGTTGTTCTGTATTTCCTGGATTGCATCTGGAGCTCCTATATCGAACAGGCTGTCTAATTCCAGCACAAATGCTCCTCTTTTTCCTCCAGGGTTACTTGCTCTTCCTTTGCTTTTCACCAGAGCACGATGTTTCTCATGTAGTTTCATGAAGAGCTTCATTGCGTTGTACTTGGTCATTGTCTTGATCCTAGCCATCTGCCAGAATGGGATGATAGATTCAACTGTTTCATATGCAAGGTCTTGAACCATGGGCCTCCCTGCATTTTCCGGTAAATTCTGAAGATTAAGGAAATACTGGAACGCCTGTCTGTTGGTGGGAAGCTGGGAACCACTGATAAAAGCTGAAGGGTATCCAACCAGGAAAGTTTCAGTGAGAGATCTGGTAGATGGCCCAGTTGACACCTGCCTGTGGACAGTACGTGGAGGTTCTGAGATATCAACTGTGCGCCCACGGAGCTCCCTCAGCTCCTTGCTTAATGCCATTGTGAAGTTGTAACTTGTAGATGGTTTTCTAGATTCTGATTGAGTTTCTGTTGTTTCCTGAAAAATGATAGATAATTATTATTATTATTATTATTATTATTATTATTAATTATTATTTATTTATTATTATTATTATTATTATTATTATTATTATTATTATTTATTAATTTTATGCTCTTTCATTTGATACCTAATTTGTTGCTCTATCTTGTTTAGATCAAAAGTTAAAGTGCAAAACATAATTCAAGGGACCCCGGAATTGGCGCTTTGGCCGATTTCAAGGCAGAAAATTTAAAGCTCCATGCGGCAATGCTTCCCAACATCCTAGGTCAAAATAGTTGTGATTTTCGGCTTTTACAGGTCAAAAAGCATGGGAAAATGTACAGAAACCTATGAAAATAAGAAAAAGTTGATTTTTGAACAGGCCTAACTGTCTGTCGTCTGGTGTTATGCGTGCACACGCATCACGAATGCGTTCCTTTAGGTGGTTTGTGTTTTGTATTTTCACCTGGTACACCATGGCCTTCAAGTGCCCCCACAAGTAAAAATCAATGGGGGTGAGGTCTGGGACCTCGGAGGCCACTCCACGGGACCACGGCGGCCAATCCAGTGACCCGGAAACTGCTGATCCAGCCACTGGCGCACGCAGATATCGTAATGGGGTGGCGCCCCGTCTTGCTGAAAGTACGCTGGAAATCCCCCGTCCTCGTTCAGCAGGGACGGCATGACTTGTCTTGCAGCATGTTTAGATACATTTCGGCATTCAGATTGGTGTCAATGAAAAAAGGCCAACAATTGTGTTGCCCCATATCCGCACCACACATCACTTTTCCAGCGCCTTGCGTCTTTGAGGGACTCATCCAGTGCGGGTTGTCGTCACTCCAATAACGCACGTTTTGACGATTACCTCTCCATGAACATAAAAGTTGGCTTCATCTGAAAACAGGATGCCAGCCGAGAACTCCGTGTCTTCGTCCACTTTTGTTCTTGCCCATTCACAGAATTCCAGCCGCCTGTCCGGGTCGTCTTCGCAAAGATACTGCAACATTTGCATTTTGTATGGATGCCATCTGTGCTCTTTCATAATGCGGACGATACTCTTTGGCTGACACGCATTCTGCAGACATCCGTCGAGTGCTTTTTTGGGGACTCTTTGCGAACGCTGCCAGCACCATGGTCGCTGTGCCTTCATCGGTGGCTGTTCGTGGACGGCCACTTCTCGGTTGGTCTGCAACACTTCCAGCCTTCTTGAACTTCTCAATGAATTTGGCAACGGTGTCGTGTGTGATGTGCGTGCCGGGGGCGTGTCTCCTGTTAAAATCCTCGGCAACCTCGCGACAGCTTCCTGATCCTGCCAGAAGAATGATCTCTATACGCTCTTCTTGGGACAAAGGCATCTCAGCACATCACCCGCAAAAAAATAAAAAATAAATAATCATTTATTTATCATGGCCATTTTGCCTATATATGGAGACTTTTGACTCACCCTGTATATTGAAATTTTGCAGTGGTTTCACTCGTTGGTCTCTCTTTACGTGAAGGTCAGGCTGTTGGCCCCTCCTCTAGACTTGTCTTGATATAAGAGAGAATTGCTTCGTTGAACTCTCCATTTCATCTGGGATTATCCTGAGCCAGGTGACTAGTCTTCTTTAACAATTTCTACATCAACACTGGAGGTGTTCCTGATTTCTTTGGATAAAGGGTGAAATAGTTTTGGCCCTCTCTCTAACAACAAAGCTATTTTCCATCATAGTTGGGATGCCCTTCGTTTCCCCTTTATATATATATATATATATATATATATTATATATATATATATATATATATATATATATATATGAAATTGAAGTTATTAATTATACTATAAATAGAGCCATTAATTAGCAGCTAACTAAAGCTGTAATTCTTGTAATATAAAATTTTTCCCAAACCATTTCAAACCCATAAACTCTTAATTAATATTTCCCCTCAATATACGCTACCCCCAAAGTAAAATACAAACTCCAAATTCGGTAATCCCGCAACAGAAGGATTCATCTTCCCCCCCAAAAAAAAAATTACCCACAAATTAAGTTATATTTAAGTATTAGAGTAAAAAATTAACGTACATTTTACGTTGCAAACGGGAGATTATCGTTTAAGGATGGTGTTTATTATCGCAATTGAACTTTAATATAGTAATTCAGAGTGTATCAGACGATATATGTACATTAACTGCATTGCAACATAATCTTCCTGTATACAACTGTATTATCTTTTTTTTATTACATGTCCAAAGTTATTATTTAGTTATCATTACCGTTATATAAATCTCAAGTAACTATAAAGTAACATTTGGTATAGGGCCAATTTGGCCAATTTTATTGTAGATTAATATGAACTTATGAAGTAATATCTATATAAGAGTTTTCGGTAGCCACACACACACACACACACACACATATATATATATATATATATATATATATATATATATATAGATGTGATGAGTTGCCAAAGAGTTGTTTTTCATTTTTCAGATTATTTTAAGAAGTTTTATCTTCTGAAATTGAGTCCTGTTTCTCTTTCTGATTTCCTGATTTTCTCTGTTTCTTATTCGATCATTTACTTAGTTATATATTTTTGTTATACAGGTAATAATTATTGTGACCTGTTTGTTCCTTTCAGCAACTTCAGGTATGGTGTGACTTTGCTCTTCTTCGTGGAGCACGCATTTAAGATTTCTTTCACGCAGTTTGAGAGGCACTGTCGACAATTTCCATCGGCAGTGAAGCGTTGTTGGTTTGGAGGGAAAGAAAAATTCTCATAATGAATGCAGGAAATATAAAGTTGGAAACACGTGTGTGAAATATAGGAGGATTATTTGTTTGTGTGAGAGAGAGAGAGAGTTACAAGGAGCTACAAGGACAAGAGGAAGCCTCAAAGACCTTCCCTTTCACTCTGGGAGGTTCCTGTTAGTAAACTAGTTTATTTTTCTTTCAACTATCCTAGCAGTAGTAGAAAACTGGGTAGAAAAGTATAAGAGAGAGAGAGAGAGAGAGAGTGTGTGTGTGAAATATATTAATGAATGGAATATCTTCCCACCAATCTGCGTGGATGAACTGTTTTGGCTTTATACTATGTATCTTTTGGGGAGCGAAATTCCATGCAGTACCCTTTTAAAAACATATATATAAAATTCTTCTCTTCGGGTTTTTTCACTCCTCCAAGGATCCTTTCGTCCCTTATTTCTTTCTTTCTCAAGTGCCTGCTTCTCCCTCATCTTCTCACTAAATCTCGATTTCAGTACAACTAGGAGCATTTTTTTAATATCTTCTCATTTCGTCCATGATGATTTCAGATGGCGATTTTGCGAACGAGTTTTGAAACGTATTTTTGGTAAGAAGCCTTATTATTACGTTCATAATTTAACGGCTTAATCGTACATTACGACGAACTGCAAACGTCATTTAACGTCAATGATGAGTCAGATTTGAACCTCGATCAGAAATGAAGACAGTTCATTTGCCAACCGTTTTCGTGATGACGGAAACGCGCCGTTTTATTAAATTTCGCCAACCGTTTCGGTCGTAAAGTGATTCTGTGGTCTTGCTAAAACGTAAAGTCAGAGCTCTTAGCTTGAAGTAGGAAGAGTTATAAGTTTCGTCAATGAGGACCAACAGCTTTACTCTTACGCGGGAGTTCTAACATTTAAAACCCTATCCCAAAAATACCTTCTTTGATGACAATTTCATATAATTTGTATCCTTTTATCGAAACGAAAGCAAAAACTAAAAAGAAAAACATCGTAAACTTGACATTTTGGCATTTTTATCCCAAAACAGAGTACGTAAAATAAATATCAATTCTTTAACTACGTCAATGTGGACACACACACCACACACACACACACACACACACACACACACACACACACACATATATATATAAAGAAAGGTGTATTTATTTCCTCTTGCTCTGCAAATTTCCATAATGTTTTATGACTTTCCCTGACTTTATTCCTTTAAGGTTGGGCCATATTTTACGAGGTTATAAAAAACAGGTAAGCTGAAACAGAGCGTTATTTACATTCGGTCATGCAATCCCCGCTCTTTTATGGATTTTTTAATCCATGTGAGTATTGGCGGACAATATTACTTCGGAAATAAATAATATATTTATATACAAATGTATTAAATTATTGCTACACCTTGGTGTGTGTGTGTGTGTGTATATATATATATATATATATATATATAGAGAGAGAGAGAGAGAGAGAGAGAGAGAGACACGTATATATATATATAATATATATATATATAATAATATATATAATATATATACACACGTGTGTGTCATGTGTCTCTCCCAGATTGGATCTCTTTTCTGGAAGTATGAGACAAGAGGCGGATAAGATAAGTCTTGCAAATGAATGAAGAGATCTTTCCATATTCATTCCACGAGGAAAATTCCACAAAGGTCACGAGATAATTACATACAAAGATAAATTGCCTCCAAACACAGTGGGCCAATGCGTCCGCCAAGATCATTCCTATGTTCGAATGTTTACTAGAACTTTTGATGTTGGAATATTTCGCAACCTTTTGCAATTTGGTCGGCGAAGTTTTTCTCTCCAATATGGATTGTAACGATGGAATCTTTTCAGGGACACACATTTTTTTCTTTTTTTAATTTGTCTTTATTATTTACGTTCGTTTTTCTATATAAAAGGAATGTGGGAAATATATATATTATATTATATATATATTCTTGTACAGAGTTCCTGACAGCCGTGCGTAACTGGCTTATAAAGTCAGGATGAGAGTAGAAAGCAACTCTCTCCTACGTAAAATCTCCCAAATTAGGGGGTATGCGGCAAAGGAGTCGAACGCAGGTCGATCCTGAACAGTTGTTGGAAAACAAAAAGGTAATAAAACTAAAAATATATATATATATATATATATATATATATATATATATATATATATATATATATATATAATAGATATATATATATATATTAGTTACTTTGTAGCCAATTTCGTAACATCGCTTCTCATCGATCAGCGAAGTTAAGCAACATTGTGTCTGCGTTGTAGTTGGATGATGGGGGACCGTCCTCTGCGTGTAAATGATGCAGCGATCCGTGGTTTGGATCCCACGTAAAGCTGTAGATTCCCTCCGTCATACGCGACTTTAGATGTTACGAAGGAGGTTAAACAACCCCACTCAAACGAATTTTACTCTTACTCATGGTTAAATCCCATTATATTCATTTTGCATTCAATAATAAAAGCATTTAAAATAATAATAATAATAAATAATAATAATAATAATAATAATGATGTAATATTCTATGATCTTTTTCTGCTATATTTAAACTATGTCAATTTTGCGTTCCATGAATCCATATACACTTACGTAAATGATATTTAATTCTATTTACAATTTTACTATTAATTTTACTATTCAATAACATTTATCACGTGGTACAACAAATACATTATAACGATATTTGTAAAAGATTTTAGTAAATATTTTACAAAAACAAGGGGTGGAGGAGATTTTTGTAAATTTTATTATTTGAAAGAACAAAAATCTGGAACGAATATTTTAACCTTTGAAAATAGTAGACATTTTTATTACTATATATATATATATATATATATATATATATATATATATATATATATATAGAATGAACACAATAAACATAGATAAGGAGAAAGATAGTGTAAGACAGACTTCAAAGATTATAGAAATATTAAAAATTTATATATCTTTGAAATGCGAAAGAAAATCCAGTTTACTTCGAATATATATAAAATATATATATATTATATATATGTGTGTGTGTGTGTGTGTGTGCGTGTGTGTGTGTGTGTGTGTGTGTGTGTGTGTGTTCGAAATTATTTTCCATTGGTGAGAAAAGGATGAATTATAAGACGTTTAGTGCCAAACGTTTCGAAACATTTTTATTTTTCATTTTGATTGCCGATGAAACGACATAATTTAAAACAATGCACTGCGTTCAATTATAATTAATGACGACATAAAATGCAATTAAAAAATTCCTACCTACAGCAGTAAAGGTCGCAGTGACAGCAGTTAAAAATGGCACTGAAGTTGTTAACGTAAACGCCAAATATTTAAAAAGTAAATGCTCGCAAAATTGCAAAAGACACTCGAGCTGAAAACGTACGAGACAAAAATATAAACGAAAATGTTATATACAGTATATATTGTTCCCAAAAAGTGGCCACCGTTTTCACCGAGCCAACAAAACCACGCTTCCAATGCTAAGTAAAGGGAACAGACTTCAAATGAAAGCCTTTAATAATATTGTCCCTAAAATGAGAGATAGTTCATTTAAATGGGATGAGTTGTCTTTTCACAAATTCACGTTGAAGAACAGTTGTTAAAAAATTAAGTTCAGAATACGAATATTAAAAAAAATTTGCTAAATTCGTGTCACTGAATTGTCAAAGCGTAATTTTACGGTCAACTTTCGGATCACTCATCAATTCAGGGTAGGCCTAGATTAGGCTACTTGGTGCATTGTTATGGGTTGTAGAGGCCAAGGCTAAGCAGACTAACGAGTGAAGTATGCCTAGGTCTTGACAGTATTGCCGTGACGGCAATCAGTTTTGATTTGGCATCGAACGAAGGAAATTTGTTAATTCTGTTATTTTAAGCGAGTTGTTATGGCACATTTAACTGAAGACAAAATTGCTTCCAAACTTCTTCACGAGGAAAAGGCGTTTCGGTGCTAACAAAGTAGTAGAACGGAATTCTAATCAACATTGGTCTGTACGTCGTGTCACGTTTGATGGAAAATTTCGTGAAACAAGAACTCATGTACGTAAGCCGGGAGGTGAACGACTGCGTACAGTAAGGACCCCGACAAACATTGAATCTGTAAGTGAATTTATTTGCAGCCAAGAAGACAGTCTCGTTCAAGTTTGAGTGTACAGAGAACTGCTAATCGTACCAGTATTAGAAAGTTCAGTGCAACGAACTGCCAAAAAGACTTTGATCTAAAAATATTTAAGCATTTCCGAGTACATCCCATAACGAACAGTGCAAACTCCAAAGTAAAACGTGTACAATGTTGACGTCGAGTGCTTCACCATTTTAGATAAAATAACGACTTGGCTACCATTTGATTTATGGATGAAAATACTTTCACTATTGAACAACCTCGAAGTAGGCAGAACGATACCATATGCGCTCAAGTAAGAAAAAAACAAGATATTCCGAAAATCAGGCTCCTTCAAGAAAGAGAGCACTTCAATCAGTCTGTGATGGTTTCTGTTGGTACTTCTCGTTTCGGAAAAACTTTCATTGTTTTCGTCGATAAAGGTGTGAAAATTGATTACAAACATTACTGTGACAATATCTTGATTGAGATGTTGCCTGAAATTGAGAATTACGGTGAGAATTGTTTTTCAGCAAGACGGTACTCCATCTCATCGGTCTCGGCACACCATTGCATGCTTGCAAGAACTATGTCCGCGCCAGAAGATTGACCACCAAATAGTCCGGACTAAATCCAGTCAATTACTTCATATGGGAACGTTTAGTTGACAAAATTTACCGATGTCATTCAACTTCGAGAGCGCATTTTAACGGCATGGAACGAGTTCGATCAGGACAGTGAGCTACAAGGCTGCAATTGGTCAGTGACAATAAGGAACACTTGCTGCGTTAATGTTTTATTCAATTTGCTTTTGTTCACTGTAAACTTGTTTAATGTTCAGCTAAGTCTCTAATTACCCACCTTGTCAACTATATTTTTTAACAACTATTGTTCACGTTGCATTTGTAAAGAGACTACTCATCCAATTTAAATAAACTACCTCTTACTTAGGACAATACAAACGGTGTAATATAACTTAAGTTTAATTTAGTTATCCTTGGAAATTGTGGTTTTGTTGGTCCGGCAAAAAGAGTGGCCACTTTTTGGGGGGACAGTGTGTAGTGTGTGTGTGTGTATATATATATATATATATATATTATATATATATATATATATATATATATATATATATATATATAGTTCATTGTGAATATAAATTTATGCGATTTGAATAAACATAAAATTCATTGACAATAGCCATTCTTTGCATTATAAAATATTACATATTCATTTACAGCTACAAAAAAAAAGAAGTCCTTAAATACTGTACACGTATTCTTAAAAAAAAAAAGTAAAAGAAAAAAAATTAACCGTAAAGATTTCAGTCTTATCCGGAATATAAAGAATTTTCACAATATGTTCATTAAAAAGAGTATAAATGAGGGTATTGTGTTTCGCGAACAAAATATTTTCACTGTATATAGCGTTTTAATCGTGTGTGTGTGTGTGTGTATATATATATATATATATATATATATATAGCTTAAAAATTTAAAAACATTTATCGATTGCGCGTATATATAACACACACACGAGTGTGTGTATATAGTATGTAAGATTTTGAATACAGAAATTAATGTCCCCCCCCCCCCACACCATCTTTTTTTTTTTAAAGGCACGTTCCCTTTGCCTTTCATGCATGGGTTTGGGAATACTAAAAATCGTGTGTGTTCCTAACGTTGCATCTAGTTTAGCTTTTGTGGACATTGATCGTTTAATTGCCGCGTGAATAGGGTTACTCCTGTTGCTGGAGAGAGAGAGAGAGAGAGAGATAGAGAGAGAGAGAGAGAGTTACAAGGATAAGAGGAAGCCTCAAAGACCTTTCGGTCCACTCAGGGAGGTTCCTGTTATTCCTAGTGTATTTTTTAATTATTCTAGCAGTAGTAAAAAACTAGATAGAAAAACATAAGGCTCTCTCCCCCATCCTTCAATCTTCCCCGCCGGACGCGAGAGAGAGAGAGAGAATACATTTCCTACAAATAAATATAAAATTCCAAAACGGAACTTTTAGAAAAAGTTTGAATATATTTCCTTCACTACAGAAATAAAGCTATTATCCATATATATATACAGGGCGTCCCAAAAAAATTTATACACACTTTAACAGCTGATAGCTCAATTGATGTTTCTTTCTTTCCAAGTTAAACCCATTAGAATTAATAATGGCAGTCAGACTAAGCTTTGAACAAAGGAAATTCATTCTAAAATGCTACTGGAAGTGTGAAAACGCAGTTGAAGTGCAAAGACAGTTTAGGAGGGAGTTTCAAACAGATCCACCAACGCGACTTACCATCACTCGAATTAGAGATAAGTTTGAAGCCGATGGAACTGTTCAGAATGTCCACAAGAAGCGTTCCGGAAGACCACGGACATCGACAAGCCCCACAAAGCAAGAAAGAGTACTGGAAACGTATCACCAAAGTCCAAGAAAATCTGTGCGGCAAGCGAGTCGTGAGGTAGGAATTTCAGAATCGTCTGTCCAACGCATTTTGAAGCGCTGTCAATGGAAAAGTTACATTCCAAGATTAGTCCATGCTATTAATGAAGATGATCCGGACCGAAGAGTGGAGTATTGCGAGTGGTACTTGGCACGATGTGGATGTGGATTGGACGAAGGGGTTTCGTAGAATACCCTCCGCGTTCACCAGACCTCGCACCACTAGACTTTTTTTATGGGGATACTTAAAAGACAATGTCTACGCTATAAAACCTGCAACAGTCGCTGAATTGAGAGCAGCCATTGAACGAGAATGCACACAAATACCAAACGAAATGTTTCGTGATGTTTACGATTCCATTGCTTCGCGTTATCAGCAGTGCCTGGACCAGAACGGACGTCAGTTTGAAAACAGGCGTTGACAAAACAATTAAATAATGTCTGTAGATTCTATTACATTTTGAAAATGAAATGTATTTTAATAAACACTGCCTGCCTTATAATTATTTAAAGTGTGTATACATTTTTTTGGGACGCCCTATATATATATATATATATATATATATATATATATATATATATATATATATATATTATTCTATAGAATTCTAACTATCAAACTTTAGTGATTCTTTCTTTTTTCCAATTTTACGAGCACAGTTGTCGCAAAACTGTTAAAAACAAAAAGGAGAACATAAATATTTACCAAATGTCGTTTTTACATCCGCCAAAACAGTTGACGTAGATTCATAGCTTACAACTTAATCTGGAACGTGACCTTACGTAACCTGACCTGCCCTTACCTGTCCTGATGTTTTATACATATTTTTCCTTAACCATCCCATGCACAGTTATTGTTGTTGTTTTGTTGTTGTGTGAGGCTATACGCATTCGTATGCAAACTGTAGATGAACGAGGTCTTTTGAATATGACTCTGCGTCAAGTAAATACATTTCTATTTTTAACCCGAGTTAATTTAATTAATATTATCTAAAACCACGATTCCTTTCGAGGATTTTGATGTAGCGATGTATCGAACAAAATACAATCGGATGTTTGCCGATAATCCAGTCCAACTTGGTATCGGCAATCGAAAACTGGTAAAATCGGTGAGTTTGGCATTAATCTCCTTAACGAGTGGTATAAATTTGAACCTCCAAAAAACGTTATTTGACATTCAGATCGAACATTGTCACGTTTCGAAAGTGTTCTATTTTATATATTTACTGTATACAGGTTACGCGCAGTTTAGAGTTTAAATGAAAAACACAAGTACATTCAAACCTAACCTAACTTAGCATAACCTATAATTGGGCATAAACTAATCTAACCTAACCTAAATTAAGCAGCTCTACATATAAGGTTCAACCTTTGAACTTATACATATTTAGAGTTTTTTGGTGTTGTCTTTGTGCAAGACTTTATGCAGTTGAACTTTGCTCCTCTAACCCTATATATATATATATATATATATATATATAGTGTACTGGATGAGCCCCTCCCGAAACAGAATCCTGGCTACGCCTATATATATATATATATATATATATATATATATATATATATATATATATATATGGTAATATAATATATATATATATATATATATATATAATATATATATATATATATATATATATATATTAAAATATATTCCAAACCCATAAAATAAAATAAAAATAAACTAATAAGACCATAAAAACGCTAAAATGCCACTATAAAAACGGCCTAAAGCATATTTTACCTTATACTGTATCTGGAACACGATGTGGTGTGTGTGTGTGTGTGTGTGTGTGTGTGTGTGTGTGTGTGCGCGTAATAACATTGTGGGACGTCTCAATTAAAAGCATGCATTTCCAGTATAAAGAAAAAACATTTGAAATACAGTGATCGATAAGTCGTTAAGAGGTTAATTTTGTACACGGAACAGTTTGTACACCTCAATTAACAGCTTAAAAAGCATGCAAGCAAAATCTTCGATATAAGTTTAACATTATATCAAAATTATGTATACTATGAATAGATAGATGGATAGATAAATGGCTATGATTGTCCCCCTTATGATTTATAATAATGGTTGCAAAAAGAGACGAAGATAAATATGTAGTTGTTTGCAGATGACCTAAAAATTTGCAAAGTAAATCATTTCTGAGTAAAAAAAAATTCATAATTTCTTGTTTAAATGGCTGAAGGAAACAACACGAAGTTAAATTCCAACTTCTTACAGATGACAGGAATAAAGAATTACAACGGGGCTCCTCCAGGATTGGGGGGGGGGGGGGGTAAAAATCTACCTCAAATAACTTCTCAAGAACGTTTTCTGGTGTCTATTTCGCTCATTGATGATCTACACATTTTGCCATACTTTCAAAGAACAAAAGATAATGTCTTTTGTACATAAAAATGTTCTCTTCTACGTAAAAATTTCCGTTACAAAAAGTACCATTGTGAAAAAAGTAAATTTACTAAGGTAAGGAGGGTGGCTAGTCACCTCAGCCCCCCCCCTTGGAAGGCCCCCTGTTATTTGATAGGTTTTCAACCTCCTTCGCCATATCTAAGGTCGGATGATGGAGGAGACCTACAGCTTAACGTGGGATCAGAACCATGGATCGCTACATCATCTAGACGCAGAGGACACTCCCCCATCCAACTAACACAGGGATAAAATTAGTGAGAATCATACGGAGGAGCTTTATAGAAGAAAGCGTACATCCTGTTCAAATTATATATGGAAAAATTTTTATTTACCAGTAATCGAATATACTGCTCTGTATTAAAAAAAAAAAAAATGAAAACAGATCTCGCAGAGAAAACGAGATGTTGTATAGATAATGGAAGCTGCACAAAGAACTTTCATGTCTAAAATAACAAAAACAAATGATGAAAATGTCTGGTCCAGACTCGCATCTCGAAAAATGTATTCTCTTTTTGAGAGACGTTGTGAAAAATGCAAGATTTATGAATAGAAATAACATGAAAAACTCTACCTAATTGTAAGAGGACGAAGTGAAACATGTTGAAATGGTCGTAAGTAGGAGATTTCTACATCCTTTCTAATACAAGAACAAAGACAGAAAACTCTCATCTCGCATTCGAGGACAAAAGCTATTTAATATCCTCGGAAAGGATCGTAAAATCCTCAAAATACTAATTTAAAAGTACTCAGAAACTGACCTGACAATTCCTATATAAAATAAACCCCTCACTAGTGATGCAATGGCAGGTTGTAAGGGTAGGATATGAATAGAAAGTAACTCTCTCCGCCATCAAATTCCACAAATGAAGAAGGATGCTTCAGAAGGGTCAATCGCAAACTGAAAGTGCAAAAGCGAAATTATTAGTGTGTATATATATATATATATATATATATATATATATATATATATATATATATGGGGTGAATTTCACAATTAAACACGTGAAATGAATGAATGATGCAAATCCACAAGGAAGAAAAATTGTTCCAAGTCCTTTCGTGTATTCAGCAGTACGTCTCGTCAGAGAAAGTGTACTGCTGAATACACGAAAGGACTTGGAATAATTTTTTCTTTTTCCTTGTGGGTTTGCATTTTTTATATATATATATGGTGTGACAAAAAGATGATTCATCGCTGACAACATTGATGCCAGGTGGACAATGAGCGTAAGAAGATTAATCAGTGTTGTGTCAACACTGACTTTGAAAAACTGATTAAAATTATTAAATCAACGTCTGTTGAGGATTTATGTATTACTTGAAAAAAAATAATATATTTCTATATATATATATATATATATATATATATATATACACACACAGGGTGTTTGAAAACTTTCTGTACAAATTGTAATGGGGGATAGGCAACACCAAGACAAACCCTTTTCGTCTATAAGTGTATGTCCGCTGACGTCACCATTCGGCGCGAGAGGGCGCCGCTGCAATTGGCTAAAAGGTGAAGTGGGCTAGACTCGCGCTTGCCGCGGGCATTCTTAAATCGGACGTAGTACGCGTAACATGGAGCGCTTCACGACTGCTGAGATGGCTGACATGCATATGGTGTATGGGGCTGCCAATGGAAACGGAAGAGCTGCTGTGAGGTTGTACCGACAGCGCTTCCCAAACAGACGTGTGCCAAACCACCAAACGTTTGCGCATTTGCATCGGCGACTGCGAGAAACTGGAACATTCCATGCGAACATGCATGACACTGGTCAGGAGAGAAACGTGCGCACTCCTGACCTGGAAGAAGAAATCCTACGGCGATTTGAGGACAATCCAAGCGCAAGCACGCGAGGTGTTGCACGTATCCTCGGTGTGAACCACGACCTGGTCTGGAGAGTGTTGCACGAGCAGCGTTACATCCGTTTCATCGTCAAAGAGTCCAGGCATTACAACCTCGGGATTACCCTCTTCGTGTGGAATTCGCACGCTGGTTTCTGCAGCAGACAGCGGTGCAGCCTAATTTTCCGGCTTATGTGCTGTTCTCAGATGAGGCCTGTTTCACACGTGAGGGTGTGTTTAACATGCACAATTCTCACGTGTGGGCGCACGCAAATCCACATGCTACACGGGTGCATGCTCATCAAGAACGGTTCGCCGTCAATGTTTGGGCGGGTTCGTCCATGGCAAGTTGATTGGGCCGTACCTGCTGCCTGCCCGACTCGACGTCAGGAGTGCGCACGTTTCTCTCCCGACCAGTGTCATGCATGTTTGCATGGAATGTTCCAGTTTCTCGCAGTCGCCGATGCAAATGCGCAAACGTTTGGTGGTTTGGCACACGTCTGTTTGGGAAGCGCTGTCGGTACAACCTCACAGCAGCTCTTCCGTTTCCATTGGCAGCCCCATACACCATATGCATGTCAGCCATCTCAGCAGTCGTGAAGCGCTCCATGTTACGCGTACTACGTCCGATTTAAGAATGCCCGCGGCAAGCGCGAGTCTAGCCCACTTCACCTTTTAGCCAATTGCAGCGGCGCCCTCTCGCGCCGAATGGTGACGTCAGCGGACATACACTTATAGAAGAAAAGGGTTTGTCTTGGTGTTGCCTATCCCCCATTACAATTTGTACAGAAAGTTTTCAAACACCCTGTATATATATATATATATATATATATATATATATATATATTAGAGAGAGAGAGAGAGAGAGAGAGAGAGAGAGTGTGTGTGTGTGTGTGTGTGTGTGTGTGTGTGTGTGTGTGTGTCCCAAAAGTTACGGAGGCCTAATTTACAAAATTAACAACTTCTGAAAAGACTGTGTTATAGCCCTTACAGTATTTTAAAGCATGAATTTTTCTCTTTCGTTTAATATACAGGACATTTCACTACACTCTTGATACCTCTCTTATATTCGCGAATAATCACTAGGGAGCGCTAAAAATAGTGAGAAAGAAGGGCAGGTAATATGGAATCATGCTTGCTACCACAGAACTCATACTTTTGTGAATGCTTCCCAATTAATATGTCATCCCTGTTGACAGAATGGAATCATGGAAATGGCGCAGTATTGCCATATAATTGACTTAATTCTAATTCTAATTAAGTTCCACAACATCTCAAACTTTTTAGATTAGCCTAACCTAACTAGATGTTAAAAATTACAACTTAATTTGCGTCAACATTATGCATATATGATGAATGTCAGTTTTGCGCATTCTTTATACAGGATTCACCTTATGCGTATGTATCTTATGCAAGCATAGGCCAGAGCCGCTAGACCTTATACTGTATATCGGGTGACTGTATTCCGTTTATATATATATATATATATATATATAATATCAGGGTTGGGTCAATTAAGTTAATTAACTTAACTTTTTGGCCGATTAACCAATTAAGTTAATTAATTTAACTTTAGTTAAATTTTTTAAAAAGTTTAACGTAACTTAATTGAAATATCTCCAAATTAATTGATTAACTTCAATTACACTGGTCAACAAAGATTTTTCATCAGAGTAAAATTTGTGGTGGCTGGATAGCATTTTTTACGCTGATTCCAAAACTGCATTTAGATTTTTTCTAGCACGTATAGTTTTCAAGATGAAGGCATATATATAACTACACAGATTTAACCATTTTAAATAGGCAAAATACTAATATTTCAACATTTGATTGTGTTTATTTTATTGTTTTTTTTAGTTTATTCATCTTATTTATTTCAATTATCTTAATTATACATCTTATGTATTTCAGGTGTGAGCTTTTACGTCTAGCAGCATTGTGATTCAGGCAACAACGCCGTGCTTTGTGTGTCAAAAGATCAGTCCAGTCCAAGAACTTGTTGTGTCAAGTTGGTGTACATTTTTTTTGAATTTATAGTTTGCTCAGGTCAGTCAACATGCCTCGACAATGTAAGAATGACCCCGACAAGTTCTGTTTCGTATGCGGCCAGTTGACAACTAAAACACAGCGACGAAGTATTACAACCGACATTAAGAAAATATACAAGCTATACTTTGGTTGCCATCTAGGTGACCAAGATAAACCATGGGCGCCACATCAAATCTGTTCTGGCTGTTCAAATGGATTACGTGATTGGCTTAACAAAAAGAAAGCTTCAATGCCATTTGCCATACCCATGATATGGAGGGAGCCGAGAGATCATCATGAAGACTGTTATTTTTGTAGTGTGAACTTAATGGGGTTTTCTGCCAAGAACAAACACCAGATTGTATATCCAAACTTGGATTCAGCACGTAGACCAGTAAAACATGATGAAACATTGCCGATTCCAATTCCCCCAAGTGATAGGCTAGATTCTATCATAGATGACATGGAAAGTGATGAAGGTGCAACTGGCGTTTCCGGACCATCTACAGAACCAGAGTACACTTTTGAAGGTAGACATTTAGAGCCTAAAAAGTTAACCCAAGGACAGTTGAATGATCTTGTTAGAGACTTATCGCTGTCTAAAGAGAAATCAGAGCTTCTCGCCTCAAGACTAAAGGAGAACAATTTACTTGAGAACAATGTTCGTATTAGTTACTACCGAAAGCGGAATTTTGAATTAACAGCATTCTTTTCAGTAGACGGTCCTCTCTGTTATTGCCATGACATCAATGGACTATTTACAGCCATATCTCAGACGTATGTGGCATCTGAGTGGCGCCTCTTTATTGATTCGTCGCAGAGAAGCCTGAAAGCAGTTCTTTTGCATAATGGTAATATAATGCCATCCATCCCCATTGCCCATTCCGTCCATCTAAAAGAGACATATGACAATATGGATATACTACTTAAGGCAATCAAATACGACAGTCATCAATGGAATGTTTGTGGAGATCTAAAAGTTATAGGAATGCTTATGGGTATGCAGTCAGGATTCACAAAATTTTGTTGTTTCCTTTGCCTGTGGGACAGTCGCGCCACTATAGAACATTACACCAAAGGTGACTGGCCACTTAGGTATACATATGTCCCAGGGATAAGCAATGTCCAGTCTGTCCCTTTAGTGGATCCCCAAAAGATCTATCTGCCACCTCTTCACATTAAACTTGGTTTAATGAAGAATTTTGTTAAAGCAATGGGTAAAGTCAATTCTGAAGGGTTCCAATACCTTTCAAGGAAATTTCCGAAGGTTACTGCAGCAAAATTGAAGGAAGGAATTTTTGTTGGGCCACAAATAAGGGAGGTTTTGAATGACACTGAATTTGAAAAAGTTCTAAGTCCGCTGGAATTGAAGGCTTGGCTGGCGTTCAAATGGATATGTGAAAACTTTCTTGGAAGCAACAAGTCACCTGCGTATAAGGATGGAGTCAAGAACCTCCTTGATGCCTTCAAAGAAATGGAGTGTCGAATGTCGTTAAAAATTCACTTCCTGCATTCCCACTTAGATTTCTTTCCTGAAAACCTTGGTGCAGTGAGTGACGAGCAAGGAGAGCGCTTCCATCAAGATATTCAGATGATGGAGAAGCGCTACCAAGGATATTGGAATGAAAGCATGATGGCGGACCATTGTTGGATGCTGTATCGTGACAATCCAGGCCAAATTTACAAAAGGAAATCACACTCACAGCGCTTTTAATAAAATAATGTATATATTCTTTATTTATAAGTACATTGAATAAGGTATATGATGTATTTGTTGTTTAGCATTCCTAAGTGTGATCTATACATCCATAAATTTTCTTATAGCAATATCAAAAACTTAAAAATATCAAAACCAGTGTATCTATATAACTATACATGCTAGAAACAAAATAAAACCAGATTCGGAATCAGCGCGAAAAATGCATTAAGAAAAGTGTGATCATGTTTGTGATGAGAAAAACAAGTTTCATTTTGTTGGCCAGTGTTACTTTTCAATTAATTTTCTTATAAAAATGCTGTTTTTATCTTTCTGAGTGAAATGTAATAGGCTAAGAGATGAAAAGTTTGAGAACCTCATCTTCTGTAAAGTTAACAAGGATGTTTAATTTGTAAGTGAAGCATATATTTTGTGTCTAATTTGACTATTGTTGGTAAGGAATCTGAATTATGTTCAGTGTCAATAGTGCACAATATGAAACATACAGTTTAGAAAACAATTTGTTATTAAGTTCATTTTGCCTTCATTTTTACAATTATACGCCTAAAAATTGAGATTTCTGGAGAAAAGTTGAGTTGAGACCATAAACAAATTTAGGTACTTTCCTGTTATCCCGGACCACAGACTTTTTGCCAGTTGACCAGACTTCAATTTTGACACGGAATATTTTTGTTAAAACTAACGAAAATACCACGACTTAACCTAACCAATTATTAAGGGCGTACAGTTTACCTAATCGGGCATTCAATTAACCTAATTAGTTGGTAAGGTTAGGTTAAGTCGTGATATTTTCGTTAGTTTTAACGAAAATATTCTGTCAAAATTGAAGTCTGGCAACTGGCAAAAAGTCTGGGGTCCGGGATAACAGGAAAGTACCCAAATTTAATTTATTTATAAGAAACAGAAAAACAATAAAAGCTTATAGGAAAAATTATCCTTATGTCTTGCTCTGTATAATATGCAAAAAAAATACATACAAATTATCAGACATTGACAACCACACATACAAGGTGGTCCCACATAATTACAGGTTAATTATTACCTTCATTAGTTATGGAAAATGATGAGTCTACAGACTACTTCTAAGAAAGAAAAAGTTAATTGATTAACTTTCAAAATTAACCAAACTAGTTAATTTTTAAAATTTGCATTAACTTAATTGGTAAGAATCTCAAATTAAATTAACTAGTTAATTTTGGAAGTTAATCGACCCAACCCTGATATATATATAATTATTATATATATATATATATATATATTAACTTTTCTACGTGAAGGTCAAAATATGATAATAAAACCCCACTCTAATAGACAGAGTTTATTTCCACGACAGTTTCGATGCCCACTGGCATCCTCTTCGGATGGCTACAGAAAAACGAATGAACCCAAAACAAGAGAGAAAAACAGTCCAGGGACCATTAAGAAATTCGCACCTAGGTTAGATCCCGTTCACCCGACACCGGAAGGGCATTTTTTTTATTATTATTATTATTAAAGGGACCCGCTTATAAGTGCATTCGCACAAATTTAAAACTATCTTCTTGTTCAATACATACAGATTCTATTATTTTATTTTTTTACATAATTATTACATTTATTATTACATTTATTACATTTAATATTGCATTATTATTTATTACAGAAATTATAAATTTATTATTACATTGATAATTACATTGTTGTTTATTATACAGAAATTATAAACCGAAAAACGAATGAAAAGGCGAGGAGGAAACAATCCAGAGACCATTAAGAAATTCGCACCTAGGTTAGAGCCCGTTTCCCCGACACCAAGAGGGTATTTTATTAAAGGGTCCCGCTTATAAGTACATTCGCACAAATTAAAACCATCTTCTTGTTCTATACATACAGATTCTATTATTTTGACATAATTACTGCATTTATTATTGCATTTACGTTTTTTAACATTTATTATTATTACCTTTACCAAGAATAACGTTAGGAATAACGTTGCAAAACAGGAACAAGCCTGTGTCTACAGCATTCCCTGTAAAAGTTGTGATTTAGTATACGTAGGAGAGACTGGAAAAAATATTGAAACCCGTATTAAAGAACACAAATATGCCTTCAGAAGTTGTAATACTAATAATGCAATTTTTTATCACGCCAGCCAAAATGATCATGCTAAGATAGGGAATGAAGTAAGTTACTTTTCTAAATGCAATAATTATGTCAAACGAAAAATAATAGAATCTGTATGGATAGAACAAGTGGATAATTTTAATTTATGCGAAGGTACTTATAAGCTGGACCCTCTAATGAGATTCTTGGTCAAAAAAATCCCTTACGGTGTCGGGTGAACGGGATCTAACCTAAGTGTGAATTTCTTAAAGGTCTCTGGATTGTTTCCTTACTCGCTTTTGGTTCATTCGTTTTTTCGGTAAAATGTAAATGGAATAATAAACGTAAATGTAAATGTAATAATGGAAGTAATAAATGTGGAAATAAATGTAAATGCAATAAATGTAATAACAAAGGTAATAAAATAAATGTAATAATAAGTGTAAAGGTAATAATAATAAATGTTAAAAAACGTAAATGAAATAATAAATGCAGTAATTATGTCAAATAATAGAATCTGTATGTATAGAACAAGAAGATGGTTTTAATTTGTGCGAATGTACTTATAAGCGGGACCCTTTATAAAATACCCTCTTGGTGTCGGGGGAACGGGCTCTAACCTACGTGCGAATTCTTAATGGTCTCTGGATTGTTTCCTTCTCGCCTTTTCATTCGTTTTTCGGCTTATAATTTCTGTATAATAAACAACAATGTAATTATCACTGTAAGAATAAATTTATAATTTCTGTAATAAATAATAATGCAATATTAAATGTAATAAATGTAATAATTATGTAAAAAATAAAATAATAGAATCTGTATGTATTGAACAAGAAGATAGTTTTAAATTCGTGCGAATGTACTTATAAGCGGGTCCCTTTAATAATAATAATAAAAAAAAAATGCCCTTCCGGTGTCGGGTGAACGGGATCTAACCTGGTGCGAATTCCTTAATGGTCCCTGGACTGTTTTTCCCTCTTGTTTTTGGTTCATTCGTTTTTCTGTAGCCATCCGAAGAGGATGCCAGTGGGCATCGAAACTATTGTGGAAATAAACTCTGTCTATTAGAGTGGGTTTTTATTATCATAAAATTACCTAGTAAATGTTTAGGATCACCTGAAGATGAGGGCCCCCAGCCTTCTTTAGTTAGCTTTATAAGGCTAACTAACGAAAATATCACGACCTAACCTAACCAATCGTGAAGGGCGTACAGTTGACCTAACGATTGGTTAGGTTGTGATATTTTTGTTAGTTAGCCTTATAAGGCTAACTAGAGAAGGCTGGGGGCCCTGATCTTCAGGTGATCCAGTGTTTATATTGACGCAATATCTTAACAAAAATTATGCGATATTTAACAATTTCATTTAAAAAACAGGAAGAGTAAGAAAAGCAACAATAATTGTTTATTTTAGATGTTCAAAGTATCTTCCCTCAACTCGAACACATTGTTCGCAACGTCCAACTACTGATCGACAGACATAAAAGTTTACTAGGCAATGTTAGAACTCTCTCTCTCTATATATATATATATATATATATATATATAAGTTAATTTGCTTAATATCTTTTTCTTTATTTCGGAATCAAATAATTTGGCCACAATACTTATTTCTCGTAACTCTGACAACTAAAAACGATGGAAAACACGAAAGGATTATTTCATTCATTTGCCTTTCCAATAATTGTGAGACATCGCGTAAGATGTCAATCCAATATGTAAAATTTCCTTTATTAAGATAACTTAAACAAAGCATTTTAATCAGTTTTAGCGAGTGCTTAATAAGTTCAACAGAATTACATGCTGAAAACGCTTAATACATTTAGTTTCGCAGAAGAAAAAAAAGCCTAGGCTTTAAGCGACTGTGAAAAAGTGAAAATATGCATGTCATGATATTTTGTTTTGTTAGGCCAATCCCGAAGTATATTTGTTCACAGAGATATAAACTCTATATGAAGAGGTAAGTGCTAAGTCTAGAAAATTATGTAGGCTTCGTACTAGCTTACAAAGACTAAGGCCTACATATTTATAGGTCCAGCCTAGATCCTATACTTACAGGTTTAAATACTCTGTAGGCTAGGGCTTCTTGAGTAGCTTAGGCCTCAAGCCATCGTAAAAAATGAAAATATGCATGTCATGATATTGTACTTCGTTTTCTGATGCCAACCCAAGTCTATTTAATTGGTGGAGATTTGAACTCTGTGTAACGAGGTAAATAACAAATCTAGAAAATTATGTAGTCCTAGTACTAATTTACAAAGACTGGTGCTTGTATATTTATAGGCCCAGCCTAGACCCCATATATATAGGCTTTTCTATTCTGTAGGCTACAGTTACTCCTTGAGTTAGTCAGGTGGAAGCTTTATTCATATTTTATATAGAGGCTACCCATACAATACATACTCAAAACAATCATGCATTCTTGCACTTACCTTCTTAGTACGCAGCCATATGTTGAATCCTTCACTTCCCCACCTCTCTGTGTAAAATACTCCAGTCCTTCGGACTGTCTGCCATTTCTTCCCATTCCAATACATAAGCTGAACGTCCCCTCCTTGACACCCGTTTTTGTGTATTAATAATAATCTATACTACCGTGTGACCACAAAAATTGTCCCTGTTTTTAATCACTTATTACTCAGTCATTATTGCAGCTTCACAAATGAAATAAAAAGTTTTCGAAAGAGAACATTTTAAAGTTTTATTTAATTTTTTCGATATCCTGGATACGAAATCAGTACTTATAAAAAAATGACAGTTTTATCCACCACAATCATGGGTTATTTGTCGCGTGACCACAAAAATTGTCCCTGTTTTTAATCGCTTATTACTCAGTCATTATTGCAGCTTCACAAATGAAATAAAAAGTTTTCGAAAAAGAATATTTAAAAGTTTTATTTAATTTTTTCGATATCCTGGATACGAAATCAGTACTTATAAAAAAATGATAGTTTTATCCACCACAATCATGGGTTATTTGTCGGACATGCAACGTGTTTTCATCGCAGAAGAGATGATCAAACATGGCTCGGTAGTTGCCACCCAACGGTCTTTCAGACGACAATACGGTCAGCAAAGGACCATAGATCCTAAAACGATTCGCAGGATTTTCGCAAAATGGAAACATCACGGCTCAATCAAGAACATGCATAAAGGCAACTCTGGGCGCAGCAAAGGTGTGCGAACCGCTGAAAACATTGATTCAGTCGCAAATCAGCTTGAAACGGACAAGAAGAAATCTGTGAGACGACTATCAGCTGTGACAGGAATCAAACGGGAGAGCATTCGGAAAATAATCACGTTGGATTTGAGAATGAAGTCATTCAAAATTATGTGTTTGCAACAGCTTAGCGAACAAGACTACCAGCGTCGTTCGATGTTTTGTGAACGCATTGAAACAATAATTGAACAAAACCAGATAAGATTAAGTGACATAATATTCAGTGATGAATGCCACAGCTATCTCAATGGGTTCATCAACAGACAGAATTACCGGTGTTGGTCACAAAACAAGCCAAATATACACTTGGAGAAACCTCTGCATTCACCAAAAGTTACTGTCTGGTGTGGTTTGAGTAGCAGCAAGGTTTATGGTCCTTACTTTTTTGAGGACCCAGAGACAAGGAGACCGCTTTCAGTAACTTCAGAAAGATATGTAGAAATGCTGAACACTGTTTTTGAACAAGAAAACTGCAGTAACAAGGTTTCAGCAAGACGGAGCAACAGCCCACACAACTAGGCAATCACTGGAATGTTTAACAAGATTTTTTGAACAAAGATTCATTTCTCATCGCTCGCAGTTTCCCTGGCCCGCAAGATCTCCCGATCTATCACCTATGGACTTTTTTCTCTGGGGATTTGTCAAGGACAAAGTATTCAGGCAAGAGCCATCCTCTATCGAAGAATTAAAGCAAGCGGTGGTAGAGAGTGTACAGTCCATTGAATGCAGCGTTTTGGAAAATGTAATAAATAACTTCCTTTCCCGTTGTGTGAAATGTAAGAATGTCCAGGGACGTCACTTTGAACACATGTAGAATAAATTAAAACTTTAAAATGTTCTCTTTCGAATGCTTTTTATTTCATTTGTGAAGCTGCAATAATGACTGAGTAATAAGCGATTAAAAACAGGGACAATTTTTGTGGTCACACGGTATAATAAGAGAGCTGTCCGTCTGTCTGTCCGTCTGTCTGTCCGTCCGTCACACTTTCAGAAATTGTTAGAAAAAATTGTGAGAAAAAAAATTCAGAAATTGTATTACGGGCGGCAATGTGAAGCTCAAGATTTTCATGACTGTGTTCTTTTCTGTAGTTTAGCAATGGGGGAAGGGTGAGGGTGGGGGGAAGGGTGGGAGTTGGGGGAAGGGTTGGGGTGGGCGGAAGGGTGGGGGTGGGTGTAATGGGGATGGGTGTGGTAATGGGGAGGGGTGGGGGTAATGGGGGAGGGGGTTAGCCCCCAAGTTGTATGAATGGGGGTGAGGAGGTTTTGGGAGATACCAGATTCAGAAATGTTGACACAATGTGAAGCTCAAAATTTTCACGGCTGGGTTCTTTTTTTGTAGTTTAGCCTGTCTAACCGTCAGCGAAGTGACGGGAACTGTACTAGTTTAATATAATTTTATGAGTATATAGGGTTGCCAGATGTCCCAGTTTTCGGCCTCTTGTCCCGGCGTCCCAAAAAGACCTTTCGGGACCATTGAATGTCCCGGTTTCACAAAAAAGAAAATCACATAAAAAAGAATATTGTCAAGACGGATTTTATGATATCGAGCAAAGTTACACGATTGCTTATTTTTAAATATAGGCAAGGTAATATATACACATTTGATCAATTGCCTCAATGATCAACTCGTTTTGAAACAAAGCAGAAAACGATGCTTGCCATTTAGTCAACTAAAAAAACGCATTGCCCAAAATAGTCGACGTAATTATCAAAGGCACAATCAGCAAATATGTATCATAAATATTCACTGCCTAAACAAATGCTTCTATTGTACTTTCAGGAACTATATTTTTATTACAACTATAATGTATATTTTTTCATTATACACACACACACACACACACACACACACACACACACACACAGGGTGTTTCAGGAGGAAAGGTCAATACTTCGGGAGGTGATAGTATCGGTCATTGTGAGAAAAAAAGTTCATATGAACATGTGTCTAATTCTGAATGATTACGGAGATAGAGCTGTTTGAATCTACAAATACAAAAGCATTGTTAATGGTAATCAAGAAAGAGAAACCAATTACTGTTTCTAACATTTAATGTTTAAACATTGGCATTTTGAATGGTATCAGATACAGAAATGACAAATTTGTTACAGTTTACAATACATTTTCAAAAATCCCACCGTCAACCTGAATGCACTTTGCAACTCGTGTGCAAAGATCGTGTGTTGTAGGGTGTACCATTTTTGGGTCATTTTCAAAAAGTCAAGGTCCAGAAGTCTAATGTTGTGCCAAATGATGTCCTAAACACGAATTTAACAAGCATTTTCTAATCCAACAAATTTTGAATCCCCCCCACCCCCCTTGAAATTTTGCCCATCCCCTTTTCCTAAAAACCCCATATATCTAAAACACTATCAACTTTATCGAAAAATGTTATAGAATAAAAATGATTTAGAATCAAACGTTCTATTAGAAAAGTTCATTAAGATAGAAATGTACGTAATTTTGAAAATTTTCATTTTCTTTTGTCCAAGAGCACCTTATTGTATTAATATAAAATAAGGTGCTTAAGTTACATTATTTATGAGTATATTGTGAGTATAATCCAAATTTAAAAATCCTTTTTTACATTGAATTTTAATAAACAAGCATTGTTTTTACTCTTATTTTCTTTTCAGACTGCTTTATTTGAAAAATAAATAAAAAATGAGTCAAACAGCTACAAAACAGCATGACTTTATTCTTGGTCGCTTGCAGGCTGATATTATGAGTTCATCTAAAATTGTTTTACCATCCAATAAAGATGTTCTAAGCCATTTTATTTATTTACGGAGAATGCAGTATAAGGGTCCAAAAGTTACAAAAGATTCTACTGTTAATGAAGTTCTACAGAAGCTACTAATAATATGGCAAAAAGCATGCATTCCTACTATAGATATTAGTAAAAACCCTAAAGGCAGGAAGATGCTGTTAAATCTAGAAGAAATGCATAATAATTTAATCAAGCACAAAAAAAGAGCAAGCTTTGAAAATGAACTCTCTAATTTCATGAAAATTATGGATTCCCTTTTTGACATCTCTTCTCAAAATGCCGTTGAATTAATCCAAAAAGACCGCATGAGAACTGAGCCTCAGAAAGCATATGATATTTCATTCTTAGAAGATCAAAGAACAAAACGAGAAACATGTTTAGGTTTGCTAGATGCAGATTATGCATCAAAAGTACAGCGCAAGTACATTAGATTAGAGAAAGAGAAGAAACGCAAAGAGAAACATAAATCAGTGAAGCAAGTGAGTGCTACAGCCAGAACATCAGAGACCCTTCTTTCTAGCACGACCAGTTCTGAGACAGACAGCTATGAAGAGTTTCCGACAGAACCTACAGCAGGACCTTCAAATGCTTCCAGCCCCAAAAATATTCTTGCCTCGCCATTGGTTTCCTCCACTGCAGACAGACTTAATCTCTCTATTGGACAACGGACTGTTTTTGCTGCTGCAGTAGTCATTAGGTGTGGCAAGGATATTGAAAAACTGTCTCTCTCCAGGACCACATCTGCAAGAGCCGCTCGAAAGACAAGAAAACGAAAATATGAAACTTGCATCAAGGATTTTACTCCTCCTGATCACTGCCTAGTACATTGGGATAGCAAGCTGCTTACTAAATCATGTTCAGAACAAGAAGACCGCCTTGCAATACTTGTTACTGGATACCCAAATGTAGAAAAACTTGTATCAGTTTCTATAATAGATGATTCCACTGGATTGTCTCAAGCCACTTCTGTATTTCAAAGTATTGAAAAATGGAACTTGAAGCAAAATGTCTTTGGAGTATCATTTGATACCACTGCATCCAATTCAGGATGGATGAAAGGTTCCTGTAAGTTACTTGAAGAACTTTTGCAAAAGAAATTGATTTGGTTAGCATGCCGCCATCATGTGGCTGAAAGAGTTTTGTGTGCTGTGTATGAAACCATTTTTGGCCCAAGTAAATCTCCTGAGTTTGAGTTATTCAAAGAATTTCGCGAGTCTAAATGGAAGAAAATTAATACGAAATCTACATACAATGTTCTTGATGTTAAATCAAGGTATCAAAGAGGCCTAAAGGAAGAATGTGTAGAATTTATGACCCAATGTTTAAGAAAATCTGACTGCTTTCCACGTGATGACTATAAGGAAGTTGCTGAAACAACTTTAATACTTTTAGGAGAGGTTTCCAGAGAAAACAGTCATTGGCGGAAACCTGGTGCAATGCACCGTGCCAGGTGGATGGCAATGATTTTGTATAAAAATAAAATGTATGCTTTTGCCCACCAAGCATCATATGATGAATCATTGATTAAGAAATTAAAGAGAATGTGTCTATTTAATGCATTAATTTATGGAAAATACTGGCTTTTATGTTCTAATTCACTAGATAGTCCAGCTAATGATCTGAAGTTTTATCATGATTTAGTGAATTACAAGAAGGAAGATAGGGAAGTTGCAAATGCTGCTTTGAAATCTTTTGCCAATCATTACTGGTATTTGACGGAGGAAGTGGTCCCTTTGAGTTTCTTTGGATCGCTAAGTAATGATGAAAAAGATAAGATCGCAAAATCCTTAAACAAATATCCAGTTCCAGAAAATTATGTATGTGGGCAACCTGTTTTCCCCATTTTAAAGGAAGACACAAAGCTTCATCAGCTAGTAGGTCCAATTTCATGGCATTTATTTCAATGCTGTGGGTCAAAACCAGACTCATGGATAAAGAAACCAGCATCAACATGGGAAGAGGTCGATGACTACAACAAACTAAAAAACATTCTTTCATCTATTAGAGTAGTCAATGATACCGCTGAAAGAGGAATCAAGCTGGTTCAAGACTTTCATGACAAATGTCAAAATGAAGAAGAATTTCAAGGTCTTTTGCAAATTGTGGAAGAGAATAGAAGACTAATTCCTGATCCTAGTAAAGAGACTCTTAAAAGAATGAAACTCAGTAAAGAATAGTTCATTAACAGATAGATTAGGTATTTTTATTTGCAGAGATTGTTTTAATTTAGAAGAGGCTGATTTTTTTTTGTTATTAAATATACCATAAATTGTCTTTTCTTATTTTTATGTTTAAAAAGCTCTTATATCAATGATTTCTAATTAGGAAACTTGTTTCTTTTTATTTTTTTGAGGAAAGTGTTGAATGGGAAAAAAAACGATGGGACCTCACAACTATAGATAAAGTGTTAATTTTTAGCTTTATTTTATATATATATAGTTTTGAGGTTGTCCTCACTTTGTATAGGCTAGTTATAATAAAAGCTAATTATGATTTGCATTATAACTAGCAAATACAAAGCCCATCGCCGCGAGGCTGCATTGGGGTGATGCTTCAAAGGTGGCGGTAACACCTTATTTAAGAAGAAGGCACTGCAAGCAAAAAAATTTTTAATTTAAATTTTTAAAAAATAAATGAAAATTTTCAAAATTAGGTAAATTTCTATTTTGATGAACTTTTCTAATAGAACTTTTGATTCTAAATCATTTTTATTCTATAACATTTTTCGATAAAGTTGATAGTGTTTGAGATATATGGGGTTTTTAGGAAAAGGGGATGCGCAAAATTTCAAGGGGGGGTGGGGGGGATTCAAAATTTGTCGGATTAGAAAATGCCTGTAAAATTCGTGTTTAGGACATCATTTGGCACAACATTAGACTCCTGGACCTTGACTTTTTGAAAATGACCCAAAAATGGTACACCCTAGTGTGTTGTTCGTCTGAGATGACCTTGACGTTCCTTATGCGGGCAGCAGCATCCAAAATGCGCGCGAGCAATTCGTCTCTGTATCCACCTTTCTTTTGTAAACTTGACTTTTCATCCACCACAAACAATAATCTAACGGAGAGAGGTCTGGAGACCTTGGTGGCCATTGAATGGGACCACCGCGGCCGATCCATCGACCAGGGAAAGTTTGATTTCGGTATTGCATTACCAGACGGGTAGAATGTGGAGGAGCTCCGTCATGCTGAAAGTACATACCAGCGCGTGTAGCCAAAGGAACATCCTCCAATAGTCCTGGCAATTCATTTTGCAGAAATTCTAGGTAACTTTGTCCTGTAAGACGATTCTCTAAAGTAACAGGGCCAATCAACTGATCATCGATGATACCGCACCACACTTTGGCGGAGAAGCGATGTTGAAAATTTGTTTCCACAGTGGCATTTGGATTTTCGTCTGACCACCGATGAGAGTTACGAGTGTTATTGATACCGTCACGGGTGAAAGTAGCTTCATCGGTGAACAGTATTAATCGAAGCAATCGGCGATTATCATTTACCCAGTGACAAAATTCCAGTCGCATGGCAGCGTCTCCTGGTTGAAGGTGTTGTACACGCTGTACATGACATGGATGCAAGCCTTCCTCA
Organism: Bathynomus jamesi; assembly: GCA_023014485.1. Classification (NCBI taxonomy): domain Eukaryota; kingdom Metazoa; phylum Arthropoda; class Malacostraca; order Isopoda; family Cirolanidae; genus Bathynomus; species Bathynomus jamesi. Next base: position 414,175 of record JAJOZX010004156.1, read on the forward strand.
CGTAATGTTCGCCATACTTTTGTGTGTGGTACACCGAGACGTAGAAATTCTTCGTGAGCTAGTAGTAGGACTACGCTCTACCAACTGAAGAATGTTTTCCACTTCATCCACATCTTGTTGACCTTCACGTTCAGATGAAACATGAGCGCTGGGAAGTGTACCAATCTCACGCAATGTGTTGAAAACCCCGGGAAACACTCTTCGATCCGGAATTCTGCGGTTCGGAAACCGTCGACGGTATTCTGCAACAGCAGCTGTTGCACTTCCATCGCAAAAACCGTAGACATACACCATATCTCCATATTCGGCATGTGTGAATGTGTGTGGCATTCTTAACGCTGCTTCAAACACCAAACAATGTCACTCACAACAGTCAGCTGTCGATTGGCTTATGTTACATGCTTACATGGTTCAAGGTTATAGGGGAGGGAAGGGAGAGGAAGAGCTGCGCGCGCATCAGATTCAAACAGCTCTATCTCCGTAACCATTCAGAATTAGACACATGTTCATATGAACTTTTTTTCTCACAATGACCGATATTATCACCTCCCGAAGTATTGACCTTTCCTCCTGAAACACCCTGTATATATATATCAGACATGGGGTAATAGCGATAGACTATTACAGGATTTTTCAAGTAATAGTAATATATCACAATTTTTTGGCTGTAATAGTAATAGTACTTAATAGAAGGCAAAGTAATAGATAATAGTCTATTACTTTTCTATTACAGTGGCAACGGACATTGTGTAAACAAAGAAATGAAAAAATGAACAAAATCAACTGTAAACTAAAATAAACATGCATGTGAACTAATATTGTGGCAAATTTTTCCTTCAATACAGTAAAATTTATCAAGACCAACAGTCTCTCAAATTGTAGTGATTTGGTTGAAACATATTTGTTAACACACTGCTTCTAATTGCATTTAAATAGACATAAAGACCCTTTTCAAATGAGTGAAGTACCCCACATACAAAAGTAATCGTAATAGATGACTAAGTAATAGTAATAGATGAAAAATAAAGTAATAGTAATAGAAGAAATCAAAAGTAACAGTAATAGTAATAGAAACCCAGTAAGAGACCCCATGTCTGATATATACTGGGTGATCCAGATAAATGGGACCCATAAAAAAAAGCCAAATATTCTTAATATTTAATTCCTTTCATAAAAACTATATATCATTCGAAAGAGTAGAGTTACAAGTTTATTATGAAATATTTATTTTTTAAAAATTACTCCTTTCAAATGTGCTCCATTAGTTGCCAAGCATTCCAGTGTTCTCGCTTGTAAGTTCTGCATCACTTTTGCAAGAGTGTGCGGTGGTATGGCCTGTATCTCATTTGTGATGGCGGCCTTCAATTCTTGCAAGGTCGTTGGGTTATTTCTGTAGACCCTACTCTTTAAATATCCCCAGAGATAAATAATCTAAGGGAGAAAAATCCGGAGACCTTGCGGGCCATTCAACGTCTCCAAATCTTGAGATTAACTCTCCTGGAAACGTTTGACGCAAAACTGCCATGCAGTTCCTCGTGGTATGGCAGGTAGCTCCGTCTTGTTGGAACCAGTGGTTTTCTAGACAAAGATCTCTTAATTTAGGAATAAGGAAATCGGTCAACATTTTTTCGTAGCGATCACCATTTACAGTGACCGTGTTTCCGGTGGAATCCTCGAAAAAGTACGGCCCTATGATCTGAGATGCAGTAAGACCACACCAAACAGTTACACGCTGACTATGCAACGGGACTTCGGTAATATTCAATGGATTTTCTGTTGCCCAGAAACGACAATTTTGTTTGTTTACAGTTCCATTCAAGTGAAAATGGGCTTCGTCTGACATAATCAAAGTTGCTAGAAAATTGGTGGTGTCATTTACCTTCTGTTGGATCCATTGACAGAATTGTCGTCTTCGTGCGAAATCTCCATCGTTTAGTTGTTGCACTGTTTGAATTTTATATGGAAAGAGCATTAAATTTTGCTTGAATATACGGTGTGTTGTTGTTCCATATCCAACTCCTAACAGCTGAGAAGCACGTCTGATGCTTATGTTAGGATTATATCCTGTACAATTTCATGAGTTCTGTTAATGATCTCGTCTATCCTTGCTGTGCGCACTCTTCCAGTTGGTTTTCTTTTTCCAATGCTGCCAGTTAGGGAAAAATTTCTGACACACCGACGGATTACTTTCTTAGAAGGTGATTTTGACATCTGAAAATTTGTCTTGAAAGATCTTTGAGCTGAAACTACACTTCTTCCATGCTCATAATATTGCTCAGTTATGAAACGCAGCTGTTCCACAGTCCATGCAGTCATCTTGAAGGGTTAGTTTTAACTAACACTTTTATTTTGTTTTGTATCTTATCTTGTCTTGTATTGTCAAAACCTATACAATCCTGTACAAACTTGTAACTATCCTCTTTCGAATGATGCGTATGATTTTATAAAAGGACTTATACTTTAAGAGTTACAGGGGTTTCTTTTGGGTCCCATTTCTCTGGATCACCCTTTATATATATATATATATATACAGGGCCTATCAGAGGGGTGGTGCTAGGAGGGCCATTTGGCCTGGGCCTCAAGCTTAGGGGGGCCTCAAATTTAGAAACTTTAAGGTTTGAATATAATGTTTTGCAGTGAAAGTAATAATTGGGTCTAGCTATGAACCTCAAAAGCTGGAAGTGGCTCGGGCCTCTCTGGACCTCTGAGAGGGCCTGTATACACACACACACACACACACACACACATATATATATATATATATATATATATATATATATATATATATATATATATATACACACAGTGGTGTAGTGCTAAATAAAGAAGTGAGGGAACGCATTTTGAAAGTGTTACTCAGATGCGGGGGGACAATGGCGAGCGCGGCGAGCCCATACAGCTGGGGGTCCGGGGGCACTGTAAGCCCCCCGGGAAATCTTTTGAAATCTGACCAATTTCAGGGATATTTTGAGGTCATATGCACTGGATATTAGGATATATTCCAAGTTGAAGATGCAGTATTTCCAGTGTCATTAGATATACGACATCCAGTACGATCAATAAAAATAGCTAACAACTGGAATGATTAACTAAAAAAAGTTAACAACTGGTACGCCGTGGTGACTGTTTCATCAGATCTTTATAGGCTAGCATTGCCTCAGTCGAAGCTAAAAGAAATGAAACAATTAATGATTCTTTCTCATACTTCTTCTAGGGGTGGGAATTAAAATTTCATGACGTTAGAGATTTGTAAGTTCGGATTTATTTGAAATAGTGAGGGAACGCCGTTCCGTCTACCAAAAAAAGTAAGGGAACGCCGTTCCCACGCGTTCCCACAGCACTACACCACTGTATATATATATATATATATATATATATATATATATATATATATATATATATATATATATATATCATGAACCAAAAATTTGGGTTCATGATCAGCTGAGATTTTTATTGTCTCGGTATGTCCGCCAAAAAATCTGGCACCCCTGTAAGTATACAATATTCCATTTCCTCGAACATGGAGCGGTTATTTAATAAAGTGCTTTGGTATTATACACTAAAAAACACATATACGGACATTTTGTTAAACAAACAGAGAGAAAAACATGACACACACAAAGTTAATTCAGTGACTCCAACCATGAGGCAAACAGGGCCTCAAAAATATTCCGAAATACCAGAAGACAAGATTGGATTGCTTCATCATGGCCATCATCATTCATATCCTCTGGCTCATCATGGAATTAGTTCCAGGACTCTTTCTTCTTCATCCAAGGGTTCCTCGGCTTTCAATGGGATATATATATATATATATATATATATATATATATATATATATATATATATATATATATATATATATATATATATACATACCGCCTCTGCAGTATCCAAGTCCTTTTCATTCACCTCATCATCCCGTGTTGGAATCATCACAATGTACCCACTGTTCACTGCTATTCTCAGAGGTCTAGAAACTTGTCAGTGTTTGAGTCACCTGACATCCTTTGGCTCGGAACTACTGGCCCACCGGTTATCCTCTGCAGGGAAGCTAGGGTAGGAAGTTTACTGAAGCACGCTGAAAAGATTGCTACATTTCATGAAATTAGGATCCATTTTGTCTGATAGTCACACTATCATCGTTCAGTGGACGCAAAATCATCTATCATCTGGCAGCTGAAAACGTCTATTGAAAAATATTTGAATTAAAGTAAATATACGAATATAAAAAACATCAAAGAACTTTAAATTTCTGTTTTCACTGTTGTTTGATGTGACTTCAGTAATCGAAGGCAAATTAAACGCTTATAAATAATGTTTCTTGTCAACAAAGGCTTGAAACATTTGGAACAGTTACATTTACTGATAATTATAATTATCACTTCTCAGCAAGCATGCCGTACATCACGAAATCATTAATAACCCTTCATCCTTCACTCTCTTAGTGAGTACATACTGTATGGATGACTCCATAATCTGTAGGCTTTTTTCATAAACTTCGGCCAATACCCCTTCATAGTGTATACTGTGCAAATGATCTGTATATTTTTATTAATCCAAAATGGAAATAAATTTTTAGATCATAGCCTCATCCTCATGCTGAGCCAAAAATAATTATATTTTTGTTCTTTAAATATAAATATAATAATTATGAAAAGTAGGATGTTCTAATTTATAAATAATTATTTATAAATAAATACAAGCACTCAGTCGTAGATTGTTGCGGATATCCGCAAAAATATTTTAAGTGAATAAGAGGTAACCAATTGCAATGGCCGCGGTAACTCAAACAAAAGTTTGAAACTGCAGGCAGCTGCAACAGGCGGAACCTGTCAGACTGGAGGGGCCTGCAGTTTCAAGTTAACATCTTGATGAAAACAGATCCATCCAGCATAAACGCCAGGTCTACCCAAATTCTCTTTAATTTTTCAAAAGAGACCTTGGATCCGCTTAATAAATAAACTGTAACTCATATCCGGAGAATTACAACCCCCCCCCCCCCCCCCCACACACACACACACACTAGTTCAAAACCACTTTCAAGGTGGTTTGAATATGGACGGTTCTGGATTTGGGAAGGTTCTGCAGGCTTCTACTTTTAATACGATTAGAATGTTTTAAATTTCAGGATTACAATTTTGACCTCTTTCACTGTTCAAATGCAGTCATATATATATATATATATATATATATATATATATATATATATATATATATATATATATATATATATATATATATATATATATATCTCTCTCTCTCTCTCTCTGATTCACATGTAAAAAATTCCATGGATCTTACTGAAAAATTGAATAATGCACGTACTGAAACTAACGATAGATTGATCAGTTTTGATGTTTGTTCATTGTTTACAAAAGTGCCGATTGATGATATGCTTGACTTTCTCTACCAAGAATTACATAAGTATGACCTGCCACTACCTTCACACATTGTTTTGGAACTTATTAAGCTTTGCATTAAAGACTGTAAATTCACTTTCAATAACGAGTATTATCAACAAGTGTTTGGGATGGCCATGGGCAACCCCTTATCGCCCCTCCTCTCCAATATTTATATGGAGTTTTTCGAAATTACTTACATTCCGAGAATCCTGGGGGTTGGCATCCCTTGGTTGCGGTACGTCGACGATATTTTGTGTATCTGGCCCATGAATCGTGACCTGGATAATTTCCTTCTTCAGTTAAATGATCAAGTCCCCTCCATTAAGTTTACTTTAGAAGTGGAACAAGACAAGTCAATCCCATTTTTGGATGTGCGTGTACATAGGGAAAGCCCAGGTTTTAAGTTTAGTATCTATCGGAAAACAACAAACAACTTGTCCTACGTACACTTTTACTCGGGACATGACACCCCCACTAAGAAGGCCATTTTTTCATCAATGTTTCTCCGCGCCCTTAGGATCGCCAGTCCGGAATACATCGATGCCGAATTGGAAAAAATCAACGGTATTGGAAGTGATCTGTGTTACCCATCTGCGTTTATGGAATCTTGTCTCAACAAGGCAAAACGAACTTTCTATCGTGTCAATAATAACACTCGTACTTTGTCAAAAAATATTTTAGTACTTCCATTTTTCCCGGGCTTTTTAGGCATTGCTAATGTACTTAAACTTTTGGATATTAATGTAGTATTTTCATATAACAATATTGTGAAAAATATCATAGTAAAAAATAGCCCTACCAATAATTCAGGCATTATCTATAAAATTGGGTGTAAACAATGTGATTCCTTTTACATAGGTCAGACGGGAAAGGATTTGCACACACGTATAAAACAGCATCAATATTCCGTCAGAACAGGACAGTTGTCCAGTGCTCTTTTTGTCCATTTGTCAGAGTTATCCCACTGTATTGATTGGAATAATGCTTCAGTTTTATTTCATTCGAGCAACATTGTCAATAGAAATATTCTTGAGTCTGCCATTATTCAACTTTCAAATAACTTCAACATAAGCAAAGGTCTTTTTCAACTCGATCCTGTTGTTTTGAATTCCTTCAAAACAAATCTAGATAAAAAGGGTAGGACGCTAAATCTTTGGTAAACTTGTACGCTACTTTATTAACTTTTAATCTTCAATTTATTTTTATATATATCGAAACTTGACTCTAAAAAGGCAAAGTGTTAAACCCGGGCGTATCTCCAGTATAAATTTGTATTATTTTTATAACTCATTTGATCTTGTGCTAAAAATCGATATGCCTCTTTGTTAATCCTCTAATCCTTAATTTTTAAGTTTTATTTTTACTTCTCCGTTTATTGCATATATATATATATATGTGTGTAGATATGTATGTATATATATATATATGTTTGTGTGTATGTATGTTATTTATTTATATTTTTTTTTTCTTTCTGTAACCTATATATAGGCCGTAACCTTTTATGTATTTCAGTGTTCCTGAGGATGTCATTAGACGAAAGCGCTTGAGCACCGTTTTGTGTTTCCTTTCCTTCGTGGTTTTATTCATCATAAATATTTTTCACGTGTTACTTTCGTGAAATAAGTTTCTATATATATATATATATATATATATATATATAGATATATATATATATATAATATATATATATATATATTATATATATATATATATATTAGGCCGGGTCAAAAATGGGAAATTTTTTATTTCTTAAAAAGTACACTATGTGAGAAGTTTCATTTTATCATCTTAACAAAATATTAAAATATCAAGCATGTGCTACCCCTGCTACCCTAGCACATACCCTCCCCTTTTTTACCCTCATATTTGCATATATTTAAATGGGAAAAAATGTTTTCTTAAAAAGTACACTACGTGAGAAGGTTTTTTGTTATCACTTTAACAAAATATTAAAAAATCAAGCATGTGCTATCCTACTCCCCCTATCACATGCCCATCCTCCCTTTTTTACCTTCATATTTGCATATGTTTAATGTTGTTATATGTTACATACTAAGTTGTTTGTTTAATGCTTGATATTTTTATGTTTCAGATAAATAGAAATAATTTTTCAGATAAATTGAAATAATTTGCATTTGCTTTAATTATAATTTGAATTATCATAAATTATAAATTACATATAATTTGATTTTACTTCTGAATATAAACTATGACTACTAGAAGCAAGTCCTCAAATGCAGCCTTTGGATATCCTACGGAATTCCCAGCAGCCATGACTCCTTCAAAAGCAGATGTTGTGAGACACTACCTTTTTGTGCGCCGTCGTGAAGAAGCTAAATCAAAAGGATCAGCAACTGCTAATGATTGTTACAGAGTTGTTGTAAAAGATATTGAAGACATTTGGATGAAATTTTCTTTTCCTATGATTAACACCAAAGGTATCTATCTTAAAGTCAGTCGACTAATAGAAGAAGCCTCAAAATTGAACAAGGTGCTGTTACATCGAAGAAATGAAAGTTTTTCCTTAAAAATAGCTCAGTATGATGAAATGTTTGATATATCTTGTGAATGCTATGATAACGGAATTGAGAGGAAATCTTGCAGGTGTAAGGATAAAATACCAATGGCAGAATGGGAGTCTTTTGTGGGTCAAAAACAAAGAAAAAAATCAGTTAGGACCAATTGATCGCATAGCTAGTTCAACAAAGAAGAGATCTTTAGCAAGAGCCCAAGAAGCACAAACCGTCAACTAAAAGCACAAGAAGAAATGACTGAAGCCACCAATGTTTTACCATCGGAATTTATAGAAAATACCGAAGAAGACATGGATGTAGATTCAGAGAGTCAGGATGTAGATTATGAGGCCGATTTAGAATTGACTGAGAATATTCAGAACAGGCACTCCTATAAAAACCTAGCATTAACAGCAGATCGTTATCGTGTAAGTTGTAGAGCTGCAACTGCAATAGTCAATGCAGCTTTAAAAGATATGGGGATCCTTAACCACACCAACATGCTTGACAGAAAGAAATTAGAAAGAGAAAGAAATCGCATGGGTGAAACAAATACGTTTAGGTCTAAATCCGAAAATCTGAAGATGGAGTGCCTTGGATTTGATGGAAAGAAAGATAACACATTAACTAAAAGTGGAAATATAAAAGAAGAACACTATGTTATTGTGAAAGAACCTGGAAGCATCTATGTAGACCATGTCACACCAGATAATGGAGCTGCTCGTTGCATAGCAGAAGAGTTGATAACTATTATTACAGACTCGAACAGCACAGACACTATCAAAGCTTTACTTTGTGATGTTACTCCTGTAAATACAGGAAAAATTGGTGGAGCCATAAAACTGGTTGAAATTCATCTTAACAGAGCAGTGCAGTGGTTGGTGTGCCTCTTGCATTTGAATGAGTTGCCTTTTATGCACGTTTACAACAGGGCTGTGGAGTCGGCACATAAAAAACCGACTCCGACTCCGACTCCGAAGGTATATTAATTCTAAATCTGCTATGATGATAATTACACAAGAGGCATTTCATCACCACCACGTGAAGCATCATCATCTGTGGTCATTGTTACGGTAACTTTGTCTGTAGTAAAGAATCTTGTAAGTGGTGCTTGTCGTTCAGTAGATTTCTGATCTTTTGTTAACTTTGAAGTAGTTGGAAGGTTTTTATTACTATCTTTCTCAATGACAACTTCTAAAATTTTGGGATGGAAACACTGCAAATGTCTTTTCAAATTTGATGCTCTGGTTGGTGCATTTTTATCAGAGCCAGTAAAACCACTGATTTTTGCTTCACATAATTTTTCATCATCATCATCATCTTCTATCATACACTGACACACGAAATGTTTCCCATCTGTGGTTATTGTAAAATATTAAAAAACTGCAGACTTTGTTGGAAGTGTCTTTGCCATTGTGAAAGGGGTTTTAGACTTGAAAGTTAAAAACTTATGAAATTTAGAAAGAACTCGAAATTAAATAAGCATTAAAAATAAAAAATATTATCTGAAAAAAAAAAAATGAATTAATGGCATTAGTGTCTGAAATGGAAAACATTGTGTTTATTATTTAAGTGGTTTAACCACCATAGCTGCCAGTGATATCACACACAAAAATATATTTTATTAAAATTTATATTGAGGTCGGAGTCGGAGTCGGAGTCAGTACATTTTTATCGACTCCGACTCCGACTCCAGCACCACCAAAATTGCTTCCGACTCCACAGCCCTGATTTACAAAGCCATTGATGGTAAAACAACAGGTTCAAATACTTTTGTAGATTCAATTGGGAATAAACTGAAACCAGATTTAACAAAATTGGAGGTAGTCAAATATTCTCGCGTAAAGGGAAACATTAAAGAAATTCCAGCAAATATTGTGAAGGAGCTAAGCAGTGATCAAAGATATCTCTATGATATGTGTCTGGCAGTGCAAACTGGAGACACTTCTCAAGATCTGTCCACTCGATCCCCAGGTACCCTTCACCATGCTCGCTGGCTAACTCTAGCCAACAGGGTCCTTCGATTATATATCTCAACGCCAAATCCCGAAAAAACCTTCAAGATATAGTTAAGATTATTATGCAGTTCTATACTTCAGGGTGGTTTTGGATAAAATCTCATCCTAATGCAACTGATGGTGCATATAATTTTTGGCATTTAATGTGCTTGCTTCGAAATTTAGATGAACAACATACATCAATCATAGAACCAATATTAAAGAATAACACCTACTTTGCCCACCCAGAAAATATACTCATATCAATGGTAACTGACAAGAGACAAGAAATTAGGGAGCAAGCTATTCAGAAAATCATCCTTTCAAGAACAGAATTTTCAGGTACCAGAAACTTTGAGTTGCCTCGAACCCTCAATTTCCAATCTACTGACTACACCGAGATGATCGATTGGCAAAAAGAGATCATTACTCCTCCACCGCTGCTAAACAATTTTAGCGACGATGAGCCACTACAGGCTCGATGTAAGCCACTGGAGATAGCTTCTTTTCCATGCCACAGTCAAAGTGTGGAAAGGGCAGCGAACCTAGTAACAAAGGCATGTCAGGAAAGAATAGGATATGACAACCGTCAAAAGTTTATCTTAAACTCATTAAAATCAAGGTGAAAAACTGGCCAACTTTGAAGGGAGGTCCAATGGAATGAGTAAGAAACATGAAATAAAATTTCCTAATGATCTTGAAAATTTCTTCCCTGTTGATGTGATAAGGAACAATGATAAAGTGAATTGAATTTTAGCACATTTATTATGCCTCTAATTTTTTCTTCTGAATATATTGTTGTGCTTAATTAATTTTCCTAATACTGTACATTATTAAATAAAATATTGTACGTTCATAAAGATTTATGTCATCAAAAAACCTGAATATAGAGTAAGTCTCGTATAAATGGAATATTCTTCAATATAGGTCAAAAGTGAAAAAATTGTGTCAGGGGTAGGAGGCTTTAGACAGCGAAAATAATTTATGACGGGGTTCCTGTGTTCCATTCAAACCCCCTCACAATATGTACCTTTTCAATATAAAATTTCGACCCGGCCTAATATATATATATATATATATATATATATATATATATATATAGTAAACCCTCGTCCAACGAGGGGGTTTAGGTTCCTCGAGAACGGCGCGTTAGGTAAATCCGCGTTGGACAAACTTAATACCTTATGGGATAAATGGGGATACGTGAACGCGGCCGCGTAAAGTTTCCCATTAATACTTAGATACGTAGATTTTTTATTCACACATATATGAATTTCCCTACTTATATTGTATATGAAATAAGAACATAATAAAATCATAAACATAATGATATTTACATATGATAAATAAAAATATAATAAGTCAAAATTGCACGTATCTTTTTTCAACTCTTTCGGATGGTGCGTATGGTAGACTTATTCACGTGATACTCGCGGCCAAGTGATGTTATGCTCATACCACCACGCAACTTATCTAGAATCTTTATTTTTTCGGCTAATGTCATAAACTTACGACTTTTCTTCTCTTCACCATCACTTGCAGATGCTTTACGTTTTGGTGCCATACTGCTGTCTAAGGGTAATAGCAAAACAACGGCAAAATACGACAAAAACAATCCAACACAACTTCACTGAACTTAACGTGTTAGCGGGACTGAGACAAAGGGTGATACGAAGGGTGACGCGATTGGGAGGGAGATGCGGGAGTGTTGTAGAGTGTAGGAGAAAACACACTACATAGGGAAAATATACATTATATTTTTAAAGTGAAACAAACGCATTTCTAATGTCAGTTTTACATATTTCAGGAAAGAAATATCCTTATGGCTCAGTATACCAATCAAGAGAACGTGGAACTGGTATTGCTACACGTTTCCGGAAAAAGCCAGAGGGAGGCATGTCAGTTATTTCACAAGCATTCCTCCTCCTGGCTTTTTCCAGAAACATATAGCAATACCAGTTCCACCTTCTCTTGATTGTTATACTGAGCCATCAGGGTATTTTCTTTCCTGAAATATGTAAAACTGACATTAAAAATGTGTTCGTTTAACTTTAAAAATACAGGGTGTACATAAAGTCAGGATCTATTTTTGTGAAGCATTTAGAAATTATATGGAATTCAATCATAAAATGATAAAGTGGTAACATTTATTAAATAATTAAGAGTAGGATTCGACGTGACGCCCATCAGTATCCCTGCACAGCTCAAATCGTTCCGCACCATTTCTAAACACATTCTGGAGCATTTGCGGGGTTATGTTATCTGTAGCAGTTCGTATACGTGTACGTAAGTTTTCAAGACTCGTAATCTTCGTCTGATAGACGTGCGATTTGATAAAGCACCATGCAAAGAAATCTAAAGGGGTTAAATCTGGTGATCTCGCTGGCCAAGGTCTGTTGCTTCCGCGTCCGATCCAGCGATTTGGAAAACGTCCATTTAGATAATCCTGAACAATTTTGGCATAGTGACAAGGAGCACCATCATGTTGATAGACGACGGTACTAACAATCCTATCCCCGTCGTCAATCAACATGATGGTGCTCCTTGTCACTATGCCAAAATTGTTCAGGATTATCTAAATGGACGTTTTCCAAATCGCTGGATCGGACGCGGAAGCAACAGACCTTGTTAAGCGAGATGACCAGATTTAACCCCTTTAGATTTCTTTGCATGGGGCTTTATCGAGTCGCACGTCTATCAGACGAAGATTACGAGTCTTGAAAACTTACGTACTCTACAAACATGAATACTATTTTCATAACAAACTTAAATAAAATATTGATTGGGCACTACAGAACCTCAAATAACCTTTTGTAACTTGATACTGTTCTGCCGGTATATCTCTAACTCTGCGAGGCTCTAACTCTGCGAGGCTGCCAAAAGATTAATGGCTAAATGGTCTAATTAATGGCTAAATGGTCTAATTAATGGCTAAATGGTCTGAATGAAAACAACGAAACGAGTGTCAAATGAGATAAAAACGTAAACCGGATGTACAGATAGATTAGAAATGTATGACGTATTCATGACGTCAGTTCATCTGCCCTTTAACAGCACAGCACAAGCTGTCCTAGGTAATACTAAGGACAGCTCTGTGCAAAAATACAGGGTAATCCAAAAAAAATTTTTTTTTTTTTTTTTTTTATTTCTTTATTGTTTCATACCGTACAGTTTAACATAAAATACAATACGATTAACATATGTAGATGCATATTCATTTTTATTAGATCCTTCAGGGGTATATTTACCAACATATATACGACCTAATGGTTTAGCTAAATCATTTGTAGATATTTTAATTAAAGTATTAGGGAATTGGGCAGTTACGGCATCACCTAACTCACACACCTGTTTCAATCTACGATACAATCTAAACTCTTTAAAAGGTGAGAACCACTTTGTTCTTGGATGATTCATTACTTGCTCTGCACTATGAGAGGAGTCAAGATTAGGTTCAAACAAAACACAATGTGGAACAATTAAATATGGAGATGGGGATATCCCTACATTAGGTCCCTCTAACCTTTCCCTACCACCCTTCTTACGACCTATTGAATCTTCATAATTAATCACATATCCAGACATATTAAGTTCTGGAATACTATGAAATGATACACCTGTTACTTGATAATAATTAAATTTTAAAATGGTAGATTTAGACTCATTAGTTAAAAGATCCAAACACAAGGTATAAAACCCATCTGCATTAACATCAAAAGTATTTTTAGATAAATAAACAAATTTCATTGAAGCTGTAACTATCTTCTCCTTTGAACGCCATTTAGGTTTCCTTCGAGGAACGTACTTCCTTTTTCGAGGAACAAACTTCCTTCTTCGATACATCTTGACCAGTAAATAATACACGTCACTCCAATGCAATCCCAATGAAGAGAATGAAGTTTAAAACAATTTGTGGATCTATTTATAGGTTCTAATTACGTCATGTTATGACACGAATCCTATCCCCTTAGAATCAACATGATGGTGCTCCTTGTCACTATGCCAAAATTGTTCAGGATTATCTAAATGGACGTTTTCCAAATCGCTGGATCGGACGCGGAAGCAACAAAAGACCTTGGCCAGCGAGATCACCAGATTTAACCCCTTTAGATTTCTTTGCATGGGGCTTTATCAAATCGCACGTCTATCAGACGAAGATTACGAGTCTTGAAAACTTACGTACACGTATACGAACTGCTGCAGATAACATAACCCCGCAAATGCTCCAGAATGTGTTTTAGAAATGCTGCGGAACGATTTTAGCTGTGCAGGGATACTGATGGGCGTCACGTCGAATCCTACTCTTAATTATTTAATAAATGTTACCACTTTATCATTTTATGATTGAATTCCATATAATTTCCAAGTGCTTCACAAAAATAGATCCTGACTTTATGTACACCCTGTATAATGTCTATTTTCCCTATGAGTCCAGACTTCTGGGACACCCTGCATATATCATCATCATCATCATCATAAACATCAGTACAACACTCAAGACATTTAATCAGATCATCAATAATGCAAACAAAGACATACCCAAGGGCAACATTAGGAAATACAACCCAAATTACACAAGAGAAATAGCCCACCTCATAAGGCAACGTAACAACCTCAAACATAACACACAAACACCACACACAGAAACCATAAAACAGCAGAAACAACAGCTCAACACAGAAATAAACAACAAACTCAAAGAAAAACAAACAGAAACATTTAGAGAATTCATAACAACACTAAACCACTCCACAGATACATCCAGGCTGTACAAGATTATAAACAGCATTACCCACTCTAACAGCGGCATTCACACCTCACACGCGGCTATCTGTCGCAGCCAAAATAATATTCCAACATATACAAAAGAAGCTAATATTCTAGTTAATCACTACGCAAAGATAAGTCACTTAAACAGAGACAACAACCAGAAACACGCAGACAGACAAACAGCCAGACACAAGAAAACCTACAGACTCGACACGACCATTACACCCTTCAATACAGACCAGACCACTAAGATGATCAAAAACATTAAGAATTCGAAGGCTACTGGACCAGACAACATATCTAACATATTCGTACACCTTAAACACTTAGGCCCACAGGGAATATTAGCTCTCACAAATATCAGCATATATTCATACCAACACTATTATTCCTGACATATGGAAACAAGGTAAAATTATTACACTACTCAAACCAAAAAAAAAACCAACAGAACCAGCTTCCTATAGACCCATTACTTTACAATGCACGCCTTCCAAAGTAACAGAAAGACTAATCTTACAAATCACCAACCCACACATACCACTATCGCCTTCTCAACATGGATTTAGACCTCACCACTCAACCACGACATTACTCACTAACCTCACGCAGCACATCATGGATGGCATCAACTACAGACGACCAGCTCAACGTACACTATTAGCAACAATAGACATTAGTAAAGCATTTGATGCTATCCCACGCTTCCCTCTCATAAACAAAATACTCAACACAAACATGCACAAAACACCAAAAGGTGGCTGAGCAACTATCTTTCAGGAAGATACTCACATGTCACATTTAATGGCAAGTCATCCAAAAACAAGCTTTTTCCGAACGGGGACCCTCAAGGCTCTGTTCTCTCACCAACACTGTTCAACTTATACATGCATGACATTCCAACACCCATAGATAACAAGCTTACCTTATCATATGCAGATGACATCACTCTAACATCCACCCACAACAACATCGACACCGCTACAAATAACCTACAAACATACATAAACAGTATACAAGACTGGCTCACACACAATAGACTCAAAGTAGCGCCCACAAAATCAACATCACCTTGCTTACAAGCAACACAAAAGAACACCAGATAACTCCACAGCTTACACTAAACAACACCAACATTCCACACACTCACAGGACCAAAATACTTGGGGTCACATACAACACATCATTATCTTTTGCAAACCACATTCAGGACATTAAAAACAAATGTACGTCAAGACTTAACACACTTAGGGTACTAACAGGCACAAACTTTGGACACTAGCAGGGAACAACATCATTCATATACAAACAATATATTCGCTCAGTTATGGACTATGCTAGTCCATGCTGGGCACCCATTATCTCAAACACACACATAAACATCTTACAGACAATACAAAACAACGCACTTCGTATCATTACAGGATGCACTCAAACAACAGCAATAGAACACCTGCACACAGAAACAAAAATACTGAAAGTTAGGGAACATTTAGATATGAGGGAACACAATTCATGGCAGTAGCGACAACTAACCCACAACACCCTTGCCGCTACATGT